>CAJNSZ010000013.1:1350116-1469095 GCA_905329745.1 Rotaria sp. Silwood2
CACATAGAGGGGACTTTGAAACACCTTTAAACGAAAAAAAAAAAAATTGAAAAAAAAAATCTTTTTGGCTCAGGAAAGGGGGGGGGGTCCCCTTAACATGAGACGAATTATAGTGATTATTGCTGACACTGTAATACGAAGATATATCACCAGTGTCTCTATCGTTTCTAAACAACAAGGATGTAGAAAAAAAGAGGATAATTTCATCCCAAAATCAAGCGAACGAAGAGTTGACAAATGTTGAAGAATTTTCATCGTTAAATCTTCAACGTGGGTAAAGTTAGCACCAGATTCGAGTTTTTGCTGTCCGGATTCGTTCGTGTACTTGAGTTATATTTCGTTCAACTTGAGTTAGGTGCAGAATTTTACGGCGAATCCGATGGTGTAATGATCAAGGGGGATCATCGAGTAAAAACTAGCACTTGACCCCGAAATACTGAATTTTTCAAAATTTTTTGAAAAGTATTTGCTGTCCGGATTCGTTATTTTACTTGAGTTGGGTCTAAAAATGGTTGAGTTGGATTTAGCATGAAATTCTGCATCGAATGATATCGATTTAGTATGGGGTCATCGGGAAAAGAAGTTTTCATATGGGTGAGGGTTAGCATGAGGAGGTGTGACTGGGTGAGGTGAAAAATTTTTGTTCGATGACCCCATACTAAATCGATATCATTCGATGCGGAATTTCATGCTGAATCCAACTTGACCATTTTTTACACCGAACTCAAGTACACGAACGAATTCGGACAGCAAAAACTCGAATCTAGTGCTAACTTTACCCACGTAAATCTTCAAAAGTTCTCGGTAACAACAAATCAAGATTCAACGTAGACAAGGGCAAGAACGCCTCAGAGGAACCAAAAATGATTGACCCCGCTGATCACTAAATAGAAGAATAAACACGACAGTGCCCAATTTGGGTTCGATCGAGTTATGAAACAATTTTAGAAATCCAAGGTGGATCAGCAATCTGAACATTTTACAGATACAAGAAACATTTTGAATGGTTTTTTCATTTAGAAGTTCTATAAGAGAGTACGGAAAAGCTTAGTAGAACAAGTTATGCATTGCATGATCTTTTCTTCTACCTCACGGACTTTTCTTTATTGACATCGAACAACGATGCATAGGGGGAAAATCTATCATATTATCGTGTTATTTCAACTACGAAATAAAGAGGAGAGAAAAGAATCAAGAAATTCATTTTATGAAGAGAAAGACAAGAGTGATGAGATATCACAGTTTGACTCTCGAGTCGGGTCGTGCCACAAAAATTTGACCCATATCGGACACTGATACACGGTATATTAATTGAAAATTGAACGTTTTTCTTTTCTTATTCAAACTTCTTAACAATAAAGAAATTTTTCGTCAAAATAAAAAGGAACATATGAGTAGATTCAATCTTTCTAGCATTTTGACATAAGAGCAAAAGAGTAAAATTTTTTCATTCATGTCACCTTAATCTTTTGAAAACTCAGAGCGGATTCGAAATTTCTAAAGCTTGAAGAAAAAATTCTTATTACACTAAACGATTGAGAATCAGCTGCCTTGCAAGCTGTTACCCGAGTATGTATATTTGGCATGATCATAACTACTTACAGTGCAACTCTGTCTTCGAATTTACCGAATCTCTTTCGATGGAAAATCGAGTTTTGATCGGTATACCGCAGTACTCATACTGTTCTAAGAAAAAAATCTATAATGAGAATACAATTTTATAAACAAAGTGTACTAAGTGATTTAGACAAGACTTTTTGTTGTCGTATGTTATAAAAAAAGTCCAATTCAAAATTTACCAGCAATGATTAAGCATCATATACCATCGATTATATGGTACTTAGGCAACAAATTTAACTTTCAAGCTTGCCATACATGTCCCCGAGATAAAAAATTCAAATATCTGTACTCCAATTCAATCAAATGGGCTAATCTTTTGATTAGTTTTTTCATATGGATAATGTAAGCAAATACTTCCATTAAGTGTTATTGTTGAACTCACTAAAGAAATGTAATCTTTTATAATGTAAGAAAAATATATGTTAAGGGTTTCATAGATAATTTTTAGTTGTTACTGAGAGAACAACACGGCGATATCAAAATATACTGTATGAGTGATATAAGAATTAACTTGTTTAAATGCGATAATGCATATTTGAAAAGTAAAATGCACAAATAAAGTTCTTTTGACAGTGAATAACTAGTTTCTTCGAAAAACAACTAGTGTTCCATGCTTGAAGATTCGGAATAGTGCACTTGTTGATTTTTAAACTAACTACTATTGAAATTTTTGTCGGTTTGTCTCAATGTTGTATCATGCATAAAGTTTATTTTGATTTCTTCTTGTTGTTCTCTTAGGTAACAACTACAAATTAATTATGAAACCCTTTGCATATTATTGTGATGGAGAAAGCATTCATGCACATATTCACAATTATCACGTTTGGCATCAACATTGAGTTTCATTTCAGTGTTATCAGCAACAAGCAAAGGTATTTGTTTTTCTGTTGTGGACTTTCAGAGCATCTCTCTTTTTCGTTGCTGTTTATGGGAAAAACTAAAAAGTACACTTGTTCATATAAACTAGAGGTTTGAAAATTGTTATGTCTGTGAAAATATTTGTCGAATACCGATTAGCTCCGGTTCGAGTTCGGTTTAGTATTGAGTATTAATATATATTTTTCTTAAATATCGTGATGTAGAACATAGAAATATCTGAAATTTCTATAAGCACTATAAATTGAAATATTTTTTCTAAATAATGAATTATTTCCAATTACTTTATTTTATCGGAATCCGTTTAGAATTTACTTCTTAGTGATTAATAATTCGTATATCATAAATTAAAGAAAGACGTTTTCGCATACATATCTACTGCAGTGCTGCTTTTTTTTTTAATTTTTAATTTTAAGAATTTCCCTCTTCATCTCTGGAATTAAACATATGCATTTATATTCTCCTTCTTTTTCCTTGTTGTTAATCGTGCGTCATGGATTTTTTTCTTTCCTCTCATACATGTATCTATGATGGACTTTTCCTTTTCTGTCATATATGTTGGTGTTTTTTCTTTCCTTCTGTTTTTCTTTCTCTCATGTTGTTCTTTCGATTTTCCTTTCTTTTGATCATCGTTTATGGAATATGCCATTAAGGATTTTACCTGTGTTATCGTCCTATATATATGCGTTCGATTGTTGCGAATAGGATGCACGATAGATATACGTAGTTATAGAAATGACGTATAAATTAAATTAAGATCACACGATATTCGTGTTTGTAAGATAGCACACTGGAGTAAATAGTTAGATTAAATAGTGTCCTAGTTGAGAAATATGTTTTATAGTAAAAGTAGATCCTATTACAGATGAGTAACAATGGATGAGCACTATAGTTGTTACTATCTTTAGTAAGTCGTTGTAATTTTATTCAGTGTGTTGCATTCGATATGGTTTCACGTACCAGATAAGTATCATATAGATAATATATATATGAAATATAATATTCTAAAACACAACATTAAAAATTTATGTATCTGAGTAAAATAACTGTGTAACAGAGTTTCAACGATTGAGTACATATGTTTTTCACTTTATGCATACAAAGTCTGCAAAACAGGCTTATCTTAGCGTTTAAATGAATTTAACCATCGACTTTGTCTACTTGACATCGAGAAAAGCATGTTTTACTGCGTCATCTTTGTTCATACGAGAAGTAGGTCAGTTATGCGGTACTACTATCCTCAATTTTCACATTTGATGTGTCAAAAGCATCGTTCTATCGTTTCTCTGTCTGCGTGGACGTGACTCACATTTTTCTGTGTCGTTTTTTTACATCTATTGCATTATCCGACACGTGTATTGCTGTTATCGGTTACTTTCAACATATAACGAAACTATTTCTTTCATCATTCTGTCGTCTACGCTTAGAAAATCCGAACAAGAGCAGGAAGTTGAATTATGTTGCATTGTTTTTAGCATTTTCGATGATGTTACTTCTGTGATAAAACGCATAGTAGAACGAGATGAATGCATCAAGTTTTTATATTAATAGTGCAAAGTTTTGAGACCATTGAAAATAAATTTTCAACAATTTTTTCAAGATTATGACAACATAAAATTTCGTGCATTAATGAGAGAATAGGCTTTATGTAGGTTTTTCTCTGTAGGATTGAGCTTGAGTTTTGAAAGAAGAGTTATTCCATTGTTTGCGAAGTTGATGTCCCAGAGTTTTCAGTGTCAACAGAGTCAAATTTGACTTTGGACAAGTATGAGCATCTTACCGTATGTGTAATTATCGGAACAGGTATAGTTAAGAATGAATCATTTTTTAAACCTTTTCGTGAACATAATTTTTTAATAATTAGTTTCTCTTTTATGTTTTGTGTTTGTAGAAATATTTAATGAGATCGTTTGTTCTCGACACTTTCGAGAAAGAAAATTGTTCATTTATTTTTTATATATTCTTTAGATTTTATTCGATAGTTAAAGCAACATATCAATTTTAGTCAACTTTCCTGTTGCTATCTACAGTGATCTGTCTACTAAATACGAATCAATGGATGTTTCATTGAAACGATTCGATACAAATAAAGAAGATTCGAAAAGTCTTCATAAAATTCGTAATCGAATTCAATCATTAGTTCAATCAATAAACAGATCAGGTGTTCATAGTGTAAGCTACATGTCTGCCGCCGGATTTGAATATACAGGTGATGGAGATACAGTTCGTTGTAAGGACTGTGGACTTGAAGTATCCAATTGGACATTAGATATGAAGCCATTTATTATTCATTCGACATGCCAACCTAAATGTTCATTTGTCTGCTCTATGGTGCCAGCTTCATTATCAAATATGACTGCTTCTTCCTCTTCGCGAATAATTGCTATTAGAAAGGCATCGATATCAAATGAAGAAGAAAATCCTTCTAAACGTCGAAAAATCGAAATAATGGGTTCGGAGTCTGTTTCAAATACTTTATTTGAAGTAGAATCAATTCAACAAGTGCGAAGACGTACTTTTTCTCATTGGTTAGATCGTACTATTCCATCAAGTGCACAAATGATTGAAGCTGGATTTTTTAATTGCAATATTGGTGATCGAGTAATATGTATTTATTGCAATCTTATTTGTCAACAATGGACACCATACATAGATGATCCATGTGAAGTGCATAAAACACTTTCACCTACTTGTATATATGTCAAAGCAAAACTGATACATCCTGTAGCTTCTCCTATAATTATTGTCAATGACGGTTCAACACAAACAACTTCAGACAATTGTTCATCAACATCAATGAATCTCGATCCATTAGGATCTAATGATATTGTATTTACAGCTTCATGTAATCCAGCTTATTCAGAAATACCAAAACGTCATGCATCTTTTGCAACATGGTCCAATGAAGATTTACCACCAGTAGATGATTTAGTTCGAGCAGGATTTTTTTATACAGGTGCAAAAACTATTGTTACTTGTTTTTATTGTAATGGATCAATAAAAAATTGGCATCGAAATGATAGTCCCATGATTGAACATGCTCGTTGGTTTCCACATTGCGCATATGCTCGACAATTATGTGGTGATGATTTATATCGTAATATTCAAGAATTCAAACAAGCAAAGCGAAGTATGTTTTAACAATTCTAAGGTCCAATTTAATATTTTCTTTTTCTAGAACGTACCAGAACCCATGAATTGAAAGAAAGAACAAGTTCTAGTAATATGTTAAATACTAACTTAGCAACAAATAGTCAACTATTATTAATACCTGATGAAAGTACTTTATTCAGACTTGTTGCTGCTCGATTAGATTTACCGATGTCACAACGTTTATTAGATCAAAATTTTAAATTATCTATTATTAAGCGATGTTGGGAAGATCAATTACGAATAAAATGTAAATTAATCAAGAAAATAATGTTTTTTGTATTTTTTTAAACTTTCTTCTTAGATGCTGATTTTGTATATGAGTATGATTTGTATATTGCTTGTGTAATTCTTCAAAAACAAATTGAACATATTGATGGTAAAAAAGAAAATATTGTCATACCAAGCCTAAAAATGAAACAAGTCAGAGAACAAAATGGTGAGTTTCCTATTTATATATTTTCAGTTTGTATTCTATTATCTTCTAGATATTTGTATGCATGAAAAAACATCAACTATATCTAATGTTGCTCAATCAGTGTCAAATCTTGCAGATGTTGAAATGACTGAATCATTCCAATCATTAAGAAATGAATCTACATCTTCTCAATCTTCTATTGTTTCCACATCGAAACCAACAATCACTGGTAATGAATGTGAAACAGAAACAACTAAACAAAGAATTGATGCTGCGCCATCCAATCCCTGCGTTCTGTGCCTGGAGGAGGAAAAACGAATAGCTTGTATGCCATGTGGTCACCTGGCCACATGTGTGGCATGTGGTCATTCATTACGATCGTGTCCAATATGTCGACAAGAAATCCAAGCATTCGTTAGAATTTATATCTAGCGACAAATGGTTTTTTATTTGATCAAATTAAAGTTGGTTGATTGTTGTCAATTAGTTTTCGAACTGTACCTGATTGTCGAATAATGCAGAAACGAAAGCACAATGTGCAATTTTCGTGTTCGGGAGTCGGTTTTCATTGCTCAGAAGTATTTATATATCACTTAGAAAATCATCTTTAAGATAATAAAACATTATTCGAAAAACATCTTTTGTTAGAAAACACATTGTTTCAAACATCATTTGACGCAGTTTCAGACGTTGATCGAGAATATCTCCTTGGTATTTCGCTAGGATATTATTTTAAGGGCACAAATAGGGATTTAGCGTAAAAAAGCATGGTTTTCCGGAAATCTGTAACTGAGTCAACGTTCACTAATACTATTCGGCACTATAACCAACACTAGATCCCGAATAGAGGCATATTCATTGCAAGTTTGAGGTGAATTTAACTGAAGTTGTTTGTAACGTTTATAAAATAGAGGAAGTCAATTTTTGGGAACATTTTTAACATAATAATTGAAAATCTTTTTTCAAAAAAACACATTTTATTGTGTATAGTTAGATGCAACTCAACGCTATGGTTAGCGATGAACCAGATATGGAAGAATAATTAGTGAAAGTTTGCGATCAATTGGAAGAAAATTGTTTTGGGGATTGACAAAATACAGAAAGATGACTTTCAGAATCTTGTTGAGTCCAAACGCCAAACTTTTTTTTTTGACAAACCCTTACTATTATATATCATTCAGTGCATATTGGCAAGCCGATTTGGAATATTACCTTACAATACATAGTTTGAAATATTATCTGTTTTCATTTATTTTTGCACAGAAAAATGATAGACACTTAAATTGCTTTCAAAAGGTGTATCATGAAATGCTCAACAATATCGAGAGAAAAAGCTAAAGATGTACGCGACACTGGAATTTTTTACCATAGCAGTAGAATGAACGCTACAGAAACTGTAGAATAATTATAAAAACCACTCTTTGTGTACAAAAACTCATTAGTGAATAAAATGATTCTACCAAAGCAATTTGTTTCCAGTACGACAATCGCTATTAAAGAAACAAAAGTGAATAATTAGGCAATTGATCGTTAAAATAGAAGGGCAAAGTCGACTCAGAACAGTGAAAAATTGAAGTATCTTGTACATTGTTCATTTAATCCTGGTCAAAATCCATTAAACTAGTCTAGAGGATATTTTGCTTCTCTTAAAAACATTCAATTTTTCAGCATGTTTTTCCGGAGGTTAATAAGAAATAGATATATTATAGATATTTTTATTACTTTCAATATAATGGACAGTAATAATATTTCATACATCCCTTTCTTTCGCTTTTCTAAGAACTTTTCAGAATAATTCAACAGGTTCTTGTGATGCAGTTGTCTTAAAGAATCCAGTAACTTCTACGAATCATTCTTTCGAAAATTTTCTGTAAGTCCTCGTACTCATTACATCGTTAAATGAAATAAATTGAAGTAAAGACAAATAAAAGGTCGCTCTTTCAGATCATGCACTTTTTTTAATATGATTGAATTGTATTCTGTGCTGTCCTATAGAGAAATTCCGATTGTTGAAAGAATCTAGTAAATCCCAAAAAAGATAAATCATGGAAGATTGCAAAATTAACATTGAATTTTTTGACAAAATTTCAAGATTACCTGATTTGCCTACATAAAAAATATATGCAAAATAAACCCTGTGGAAAACATGTCGAGACAACACGTATTCTTTAGTATGAGTTAGAATTGGAAAGGTGAAAAATCGCCACCCTTGCCCCCTTCCCCCCCGCCNTTCGTTCTATTCTTCCTGATCAAATTATACCTGTACCATCAACAGTGAATCTACTTTCAACTACTTCAGGATTGACGGATGATGAAAAACCATCTAAACGTCAGAAAATAGAAGCAACGCAAGAGATGTGTCAGCCATGTCGGCTAATCGAAGTCGACACGCTAAAGCAAATAAGAAAACGAACTTTTTCACATTGGCCACATCGGACATCACCCTCATCTGCACAAATGATTGATGCGGGATTCTTCAATTGCAATGTTGGCGATCGAGTGATTTGTTTGTATTGCAGTATTATTTGTCAGCAATGGACTCCCCATACAGACGACCCATGTGAAATACACAAAAAACTCTCTCCTAAGTGTCCCTACGTCATTTCAATGTTGAAACGTCAGCAAACAGCATCAATTGTCATTATCAATGAATTTTCTAACAATGGTCATTCATTGGCTTCGAACAACACTGATCCACTTCGATTCAATGAAATTGTATACACTGCTGCGTGTCATTCAAATTATATCGAAATTCCTAGGCGTCATACGTCTTTTGCTACATGGTCAAACGAAAATTTGCCGCCTGTTGAAGATCTTGTCAAAGCTGGCTTCTTTTATACTGGTACTAAAACAATTGTGACATGCTTTTATTGTAATGGGTCATTGCAAAATTGGGGCGCAAATGATAATCCAATGATTGAGCATGCCCGTTGGTTTCCACATTGTGCGTATGCTAAACAGTTATGTGGCCCAGAGTTACATCGGAAGATTCAAGAATCGAAACGAGTTCAACAGGGTTTGTTCTTACTTTATTCTATCAAATTATAATGACTGATAGTGTACTTTCATGCTTAGAACGAGTCAAGATCAAGGAACCAAACAAACAACTTGAAATAGTTGGGAGTAGTATGGGAAAGGGACCGCTGAATATCTCCGATGAGAGTACTTTGTCAAGATTCGTTGCTGCTCGACTTGATTTATTTATTTCACAATATTTACTGACAAAATGTTTCAAACTATCTATCATCAAACGTTGCTACGAAGATCAACTGAGAATAAAACGTAAATGAAACGTTTTCTATCTGATCGCATATGAAAACAAAACTTGTATTAATTGGTATTTTAGAGGATGACTTCATCGATGATTGCGATCTTCATGTAGCGTGTATAATTCTTCAAAAACAAATCGAACGTATTGATGGAAAAAAAGAAAATATTATTGTACCCAGTGTAGCTATGAACAAGATTCGCGAAGCAGAACAAGCAGGTAGCTATGACAAAACAAACAAATAAACGATTATTAATTTTGATAATACTGTAGCAATTCATGCTCGTGAACAGGCTGCAAGTTTATCAACTCTGAGAAATAATACAGCTGATACGGATGTTGAAATGTCAACATCATCGGAAACTATCAGAAGTAAAGTTAATGTATCGGAATCAACAGTTACTGACTCACAAGTGAAAAATCCAAAATTGTCTGCGGTAGATCCTGCTTCACAAAATCAAACAGATGATTCATTATCATCGAATCGTTGCGTTTTATGCTTGACGGAAGAAAAGCGTCTTGCTTGCATTCCGTGCGGTCATTTGACCACGTGCGTTCCTTGTGGTCATTCACTGCGCTTATGTCCTATCTGTCGTCGTGAAATTGAGGCTTTTGTTCGCATATTCATTTAGACGACAGTATTCTAGGATGACGTGGTGATTGTCCTAAGCTTTGCATGAAATTTAACTTTTTTTAAATCTTCAATAAAATGCCGTATTTTAAGACCGTACGGTCTTATTTATATTACGATTCATTTATTTGAACTATCGGACATCTGGATTTAGTAAAGTTCATCAAGAAATCGATGGTCGAATTTGATAAAGTCAGAAAATAAATGGGAGCTTTTCATCATATAGAACTTTTGGATTTATCTTAATTATCAAGTGTTACATTTTCCTTGTATCCGAGTTTCTATTGTCTCATTGTATTTGGACAGCAATAAAACATTAAGATACATAGGAATAGTCTTTTTTTTTGTGTTTTGTTTTTCCTAGTGACGATTGTTTCTCTGTTAAATAACACTGTATGGCGTCTATAGAAACATGCTAGTTATCTTTCAATAACAACATAGAAAGAAAGTTTTCTTACACAAATCATAATTTTACAAGAAAATACTAATTAGATATGCACAAATATTTAAAATCAAATATTTTGTTTACGTGAATAAACAAAGCTAAGCCTTTAAATTTAATCTGGATTTCTGTGTCACAAGACGATGTAAAAGTTTCTCTTTGATATTTTACTATTACCATATGATTCATCGCATTGATGAGTAGTGTACCGAAAAAAAATACATTCTTTTTATTTTCGTTCGCACACTATTAAATCTTAGGCTTAACAATTCAATGTGATATTCAAGTAATTACTGAAATATCGTGTTTTTTACACAAAAAGAAAGCGGAAGTATTATGAAACATGATGGGTGAAAACAGAAAAGAAAAAAGAAACGGAAGTATATTAGCCAATTAAATTATTTTTGTACATTTCTAGATAAGTACCTTTGGTATTTTTGTCTCAATAGTGTTTTGTCATGCGACAAGCGCCTATATCTCATACAGGGTGGTCCAAAAGTTACCGACCAGTCTTAAATTACGAATAAATTTTGATAGGAACAAGATCTAGACCTGCAGTTTTCACCATTCGAAAGAGCAATGTTCGGACCATGGATCTATAAAATATTCGTTAAGACGAAAGATGCTTTTTTCATAGGAGCTTTTTAATTGACATCCTTTTTTTGTGTATTTTCATAAATTTTCACAATAATATCGTCTCAAATTACGCTAAAATGTAGCTCAAATTACCCATTTTTCGCTATAAAATTATCACTTTATGCATTATTCCGTCGACCTCTTTTCTCAAGTGAGCCTTCGAAAAATAGTGATACTTCTATAGCGAAAAACGGGTGATTTGAACTACATTTTGGCGTAATTTGAGACGATATTATTGTGAAAATTTATGAAAATACACAAAAAAAAAGAATGTCAATTAAAAAGCTCCTATGAAAAAAGTATCTTTCATCTTAATGAATATTATATAGATCCATGGTCCGAACATCGCTCTTTCGAATGGTGAAAATCGCAGGTCTAGATCTTGTTCTTATCAAAAGTTATTCGCAATTAAAGACTGGCCGGCAACTTTTGGACCACCCTGGATGTAAAGAGCCAATGTGCATAGTCATACATGCATTATCGCTGTCGTTATCGTTTAGTCCCTATATATGATTATTCTAAAAGTAAATATCTGCGACAATAAAGTACTGAAGATGACGTTATAGATATAGTTAAGAGAATTATCTTTTTGTTTTTATTGTTTGATATTAACTCATGAAGAGAATGAATAATAAAAAAAACTAACGATTGTTTTTGTGTTCGATACACTGTTCTGAAGTCGGCACGAACATTGATGCTAAATCAGAATTTATCCATGTGCTAAATCCTATCTGTCACAGCTGTCAGAATGCTAATCTCAAAAGACATTATCAAGACTTCTCAATATTATTTAAAAATACGGCTGTGGACATTTCGGTGATTCTTCTCTGCTTCTACACGCAATGCCAGTTGTGAACCAAATATTATCATTACCAACTGGGCGAATATCGAACTGCATCGATAATGATGAACTTTGGTTCACTTCAAATAGTCAAAACATTTGTCATTTCTTCAGTTTAAGGATTAATCATGCTATTTCAATTATTTCCAACTTTTTAAAGTGCATTTTAATCAGTTACTACGCAGGTTTGTTTTTTGTGACGTATTGCTTACACCTATTGCATGTAGCCACATTTTTTTTTTATTCGTTCTCTTTGTCAACAATCCTTTCTCCTTCATACGTCTACAACGAAGCAACTTTTTTTTTCTTTCTATCGTCTACACTTGGAAAATTCCCCATAAGACAAGAAGTTTTATTACGTTATAGTTCTACAGCATTTTCGATGGGTTTTTTCTCAGTGATCAAGGGCAAACTGGAGTCAGGTAAGAACAGAAGATTGTTATATAAATAGTGCAGGTCTTTGAGATCATTCATAATCGATATTAAACAATCTTTAGATCTATGGCAATATGAAATTTCTTACAACAATGAAACAAATACATTTTATGCAGGTTTTTCTCTATAGAAAAGAGCTCTAACTTTGTGAGGAGGGTTATTTCACTGTTTACGAACTTTTCATCATAGAATTAGGAGTTCTAAGAGAAGCAAATTTGACTTTCGAGAAGTCTGAACTTCCTAATGTATGTGTACAATCATGAGAAGAGATATAATTAGAAATGAGTCAATTTTTAATAGTTAGACTCCATCTTCCATTTTATTGTTCAAGAAATAGTTAATGGAATCGCTTGAATAATTAAAATCTTCTCGAAATTTAAAAAAAAAAAACTTTCATTTATATATTGTATATCTTTTAGATTTTATTTAATAGCGAAAGCAACATATCAATCTTAGTCAGTTTTCCTATCGTTATCCAAAGTGGTCTATCCAATAAATACGAATCAATGGATGCTTCATCGAAACATGTCGATAAGAAGGACAATGGTTCACAAACTCTTGCGAATATTCGTAATCGAGTTCAATCATTAGCTAAAACAATAAACAAACGAGGCGTTCACAGTGCATCTCGTATGGCTGCTGCTGGTTTTAAATATACAGGAATTGCAGATACAGCTCATTGTGAAGGCTGTGGACTTGAAATATCCAACTGGACATCAGATATGAAGCCATTTACTATACATTCGACACGTCAACCTAATTGTCCATTCGTTCGTTCTATAGGGACAGCTTCATCATCAAATACCTTTGTATCTTCCGATTTGTTAGCAACTGCTATTCAAAACACATCGATATCAAATGAACAAAAAAGTCCTTCTAAACGTCGAAAAACCGAAACAATCGATTCAAAATGTCTCTCAAATACTTTAACCGAAACTGATTTAATTCAAAAAGTACGAGTACGCACTTTTTCTCATTGGCCACATCGTACTACTCCATCAAGTGCACAAATGATTGAAGCTGGATTTTTCAATTGCAATGTTGGTGATCGAGTAATATGCATTTATTGCAATCTTATTTGTCAACAATGGACACCACATACAGATGATCCATGTGAAGTACATAAAACACTTTCACCTAATTGTATATATGTCAAAGCAAAATTGATGCATCCTGAAACTTCAACTGTACTTGTTGTCGATGGAAATTTAATGAGAGCAACCTTAGACAATGGCTCACCAACATTAAATAATCTTGATTTATTATCATCTAATGATATGATGTTTAAAGCTCCATGTAATCCAGCTTATTCAGAAACATCAAAACGTTATGCATCATTCGCTACATGGCCAAATGAAAATTTACCACCAGTAGATGATTTAGTTCGAGCAGGATTTTTCTATACAGGTACAGAAACCATTGTTACTTGTTTTTATTGTAATGGATCGTTGCAAAATTGGAGTCTCCATGATATCCCAATGGTTGAACATGCTTGTTGGTTTTCACATTGTGCATATGCTCGACAATTATGTGGTGAGGAATTATATCATAAAATTCAAAAATCTAAACGAGCACAACAAGGTATGTTTCAATAATTTAAAGATAAAACTTAATTTCTCTTTTTAGAGCATACTAGAGCTAATGAGTTCAGAGAAAGAACAGATTCTAGTAATATGTTAAATACTAACTTAACAACAAATAGTTCACTATTATTAATACCTGATGAAAATACTTTATCCAAACTTGTTGCTGCTCGATTAGATTTACCGATGTCACAACGTTTATGGGATCCAAATTTTAAATTATCTATTATTAAACGATGTTGGGAAGATCAATTGCGAATAAAACGTAAATTAATCAAGAAGATAATGCCTTTTGTATTTTTTTTAACTTTCTTCTTAGATGCTGATTTTGTACATGAGTATGATTTGTATACAGCTTGTGTAATTCTTCAAAAACAAATTGAACATATTGATGGTAAAAAAGAAAATATTGTTATACCAAGCCTAAAAATGAAACAAATCAGAGAACAAAATGGTGAGTTTCCTATACATATGTTCCCAATTTCTTTTCTGTTATTCTCTAGAGATTTGTATGCGTGAAAAAACATCAACTATATCTAATGCAGCTCAATCAGTGTCAAATCTTGCAGATGTTGAAATGACTGAATCATATCAATCATTAAGAAATGAATCTACATGTTCTGGGTCTTCTATTGTTTCCACATCAAAACCAACAATCACTAGTAATGAATGTGAAATAGAAACAACTAAACAAAGAATTGATGCTGCACTATCCAATCCCTGTGTGCTATGCCTGACAGAGGAAAAAAGAATAGCTTGCATGCCATGTGGTCATTTAGTAGTCTGTGTTTCATGTAGTGAATCATTACAGTCATGTCCAAGATGTCGACAGAAAATTATAGCTTTTGTTCGAATTTATTGCTGAACATACATTTATGTAGTTTCGATGTAGCATATCAACTTGCTTCATTAATCGATCAGATAAATGTCTTATGTTTTCTTCTAAGTAATTAACTTCTTCGATTTGCATTAAAAAATTACTGATCATTATTTGTGTATATATCACGATGGGCTATTTTTCCATGATAACTCATAAAAGAATGTCAACTATTTTTTTATTTATAACTTTATGTACAAACTTTTTTTTATTATGATTTCCAGCTCGAATTATGAACTATAAAGCTACTTGACATGATGATGTGGATGATAAATTTCTAATAAATGATTTTGCATTTGAATACACATTTTTTTAACGAAACAATTGTTGAAGTATTTTAAGTTTAATTGTTTGTGTTCACCAGTAAATTTTGATTGATTCACGTAGAATACCTTGAATAAAAACATAAAGAACAACAAACAAATTTTTGCTTTCTTTTTCAATCAAATACGATTCTCTTATTTCAAATAGTAGTTCTCGATTGAGCGTTGTCACATCCATTCAGATAACATTAAAGACCGCTGTTACTTTCGTTTTAAAAAGTGCGTGAAGATTGTAAAAGGTAACTTTTACATTTGAAAAACGTGCAAAAAAAATTCCTATAATATCTTTGACATACACCATGCATTAAAGGTGATTTCTTAAGCGTCTTGACACAGCTTTTATCAAGAAAGTAGATGTCTTTGGTGTTATCTGAATAGACGTCAAAACGCTCAAACAAGAATCTCAATTAGGGCATTTAAAAATGTCTTGTCTGCTTCAGTAATCATTTTGCCGAAAAACTTTCAACTCCTTTTTTTTATTTATGGATGTAAACCAACCTATCCATATAATACAGTGGTATAAAAATACATGCATCATCTGAGAAAGACGAGAGTATATAGTTATTCAAGTAGGATAGATGGTGCTCACGAACGTCATATGTTACGTACTTTTAAAAACTCGACTTCATTTGAATAAAAAATTTATGTCTAAATTTATTTAGTTTTTCTGAAAACAACGATAGTAAACTTTATGTCTGACCAGATTATTTATAGTTGATTTCTGTGTTGAGAAAAGATAGATATAGTATCATGAAGCAATATTTTTTTTGTTTATTCTAACATCATATGTACTAACATGATAGCAAAAAATAAATAAATAGAATTGAATTTGAAAACTCTATTCGAACAAATTCTGTGCACAGGTATTAGCGGTTTTAATTTGAAACCACCTTGAGCTGTACAACTGTTGTAGTGAAGAAGTTATATGAATTCTTTTGAAGGGCATAAATAAACTGAAAATTCACTCTAGTTTAATGTATTGAGCTGAAATTTTTACCAGAAACATCACCCATTTGTGAAAATTTCAATCCGCATGAACTATACTACATGACAAATCTATTGGGAAGCACGGAGTCTTAAAAAATTTGATTTTTTCTCTTAATTGAAAATCGTATTTTAAAATCAGCTGAATCAAGATAAAATCAAGAAGTATCGATTTGATTTAGTACATTTATTTATCTTTATAGTTATCCATTGGTCCCTGTATTAATAAAATATATTCTTGATAAGAGTTTAAAAAAAAACAGTATCATGATGTCATAAACTTCAATGGTGGACTAAGAAAATCTATAATTTCGATTTTCATACAATATTCTCATTTAGAGTTTCCGTTATTATTTATGTAATCCATGTACAATATCTGTTTTATTATGTGCTTTGATTAATTTACTTGTCAAAAGGTCAAAAATAAATACAAGTAAATATCTTTTCCTTTTAAATTAATTTTCAAAAGAGAAAACAAAATTCTTTTATTTAGGTTCATCAAGTAATACAAATGCGCTATTGTCACCCACAATCTCGTTATTTATGCTAAAAGTATTTTAGAACAGTAAACTATTGGTTAAAATTTTGATAGAGATGTGAACACAAATAATGTTTCATCGAGACTCGATTAATTTGATCCTAGACTAACGGTATAGAGATGTGCATTATGTAAAGTGCTAGTTAAATACAAAAAAGAACTTGGCATATGACAGCAATTCGATACACAAAGTCAATTTTTTTCTAATATAAAACTCTATTTTGAATGCAATACACTTGTCTAATAAAGTTCAAATTCTATCGAGCAATGTTATTGTTTTTTTAATAGAAATTTTGTCAAAGTTTTTTGTATCGTTGCACTGTTTTAAGTATGTTTATTTTTTGGTTCTTTAATATTGTTCTCAAAACTTTATTTTTTATCTCAAATGATACTTGAGTACAATCATTAATTAATTCTTTTAGTCATATATTGATTTATATCGAATTAATGAATATCTATAAACAATACACTGTCATAAAAAATAGTATATTTATTTTAGAGATTTTCTACTCTAAGTTTGAACATTTTACATGAGAAACTAGAAATTGAAAACGTTCCGGTTTTTCATCATTGATATTATTGTTTGCTTTCTTCTTCGCGTTGCATATGTTTATTTATTTATTAAGATAACATAGAAATCAATACAATTATTTAAAAAAGGTGCACTATTTCTATTGCAAAAAAAAATGAAGGGTGTGGCCCAGATACCAATTGAAAAACGAGGAGTACGACGTCGATTATTAGGAATCAAACGACCAATGAATGTCTTTTCACAACAATCAACGAAGGCTTAAATATCAGAAGTGTTCGAATGTTGGGAAGCGCATCTATCAAAGGATCATTCGTCGGTTAAGTTTTTTATACCCCATTGAACAATCAATCGAACCATTCAATAGTTAAATAACAATGATCATCACTGCTCAAAGTATCCAAGCTCAGCACAAGTACAGTCATGTTGGGTGATATCCGAAATGTATGCGGGCTTCCTTTTCTTCATCCTGATATACTACTCATCGATTAATTTTAGTCTTTCAGCATAGATATCCTTTTTTGTTATTCTTCACAGTGATTTGTATCATGTTTACTGTATGACACATGTGCCGCATATATGATATGATGTCATTTGGATTATAGTTACCATATAGTAACTATGTTACAGACAGACACACACAGGTGAATTCCCGTTACTAGACCTTATCCTTTCAGTGTAGGAAAGATAAATTTCATCATGACAAAAATGATGACGCTTGAATATCTTGATTGATAATCTATATTGAATTGATTCTTGCTGTTGCAAGTAATTAGTTTTATTCATAAAAGACATCGAATATTAATGATTCACAAAAAATTAACCATTGATCTGTAATCTATTCAGTTCGAATATCTATGTTTTAAACGCGATAATGAGATTATTCGTAGATCCTCAAACATGCCATAACCGTTGTTCGACAAATGGGACATTCTTTCATACCATGTCCACATGCTAAACAAGTCACATAATGTGCGCAAGGTACAAAAGCAGTTTCTCGAGGACTTTTCATACAAGATATACAAGTATTGGTTGCTAGAATCGTCTCCTCGTCTTCGAATATATCAGTATCAATACAGTTGGAAGTATTGACAGGTGTTGATTGGCAAGTGATTTGATTAATCTGATCCATGAGATCGAATTATTCGTGGATAATATCCAAATTCACCTAGTAAACGAAAATTTTGATGAACAAGAATGAATGATAAAAATGAATAGTTACTCTTAGCAAAGAATTTTGATGTGTTAAATGAGACGCGCAAAAAGAAACGTTTGTCAGTTTCTACGCCGAACGACAGCTTCTCATTTTTTCCAACTTGGACAAAGTTACTTGGTTTTTTCCAGTTTACTTGAAAAATAAATACCTACTAGTGAAACTAATCAAGATGAACGCATATTGTTAGCTGTTTTTTTTTGCCCGATGAGTTTTACACCTTTACTTTGTGAGAAGGGGTAAAAGAATGTATTATTTTTGTGCTTTTCTTTGTGTTTTAGAATGAGTCATTGAAACATTGTAATTCAGTTTGATGTAGCCTACAATCGTTAAAAGTATGATAGGGTTTAAGTTCGATTTCTTTCCAATGCATCTATATAATGTTCTTTTATTACAAAGAAACTCAATCTTGATATTTAAATATAATACGCAACATTTAACGTAGAAGACATACTATAGAAAGGTAATGATAAAAAAAATGTCGTTGTACACATTCTGGCATCGATATATGTGCTCGAAGGAAAGATTTTTTATTAGTTGATAAAAAATTTTCTTTTCTTTTGCATTACACATGACTTGGTTGTTACATAGCACAAGGAAAAAAAAGTGTATTTGCTGCGCAACTCTCCTCTATTTTTTTACCAACTAATTTTTATTATGTGCATGTGAAAAAAATGAGTCACATACAATTTAACAGAGAACGAAAATTTCTATGAATCGATCAAAGAAATTATCGATCCAAATTGTGTTTATAATAGAGTTATAAAAGTTGATGTTTTGACATAGAAAAGTTTAGTTTACTACAGGAGAAATTTTGCTTTACTCCAACAATGAACGAAAAAAAATATGAGGAAATGAAAGAACCAATATCTTGATTAATTAGTGGGGTCTGAATATATATTATTGAGAAAAAAGGCAATTGATCTATGGTAATATTCGGAATAAACAATGAAGATTGTTAAATGATGAAACTGATCAACATTCGAAATTGAGTTTTTTCAATAGTCACCTTAGAAGTCAATTGTCATTTGGTTTCTGATCGATAAACGTCATTTTAGTTGTATATGACTGACTTAAAACTTGATATTATCGATATCCTATAGCGTCGTGATATGCAGCATCGACACGAAAAGTTTTTCTACTATCTTAAGTCCATTTCGTTTGAATTAAACGTTAGATGAGAGTCTTTTCTTTCTTTTTTTCGAAAGACATATAACGAGTATGACAAAATATTGTTATTTACCTTTTTCTTTTAGGCGATATTATTCACTTGTATACAAGATATGAGGACATCCATGACGAACATCTTTTCCTATTCAGCTTTCAAAGGCAGCAATCCACTATATCTTTCAAAACTCTACAAATTGGTAGCATGGTGTTCAGCTTAATTCGTGCATAAATCACTTCAGTGAGACATTCAATGCTTTTGTACGCTAAAAACAATCTGTTTTGACTGAAATTCGATTGATTATGACCAGAATGATTGAACTTTCTAACAAGACAAATGATATAGTCGAAATCAGCATAGAAAATCGGAGACAATGTATGCATGTTACAAAATCCTTACATAGGCTACATTTTCGTATGAAATTTCAGGCTTGGTCGCCTTCATGATTATGTAAAAAACTAAAACAAGTCAAAATTGTGAGTTTGACTATGACAAACTTCTTTAAATTTAGAAAAAAAGGAAAATCTAAACTGATAGATGAACAAATAATACAAAAAACGAAATATTCAATGGCTGTTTTTTTTTCCTGTAAACTTGCGAACGTCTACGCTTGAAACTCTACGGGAGAGTATAACCTGTCGCAAGGTTTTGCGACTCATCTGGCAGACAAACTTTAAATTTTACGCAAAATCAAACAGTTTTCAAAAGATTTAAAAATTGAAAAAAATGAGAATAAAGAATAGATCTCATATATATATATTGATATTAAGTTATGTTCAACTTGGATTGAAGTCTAGTTTGTCTTAGTAGGCTCTGGCGTGATAAGAAAAGAAGGAATATTTAACCTTATGCATTTTGAGCAGTAGTTTTTATCTCTGTTTATTTGTCTTCGAATTTAAAACAGTTCAATGATGATAAAGACAGTACTGCAAATGTATCACATATTGCTGAGTTTTGATAAATTATTTTCCAACCCGAAAAATGAAGGAGTTTTAACTTATGTGTTTCATATACTAGAATAACTGTTGCATTCTCTTGGAATTTAATATGCTAGTTCACTTGTTCCATAAAAAAGGTTTCGCAAATCATTCATTGATGTTGATGCAGTGGGAATCATTTTGGTATATGCATATATTGCAATATGAATAAATGAGAATGGATATTCTGTCTCGTAAGAAAAACAGATATGTACTATGTGCTCTTAATGCAAACGATAATTAATATTGGTTCTTTTTAAAGAGAAGAACATTATTTCTTAGTCTTGTGCCTAATTAAAAACAAATTCTGTCTAACGAGGAAACCATTTCAGGTGTTCCCCTCCAATTTCAATTATGCTTTGCCTATAGATAATTTTCAATGTTTTAGTGAAAATCGTCAAAAGATTTGGGTTTCTAGCGCTTCCTTCAAAAGTTATGAACATTTTAATTTTGCTTCTATAGTACTTAAGAGTGAGCCGCGAGATCATCTATCAGTTTTATCAGAAACCAACCACCACTAAAATTGATTTTCAATTTAGATATCTCAAACAATTAGATCATTATTCGAAGCCTCTAAATCCAAAATATTGGCTCTTTCTGACTTATCTGTGAAAAATGTAAAGATCTACAAGTGATACACTCTTTGACACTTAATGCAATCATCGAGATTTTTGGGTGCTGTTAATATTTTGTCTTTTTTCCTGCGTCCACTCATTGCTTTGAGTTCAGAGGCGTCTTAAAAGATGCAGAATTTCAAGGACTTTTACAAAATACATAAATTATTTTGGGATAGCACAATCCGCCGTGACTGAAGTTAAAGTTCTAAAACATTTAATTTTAACCAATCGTCATTTTTGTCCGTATCCTGGGATTATCACTTGATGAATGATATTGTATAACTAAGTTAGCTACCCAATTTTGTAGAGAAAACATTTCTGCATCTTTTAAGACGCCTCTGAACTCAAAGCAATGAGTGGACGCAGGAAAAAAGACAAAATATTAACAGCACCCCAAAATCTCAATGTTTTTATCAAGTATCGAAGGGTGTATCACTTGTAGACCTTGACATTTTCACAGATAAGTCAGAAAGAGCCAATATTTTGGATTTAGAGGCTTCGAATAATGATCTAATCGTTTGAGATATCTAAATTGAAAATCAATTTTAGTGGTGGTTGGTTTCTGATAAAACTGATAGATCATCTCGCGGCTCACTCTTAAGTACTATAGAAGCAAAATTAAAATGTTCATAACTTTTGAAGCAAGCGCTAGAAACCCAAATCTTTTGAGGATTTTCACTAAAACATTGAACATTATCTATAGGTAAAAATCATTGAAATCGGAGGGAGACACCTGAAAAGGTTCCCTCGTAAGTTTAATGTTAGTTAAAGTTCAATTCTACGTAGAACAAAAATACATATTTATTAAGATTGCATGGAAAATAATGCAAGTATTTACACTTAGTATCACATATTTCAAATAAAGTGATCTTAGTTAATTATAATTATATGTTGAGACTCGCTCTCTAACTTTTCATAATTATTACATGATATTTTCATGTATTTAACATTGAATTATCAATCAAACCATTCAATAATTAAATAACAATGATCGTCACGTATAAAAGCATTCCAGGTCGAAAAAAACACGCTTGTAAACAATCGTAATTCGTTGCATACTGAATCATATAATAGAACAACATAAGGTCGCATGCAGCGAAATACGAAGTCTATATGGTTGTCCTGTTCTTCATCCCTGGACAATGCTCATCGGATAATTTTAATCTTTATACGTAGATGCCCTTGTTTGTTATTCTACATGATCGCTTGTACCATGATTATTATATGATAAGTATGTTACAACCAACGAGACACAGATGAATTGCCGTCATCAGACCCTATCCTTTCGGTGTGGGAGATTAGTTTACTCATAAAAATCATTGAATATTACTGATTAACAAAAAAATAGCTATCTAACTGTAATCTGTCCTATTCGAGTATCTATGTTTTAAACGTCACAGTGAGATTATTCGTAGATCCTCAAACATGCCATACTCGTTTATTGGTAGATGGGATATTCTGTTATACCATGTCCACATGCTAAGCATGCCAGATAATATACACAAGATACAAAAGCGACTGCTTATTGATTGTCCATGTAAAATATACAAATATTGGTTGGTGGAATCATCTCTTCGCCTTGGAATATATCAGTATCAATACAGTCGGAAGTACTGTCGGATGTTGATTGATAACTGTTTTGATTAATCTGATCCATGAAATAGAATTATTATTCGTAGATAATATCCAAATTCACCTAGTAAAAGAAAATTTTGATATATCGATATTAAAAATAAAATGAATAGTTATTTTAAACAAAGTATTTAATATATATTAAATAAGAACCAAAAAGAAACGTTTGTCTGCATGTGCACGTAAAAATGACTTATCATTTTCTCCTACTCACTTGGAAAATTTGCTTGGATTTTTCCAAGTTTACTTGGAAAAGAAGGATTTCCCATAAAAAAAGAAACACGAACAAGCATTCTTTGTTTTTTTGCAAGATGATTTACATTCTCAATTTGTGAGAAGCGGTAATGTATTATTCTCTTCTTTTCTTGATGTTTTAAAATAAGTCATCAATACTTGTAATCAGTTTTATGTAGCATGCAGTCATTATAGGTCAAGATGGACAAGAGTCTAATTTCGTTTCAATGTATTTATATTATTTGCTGCGGTTACTAAAAAAGAAAACTCGATCTTGATATTTAGTTATAGTTAGTACAAACCTGTAGAAAAAGGTTTTTATTAGTTGATGATAATCTTTCTTTTCGTTGAAATTACATGTGACTCATGTGTCTTGCGTCATGAATAACGAAGATTAGTTGGTGAAAAAAAAAGCAATGAAAGACTGCGCAAAAAGCTTGCAATATCTTCATGTACTCTTCAAAAATAAATTGTTGTAACACGACACTTAATTACAAATAGCTGTCATTTTACAAAACTACTTTGATAGGTTTTAAAAAACTCGAATTGACTATCACCTTGCGACATGTTTGGACGAGCTCATAAAAATATTGCACATTAGTTGTGCAATTCTCTTCAACATTTTTTACCAACTAAATTCTTTTATGCACTTATGAGAAATATGAGTCACATATAATTTAATATAGAAGAAAAATTTCTATGAGACAATGAAAGAAGATGCCATTATAAATGTGCCTTCATAATAGAATAATACGGGTTGGTAATTTGGGGAATTAATTCTGCATAGTGTGTCATTCTCATTCTTGAATATTTATTGTCATACTTTCCACGATATGAAAATATAATCATAGAAAAATTGGGTTTGCTAAAGCAGAGCTATTGGTTTACTTCAACAATCAACAAAGTACGAAAAATAAATAAGCTAAAATCCTCATGCATTAGTAGATTTGAATATATACAATTGAGAAAGAAAGCATTTGGTCTATGATGATATTTATAATCAAGACGAGAGGTTGTAAAGTGATAACATTGGTCACCGTTCGAAATTGAATTTTTTCTTTTTTCCAATAGTTACTTTAGATATTAAAAATTGATTATCGTTTTATTTCTTACAGTCAGATATCATTTCAGTTACGCACGACTAACTGAAAACTCGATATTATCGATCCTCTACAGGATCATGATAGGCACTGTTGATATGGAAAGTTTTTATGCCGTCTCCAGCTCGTTTAGTTTGAATCAAAAATCATATAAGAGTTCTTTCTTTCTCTTTTCGAAAGAGATCTAGGAAGTATGACAACATATTGTTATTGTCCTTTTTTGTTTTAGACGATATTGTTCACTTACGTACATAATATGCGGATATTCATAATGAAAATCTTTTCCTATTGAGCTTGAAAAGGCGACAATCCATTATGAATTTATTAATCATTCAATAGATCTTTTAAAACTTTACAAAATTGATAGTCTGACACTGAGCTTAATTCATGCATAAGTCATTTTAGTGAACAACCTGAATTCCTCTCAGGATTACGTGAAAAACTAAAACTAATCAACACATCGTTTCTATAATACATTCATCTACCATCTTGGATTTCCCTAGCCTTTTAAAAATTTAGAAGAGATTTTTCAGTCAAACTGACGCTTGAGTGACTTTGATTTTTCTCGTTATCCTAACGGCGACGAAATCTGGAGTTTCACACAAAAGTAAAAGTTGTCGGAACACCTTGTAAAATAAATACATCGACTTAGATTGTTTATGTTGATTTCGACTATATCATTTGTCTTGTTAGAAAGTTCAATTATTCTAGTCATAATCAATTAAATTTCAGTCGAAAGAATAACTTTTGGCTTTCAAGAACATTGTGTCTTTCACTGAAGAAACTTATCCACAAGTTAAACTCAGTGCCATGCTACCAATTTGTGGAGTTTTGAAAGGTATATTGAATGACATATAATTCATAGTAGATCGTTGCTTTTTCAAGCTCAATAGGGAAAGATTTTCAACATGGATATCCTAATATTGTGCATATTAGTGAGCAATATCATCTAAAACAAAAAAGGAAAATAACAATATTTTGTCATACTCCCTGTATCTCTTGCGAAAGAAGAAAGAAAGAACTTTTATCTAATGTTTAATTCAAACTAAACGAGCTGAGGATACTCAGAATGAAGTTTAACGGTCTAGTACGAACGACAGCAGACTTCTTCTCCTTTCCAAGAAAAAAGACATTCATTTATATATAATAACTCAATTAGATTTTATTCGATAGCTAAAGCAAAATATTCATCTTAGTCAAATTTCGTTGTGTTATCCAACGTCATCCATGAATAAATGAGGTGTTCGTGATTTGAACTTCAAATTGATTTTATTTTTCGTTATTTTAATGTATAGTTTAATAGAGTACCAGTTTTTTTGACGTTTATGGATATTTCTTTCAGGTCGAAAAAAAAATCATAAATTCGTCCCTGTTGTTTTTCGAGAAAAATGCATCGTTTTCAAATTATGCAATCTTTTACCTCGTTCGAATTTGAAAGCTTCCAAAAATAGTTTTTTTCTGATTCAGCATAAAAAGATGAATATAAAAAAAAATATTAAATTGATTCTAGTCCAAAAAAGTAATTATATTAATGTTACAAACCATTTATTGTTACTCAGGATTGTTGATGACTCTTTCTTATAAATCTATCGAGTTTTTTCAGGTATATGATAAAGTCAAATATATTATTTTTGTTCGATTCATTATGCTACACAAGTCACAAATGTATGCATAATTTTTCTTCTCTTTTTTTTCTTCATTGTAAACCAAATAGTTGGAGCTTTGCCAGCCATTCTCATTTTCCCTCATATAAACTAAAGTTTTATGTAATATAAATATCATATTCGAAATCAGCATCAAAAGCTAAGTTGATACTTGCACAACTTTATCGTTTTCAGTGATTTTTCAGAATTTTCACCTAAAGCTGCAAAATTATGACAAATTTTGAAATATATGTTAGTGAACTCGGTGTGTGACGTTGATTTCGATAATAATGTTCATATTATGTAAAACTTATGTTCTCATGAGACACAATGAGAACTATGGGTAGAACTCCAACTATTTGGTAATGAATTCAGAAAACATGATTTCTTCAACAAAGAAAAAGAAAGAGAAGAAAAATGATGCGTACATTTGTAACTGGTAGTAGGATGAATCGAACAGGATAAAATAGTTGACTTCATCATATACCTGTAAAAACTAGATAGATTTACAGGAGAGTCAGAGAAAAACCATTTTTGGAAACTTTTAATTAGAGCGAAGTAAAATGCAAATTGATAGATGCTTCATTGAAATACGTCGATTAGAAGGAAGAAGGTTCACAAGCTCTTGCTAATATTCGTAATCGAGTTCAATCACGGACTCAATCAATAAACAGATCAGGCGTTCACAGTGTATGCTCTATGTCTACCATCGAATTTCAATATACAGGTAATAGAGATACAACTCGTTGTACGACTGCGCACTTGAAGTACTCAATTATATATTAGATATGATGCCATTTACTATTCATTCGACATGCTAATCTAATTGTCCGTTCCTCTGTTCTAGAAAACGACCCAAATTATTACATACACCTGCGTTTTCGTCTTCATCAACAAATGCTATTCTAAACACATCGATACCACATACACTAGAAAGTCTTTCTAACCGTCAAAAAACTGAAACAATGAATTCAGAATCTGTGCCAAATACTGTACCCGAAACTGATTCCCTTCAACAAGTGCGAGAACGTACCTTTTCTCATTGGCCACATCGTACTGTTCCATCAAGTGCACAAATGATTGAAGCTGGATTTTTCAATTGCAATATTGGCGACCGAGTGATATGCATTCATTGCAACCTTATATGCCAACAATGGACACCAGATACTGATGATCCATGTGAAGTACATAAAACACTTTCACCTAATTGTATATATGTCAAAGAAAAATTGATGCGTTCTCAAGCTTCATCTATAGCTATCGTCAATGAAAGTTCAAAGAAAGCAACTTCAGACAATCATTCACCAACATCAAATAAGCTTAGTTCATTACGGCCTAATAGTGTTGTCTTTGCAGGTTCATGTAATCCTTCTTATTCAGATACATCAATACGTCATGCAACATTCGGTACATGTCAAAATGAAAATTTACCACCAGTAGATGATCTGGTTCGAGCAGGATTTTTCTATACAGGTACTAAAACCACTGTGACTTGTTTTTATTGTAATGGATCATTACAAAATTGTGGTCTAAATGATAATCCATTGATCGAACATGCACGTCTGTTTCCACATTGTGCATATGCTCGACAATTATGTGGTGAGGATTTATATCGTAGAATTCAAGAATCTCAACAAGCGCAACAAGGTATATTTGAGAAGTCATAAATTTATAAGACAAATATTTAATATTTTCTTTTTTTAGAAGGTGCTCAACTCAATGAATTAAAAGAAAGAATATGTTTTAGTAATATGTTAAATACTAATCGAAGTACAAATAGTGAAGAACTTTTGATACCTGATGACCGCACTTTATCCAGACTTGTTTCTGCTCGATTAGATTTAGAGATGTCACGACGTTTATTAGATCAAAATTTCAAAAAATCTATTATTCAACAATGTTGGGAAAGACAATTACTAATAAAGCGTATGTTAACAAAAAAAAACATTTTCTTTTGTATTTTTTCAACATTTTTCGTAGGAAAAGATTTTGTATCGTGGTATGATTTATTCATCGCTTGTTTTATCCTTCAAAAACAAATCGAATATATAAGTGTTAAAAAAGAAAACATTGTTATACCAAGTATAAAAATGAAACAAATTAGAGAACAAGTAGGAAAAACTCGTAAGTATTTTGTTAATCATGCATAATATTGGCAGATATCGATATCCTTTTGACCAAAACAAACAAAACATGTAATATTTCCTATTTATCCATTATATTATCATCGTTGGATCGCATAGTTACATTGTAAATATACTTTTCATGGCTTAGTCAATTCTATGTTTTTTTAGTAATAAACGGCTAGAATATGATTGAAAGCGAAATTTGTTGTCGTATTTGTGCTGTTATACTTATTAGTCTCATTTAGATCTTGCATGGTTGTTTAATACTTTTTAGAAATAAGTTGCCGATAAAAGCATTTCTGTCATGGTCATTGTATTGTATACTAAATTGCCGAGTTAGTTAGACCACATCGTTTGCATCTTGGTTCTTTTGCAGTTCTCATTGTAAGCAATAGTTATCTTATAATTCTTACGATATCCCTCATTTCATGGTTTTCTTCTATTCTAAAAGATCCTTATATGGTATTTTTGAACGACATAACTATGTAGTTAGTTATACGATAGGTGAATTCAAACAGAAATGTTTTTTTCGCAACCTATATCGAAAAGGCATGAAATTAATATTGATAGACAATCAGCTACGACAAAACAAATTCGATTTCAATAACGTAGAAATATGTGAAATAAATTTGCAGTTTTCTCAACAAATTCTTGTTGTTTAAGGTTGACAATCATACAATAAGCTAAATGGTAAAATGTGTATTTACAATATAAATATGAGAAAGAACGATGATAGTATAAAGAACAAATAGGAAATATTAGATCTGTTGTTCATTTTGCTCGCAAGTATATGTTGAATTAATTTTTCTTAAATAGAACATGCCGTCGATTTTAAAGAAACAATTGAGCAAACAATTATACGTGAACATTCATTTATTGGTACACCTGATACGTTACCACCTCGATCTAAAATGATTACTGCTGGTTGGTACTTGAGTAGAACAAAAGGAAGAGACTATACAATATGTTTATATTGTGGTGTAGAACGTAATAATTGGAATTATGATGATAATCCGTGGCGTGTTCATCAGGAGTTGTCACCAAGTTGTCCTTTTATTCTTTCATCAAATCCAATGGAACCAAGTTCAGTACCTATCAAACGTTTATGTGAAATTTTCACAAAAGAAGAAATAATTTATTATGTGGCTCAACCCAATTCATCTATGATTTTGAAATCTAATTCGTATTATAGTCTTCCACCAAATCGATACGCATCGTTTTCTAAATTTCCTGATGGAACTCCAAGAAATATTGAAGAATTAGTAAAATCTGGCTTTTACTATTGCGGAATAGGAACTAGGCTTCAATGCTATCATTGCAAAGTTTACGTTAATAATTTTCATGATTATCCATCGAATGTGATCAATGTTGAGCATCTTCGTCGGGCTCCTAATTGTCGTTATGCGAGATTGTCATCCGAAAAACATGCGATGAGATCCGCAAGTAATTCTCATCTATATAATTATGGCTAGATAACTCATTATAATTTATAATTTCTTCTTTATTTTTTTTATTCAGATAGAAGTGATGCTTGTCAATGGTGTTTCGTAAATGCCAAAGAAGTTGCAGCTACTCCTTGTTTGCATTTGGCTTTATGCACTTCATGCAGTCAATTAATAAATACGTGTCCAATGTGCACTGAGAAACCTCAAGATTTTTTTAAACTGTTTGTGTAAACAATACAAAATGCCAAGATATCTTCTTTTGTTATGATCAAATCAGTTGATAATTTATTTTTGATGCCTGATAAAAAGTTGTTGCCCCTTAAATATTCTTTTTTCTGTTTTATTTTAATCGACATAGACATATATTATATATATATATATGATAGACCGGAAAATACTAATCCACTCTGTTATACGTTTCTTTACGAAGCAAAAAAAAGAATAATCATTTATTGATACAAAAATTCGTTTCCATTATTTTTTGTTTTAGAAATATTTTTAATAAAATTTCTTTGAATGTTTTCTAAAATCTTTTGTACTTACGATTGCTCGTAATGATCCATTACAATAACGTAACTTTTTCGATGAAATACACACCATTACTAAAGTTAGAGGTTATACGTCACTATAAAATATTATCTACATTTCATCTAGCAACTTAGATACAATCCTGAACAAAAATTCTGATCGTTAGCATCAACCCTTCGTCCATTGATTCACTTCTACTGGAGTTATGATTCAGACATCACTTTCTTCTTGTGATCACCTTAATAAACCATGTTGATAGAAATATTTTCTTCAAACCTCTCATTCGAAAAGTTATTGTTGTACATATTTCTAGTCTGAATTTTGTTAGAAAGTCCATGAGACGACAAGTTTGCTCTAAACTGTTTAGAGTCACAGAAGTGAATGAAGTCTAGTTCATGCTATAACATGCATTCACTATCGAAAAGCATGATAATTACTAAGATCTTCACTATATGTCATGGGCTGTGGTAATAATAAAGTAAAAATAAGGAAATGCGTTTAGCGCTAGAAAGGAAAACAGTAAGAGCTTGTGGAAGAGCAAAATGACAAAGAACAATTTCCTGAACGCATATTTTCACTGAATATGTTTTTTTTTACAAGAGAAAGAACATGCTTCAATCATAACTCCAATAGATGTGAACCGATGGAGGGCGGCTTGACGCTTGCGATTGGAGTTTACTGACGTACACATGCATCCAAAATATAAGTGTAATATCATAAAGAATAGTAACACTTTATAGGAGTCGGTTACTTTTGTTCAAGATTGTACTTATTTAGGAAAAAATATTTCTTAGACATTAATCTGTATGATTATTTTTTTGATCATAAAATTCAACTATATCAGAAGAATTTTTCATGATAGGATTAACATCGGTCTCTTATAACTGGTACAGAGTTTTTTTTTTTTAGAGATGATATTTCTTTATGTTCCCAAATGATCGATCAATCGATAAAAGCATTGACACGTTCGTCGCTCAACATGGTCCATACCATTTCTTTTTTCCGCTCCATCTTCACTTATCTTTTTTTCTCCATTGTCGTTATTAAATCATTTGATAATAAAATCACTCAGTCATCGAAACTATATAAAAAAAAGTCTCGTACACATTGGCATAACAACAACATGAAAGCTATCTAGTTTTATCTTTTTTTTTTGTTCTTTTTCTTTTCTCGATCTATCACAGCTAGTTTTTTTTTTGTAGCTATTTCATATGTCATTACAACATGATTCAAAAGACAATCTATATTTTTCTTATTATTTCTGTTCAAAGTCAAATTTATATTCCTATCGGTAAATATTAAAATTTTTAATTAATAATCTATAGAAGTATGTTTGTTAAAGGTTGGTTTGTGGATGAAAAAACATCGCAAGATGCAGATATCAATGGTTTTTCAGAAGCTTTAGCAGCAGCTATAAATTTAACTGATACATTTTCTTGGCCAATTAATCAATTTAGTTTTCAATCAGTTCATGAAAATGTTAGCGTAAGTATCCAATGCAAAACTTATATATTGAATAAAAATGAAAATTTCCTTTTTTTTTTCTCTTTTTTTTCAAGGATTCAAACATCTATTCAAGTATTCATCAAAGTAAGAAAATTGATTTGAGAATATTTCAAGAATAATTTTTTTTTATTAGTTTGTAATCGTCTTGAATATGGTGCAATTGGTTCAATATCAAGTATTGATAATCCTAAAACACATTTATTTGAATTATTTATGGCACGTTTACATATTTCAATGATATCTTTAAATTATTTAAATTATAATAAACAACATTCAACTTTATTAAATAAAGTTTATCATTTAACAATGAAAATTGATCTTTTACCAGCTCTAGTAGCATTTATAAAACGTTATAAAATAGCAAAATTATTTTATATTATGGAAGGCGATGAAGCATTTGAACGTTTTCAAACTTTAATAGTTGCACAAGCACGAGAAAAAAGTTATGATATTTTAGATATTCAAGGTCGTCAATTAATTGATGTTACAAATTCGAATTATACAGAAAATTTACTTCAAAGTATTGAAATTAAAGATCGAGGTTCAAAAGAAGAACTTTATATTGCACTTGATTTGGATAATATCAATAGTTATATTAAATTATTAATGCAAGTAAGATTAAAATCATTTATATCCACTGCATAAGATAAATTGTAAAATCATTTTTCCAAACAGTCTATTCAAAATCGAAGATTTCAATTGATAAATATTGCGAACTATGAAAAGAAAATATATTAAATTTACTAAGAACATAGCGAAAGTAGTGGCGGAAATACTTCAATACTATATAGAGTATTGATTGAAGAAACTTTCTTTCTATATGCTGTGATAGTAAACATACTGCGGAATATTTCTCGAATATTTCTTCATTCTTCAACTAATATTAGAGTAATAAAAGGAGAGGGTCGTCAAGCAATAACATCAGACCACTCTGGAAATTGAGTTTATGTCTTTTCAAATAGTCTATTCAGATGTCAGAAGTCAATTAACGTTCGAATTCGACAGTTCGACGTTCGGCTTACTCAAAAACTCCATAGTATCTATTCTTTATCGATTCATGCTATAGAACGTTTCAATGAAAATTTTTCCTCTTGTCTTCAACTGATTTAATTTGAGTTAATATCAAATGAAAGTTCTTTCTGTTCTCTATCGAATGGCATCATATATGAGTAAGACACAATATTGTTTTTTTCCTTTTTTTTTGCTTCAGAAATGACACTGTTCTCTCGCATAAACAATATGAAGATAGCCATAGAGAATTCTGTTCTTATTGAACTGTGAAATTAGCGATCGACTTTGAATTATATATGATTTGGTAGACTCTACAAAAAATGATAGTACTGCGTTGTATGAGGGCAAGGCAATTTAGTCAAACGCACAATGTTCACGAGTGCCAACAGTTGTTCTTTTTCGATTGATACTTGACAGATTTTGCTCAGAATAACTAGTCTTCCTATCAAAACCAATTATTAATTTGAATGCAGCATAAAAAACTGAATCGATCTATATATGTCAAAAATATTCTGTGATAACTTTAGTTTTCATGCAAAATTTCAACCCTAGTTTCTCTCAAGGTTATGCCGAAAAATAAAATCAGTCAAGAAGCCAGTTTGACTTTGAAAAGACATTTCTAAATTTTTAAAAATCCAAAATGATAGATGAATAAATAATAAAAACGATGTTTCAACTGATTTTATTTTTCGATAAAATCATGAGAACGACTAAGGCTGCAGATATTTGGACGAAAATAAAATTTATCGAAAGAATTTTTGATTTATGCATAGATCGACTCAAGTTTTTATGCTATATCCACATATATAATTTGTTTTGATAGGAAGTTTGATTATTCTGAGCAAAACCTATTAAATATTCGTTAGAAAAAGACAACTTTTGGCTCTCACAATTATCATACATTTGACTAAAGTGCCGTACCTATTAATCAAACTGCTCACCATAGTATCATTTCGTAGAGTTTTGAGGACTTTATCGGTTGATATATGATTCATAGTAAACTACTGCTTTCACAGCTCAAAACAAGAGGAGTTTAGCTATGACTGTTTGCATAATCTTTGTACAAGAGAAAACCATGTCATCTCAAGCAGAAAAGGAAAAGAACAATAGTTTGTCAAATTCATATATATACCATTCAATATATAACTCAGATGTATTGAGGACAAGAGGAAAACTTCTCATAGAGATGTTGCATAGCATAAAGCTATCAAGGATATATAATATTGAGTTTTGAGTCAGTCTCATGCAACCAAAATGACATCGAACTGTCTAATTCGAATTGTAATTGACTTCTGACATCTGACTTGATTAACTGGGAAATGATAAATTCAATTTCGAAATGAGATCGATTCCATCGCTTAACGAAGCTTTTCCTTTCACAAGGAAATTTTTTTTTTATGATGTGTATTAATAAAACTAATGTCCGTGTCAAGGAAACAAAGACGCCGGAATAGTTTTTGAATAACTATTATTAGAAACAAAAGATAGACAAAAAATGTTTTTGTTTGTAATCAAAAGACAAAAGTAAAAAAAATGATATTTATCTGCAGTAATTGTTAGAAAGAGATATTTTGAATTCTAAGTTGAATACGTATAAACTCTTGAATGATTAAATCTAAACATCTGAATCTTGTGTAATTTTGTAGATCTTCAATTGACAGTTTGAATGTATATCTAATTATTGAAAATTTACAATAAATATCTCACTAAATAGACTTGTTTTCGAAAAGATCGATTCACAACAAATCTTAAAAAAACTGTTATATTAGAACTATTCTTTTCAATTATGTAAACCAGAACTCTTTCTCTCTCTTATTTCTATTAAAACTTATGCCAAAAAATATCTACCTACTTTTTGTTTTCTTTGAAATGGAGATTTAGTTTTATCGCCAGATACTATAACAAAAACATTTCGTTACGAAATTTTACTGTCATGATATTAGTTGAAGAATGGTGAAAGATTCGAGAAATATTTCATATCATTTTTACTATTAGAGTATACAGAAAATAAGTTTTCTCAATATTTCTATACAGTATCGAAATATTTTCGATGCTAATTTTTTCGTATGCTCTAAATAAATATATTCATCTATAGTTAAATTATTCATTACAAATACTTTTTGTTTTACTTGATGATACTTTGTCTAGATTCGACATCATGCTATGACAACACCTCATTATCATTACATTTTAATGAGTCCTGTAAGTGTAATGAAGTAAACATGAGATATTATTTATATATATATATATATTTAGGAAGCTGATCGAATTGATATGCGTACTTTTCGTTATGGTGGTGTGAATGTCACTTATTTTGTACCAAAATCATCTTACACAATCAATCAATCATTAGATGGATCAACAGCTGATCGATTATCTCTTCCATCAGTAGGAATTTGATTTTGATTAAATCTAAAAATTGAATTCCTTTTTCTTTTTCTTCTGACATAGTTTGAAAAGAAAGCATTAGCCGATGCTTTATCTATATATATGCGAGGAATTATGTTATTAGATGATCGAATTCGTTCTAAAATCGTTTATTCTGATTCCGATGATGATAATTTCGATCATTTAAAAATTCAATGTCGAACAAAAGAAAATCAACGACAATATGAATTATTCGATGAAGAGTTATTCAATATAATGAAATCAGTATAATTAAATAAGAGAAACCAAAAACAACAAAAGAATTTTTTCTTGATTTTTCTTTAGCTTTCATTTGATGGATATTCGGGTTATGTAGCATTTAATGAATATGGTGAACGTATTAATTATACTTTAAATATATATCAAGTAACAATGAATCGATTACCAAGAAATGTAAAAAGAATATTTTAAAGAAAACTAAAAATATACTTTCTTTTTTCTTTAAATAATTTTTAAGATCGGCAATTTTACCCTTGATGAATTTTGTTTACATGATCTTAGCATAGTTGAAGGTCGTCAAGCACATGATTTTGATAAAGGAAGAGAACGAATCATCTCAACAATTCTTGTAAATAATATTTCAATAGTTTATTAAGAAAAAAACAAGAATTTTCTTTGTTTTTAGGATGAACCATTTACAATGTTAAATGCAAGTGTTGTTGGAAATTTAACTGTATCCGATGCACTTGGTCAATATTTTACATTTAATGAATTAAGTGGATATTGTGTTGATTTAGCTCGTTTAATATGTGAAAAAAAACTTGAAATTCCATGTAAATTTCGTATTGTAAAAGATAATTCATTTGGTAATAAACCAGCTAATGATCAACCATGGACTGGTATGATTGGAGAATTAGTTCGACGTGAAGTTGATCTTGCTATTGCACCATTAACAATAACAAGTCAACGAGAAAATGCAGTAGATTTTAGTAAACCGTGGATGAATCTTGGTATTAGTATTTTAATTAGTGCACCAGAAAAATCTAAACCAGGTTAGAAAACATGTATATAATATCTTATGATTTATTTTAATATTGATTTTTATTTTTATTTTAAGGTGTTTTTTCATTTATGGAACCATTATCAAAAGAGATTTGGATGTGTATCACATTTGCATATATTGGTGTTAGTGTTATACTTTTTCTTGTTTCACGTTTTTCACCATATGAATGGAGTATGAAAAATGAAGAAACATTACAATTATCAAATAAATTTTCTATTTTAAATACACTCTTTTTTGCCTTAGCGGCTTTTATGCAACAAGGTGTAGATTTTATACCAAGGTAAATTTATTTTTGATAAGTTTTATCTGTATGTAAAGAAATTTATTTGTATAACATGTTTTTATTTATTTATAAGTCATAGAAAATAAATAAAAAATAATCAACTAGACTGACGAGGAAAGTTCACCAACTGGTTAATCGCTTTTGAATTGAGATAGTATGCATCATGTAGATCCTAATGATTTTTGAATATAATGAAAAGACTTTAGACCTTTACCTTATTGCTGCGAAGTTACTGTAAATTTAAGGTAGTTTTTAAATAAATGCCATAGTCTTGCTCAGGGACATCGGGAAAAACTCATTTACGAATTTTGACTCGAAACGTTGTACAGAGACAGGTGTTTGTGAGTGTATTTTATTGTGAAAATGGTAGATCTTCTGATTTGTTTCTATCCTGAAATAGGAACATCGAATCTACAGTTATATACATATCAGTGAAAAACTCTTCTTGTTAAAAACTCCGTTCTTTACAAGGTTTCAAGTCGAAAATTCGAAAATCCGTCTTCCTGAGGGAGACCACAGCATCCATATAAAAACTACTGTATAATTGCAATATCTCAACAGTAATAAACTAAGAACACGAGCTTTTTCAGGGTATTCATAGTTCATCTGGTTCTACTTAATGTATGTGGTGTCGGCTTAAAAGTGATTTATTAGTTGGTGAATTCTTCTCATGAACATTTCATGTTTTTTCTCGTGTACAAAAAGATTTTCGTATAATTTGAACTGAGATACATTTAATTAAAATATAAAAATCTTACATATATATATATAAATTAATCTGTGAAGATATTATTTTTAGCTATCATCAAAGATTTCGTCTTAGTAGATTAACTTCAAGTCAGGAAAGCAATTTTCAAATATATACTTATAATGGTTATGAAAATCTCATTCTAGCTAACGACTTTTGATCCTTTCCTATTTAGATCAATATCAGGTCGACTGGTTGCTAGTGTATGGTGGTATTTTTCGATGATTCTTGTTGCTTCATATACTGCTAATTGGGGTTAGTAGGAAGAGAGACATAGAATAGATACCTTTTTAACTCTGAAACCATATATCAATATTTTTCGATATTTGTAGCTGCTTTTCTAACGGTTAAACGAATGGTAACACCAATTGAAAGTGTAGAAGATCTTGCAAGACAAACAGATATAAAATATGGTGTTGTCCGTGGTGGTTCAACACAATCATTTTTTGAAGTACTTCTTACTGTATATGTTGATTTAAAAGTATTCTTTTTTTTGTTAGAAATCGGATGTTAAACTTTTCCAACGTATGTGGACATATATGCAACAAAGTGATGATGTTTTATTTGCTAGTAATGAAGAAGGTATTAGTAAAGTTCGGTAAGTTTCTTTTTTCTCTCAATATCTTCATTTCTTATCAGTTATGTTTAGAAAATTCCCAGGAAAATATGCATTTTTACTTGAAGTAAGTTCAAATAAATCGAAATTAAACATCAATGTAATGTTTGTTTATTTTAAAAAGTCAACTAAAAATGAATATACAAATGAACGTTTACCTTGTAATACAATGAAAATAGGTTCAAATTTAGATTCCAAAGGTTATGGAATAGCAACACCAGTTGGTTCAGAATTACGGTGAGCAAAAAAAGAAAGAAAGAAAGAAGGATGAAGTTTTTATTTAATATCAACATAAGTTTTGTTCTTCTAGAGAAGCGATTAATATAGCCATACTTGAAATGAGTGAAGATAACATATTAAATAATTTAAAGAAAAAATGGTGGTATGACCGATCAGAATGTCATAGTGCTACAACAAAGGTTTATTTAAAATTCAATTAAAAATTTTCTTTTTTTATATTGAAAATGAAAGTAGGAATCAAAACAAAATAATGCACTTAATCTGGCAAATGTTGCTGGGATATTTTATATCCTAATTGGTGGTTTAGCTTTGGCTATTTTAATTGCAGTATTAGAATTTTTTGTCAAAGCAAATAATGAAGCCAAACAAACAAAAGTGAAATAATTTTTCTTTTATGGAAATTTTTGAAAAAAATATTAAATTTACTTTTTGTTTAGAATAATTTTGTTGATGTTATGAGACGAAACATGAGATTAAGGTCAATAGATAATCTTTTTATTTAATTTTGTTTTCATAATTTTACCTTGTTTTTTTCCTTTTAGTATTGCTGGTATCAATTTGAATGAAGCAGCTGCAATAAAAATCTCCTTACAGTTTCCTAGAAGAGATAATTATCAAGTAAAATGATCGAATAAATTATAAATAGATCTTCGACATATTATTACTTTTTGTTTAGAGTTCTGATCCATTATTTGACGGAAATGGTTATATAACTGACATTAATCATAGTCAAGTGTAAATGTTTAGCTTTTTTTGCTGTATGCAGGTGTATTTATGAATAAAATAAATAATTGAAGATCATGGAATATAATTTATTTTTTTTGTCATACAAAAATAGACAGCTATAAAGCTCTCGTTACATTTGAATAGCCTTCGTCTGAAAATTTATTTTTTTTGCTAAATAATTTAGTGTCTCAGTGGTATGTCAGTACCGAATTAGAAAAACTATGAGAAACAGCTAATAGCTTATCGAAAAATGTGTTTCTTTATTGAAAACATATTGTCTAGAATGTGGGTGTCAGTGTTCTTATGGATTAAGAGGAAGCCGACATCCATTTGAAAGTGAACATATCACATGTAAGAGTTATTTCCGTTTCCGTATTTTTTTTATTGAATTAATACTCAAGTGCTACGAACAATGCTGAATAAACAAATAGACTATATTAATCAAATACTACGCGTATGATTAGCAATTAGTTTTAAAGAAGCCTATTTTTCTATTTTTATTGAAATCGTAGGCAATCATCTTCGTCATCTTCACCGTTTATTACATGAATCGACTGTTGACCATGAAGAATATGTCATTAATCTCAGCAAGAAATTTTTAAAAGTGTTGTTGATGTAACTGAAAACAACAGAAAAGTTTTATGAAAGATCAAACATTATAATGAATCTACGTTCATTCCTATAATGGTATATGCATACGAAAAAGAAAAGGAAGATAATGAATTTTATACTTCATCATTACCTATTTAAGATATAAATGCAAACTAATCATATCAATTTTATAAATCATGTGAAAAATCTGAAAATAAACAAATAACAACCATAGAAGAAACCAAAGTTTATTTTAATTGTCTACTTTTTATTTTCGAAAAGTGTGTGCTCAGTTGTCGCAGCGTCGAAAATCAGTTGTAAATAATTTTGCTTTTTTTTTTTGAAAACGAAAAGTGCACAATTTAAACAAACTTCACTATGCAGATTATCAAGGCTATCACGCTGCATCTTGTGATATATTCTGTTTTTTTTTAATAATACTCATTTAGAGATTAAAATATGAAATGCAAAGTGCAGTCATTCACTATTGGTCACTCGGTAGTTTGGAATGAACCGGAATAAATTTGTGGCACGTTTCTTCATTAGGAAAAATGTCAGAATTATTTTCTTTACGTGAATCAAGAGCGGATCCGTCAGAATATCTGTCATGTCGATTACGCAAAATTTTTAGCTTTAAACATTGTCTATTTCATTTGAAAGCCTACCAATGCTGTTATGAAAATCCAACAATCAGTCCATTCCAACTTTGGTATAAAAAATGAAAGAATTTTCAATTCTTCAAAAGTTTGATTCATGTTGTAAAAAGCACTGATTTTTCAATGCTGGTTGTATTTTTCAATTTTCTCCTCCACCATTTGGTAGTTCAAGATGAACAACATTTCAAATGACATCGAATTTTTTTCTCTATAACACGGATGTATTCCATTACTTGTAAAATACCTTTTTGCATGATAAAAGAATAATAACAGAGGAATTAAATATCCAGCTGTGGTCATCAATTTTTTGTATCATAGACGTAACAATAGTGAAAGGAAGAACTGTTAGCTGAATTTTTTTATATGGTGTAACCCTAATCACGGAGCATCTTTTGGTATATTCTTTACATCATGGCAAAGTTTTAAATATTTTTGTCGCATAAAAAATGTAAATGTTCTAGAGAACTGATCCTTGAACAGTCGTTCAATTCTAACGATTTTTTTCAATGTGATGCTACTCATACGAAGTCTAAAGATTTTCACAACATGAGATACTTGTGAATCAATGATCATGGAGAGAAACGGAGTGAATGTAATGTAATGAACAGTGTTGAATTGATTGTTAATTGCATTTTTATTGATTCGAACTCGCCAACACGATTTAAGAATATAGTAGACAAAGAGTGACAAAAAAGTCTTCATAAGACGCAGTCACACAGAAAGTAAGGAAGGAAGAAAAAAAAACCTACAATATAACGTTTCGTCAGTAGCCATTTGTTGACATGTTTTTACATCACATTTTCACGCGCTGTACAGACACGAACGGAGAAAAAACGATGACACCAATAATAATAATCATTTTTTGTTTGTTTTTGTTTCGTTGACTCCATCGCGTTGTTTCGTTGCTAATGAACTTTTTTGTTGATCTATGTTGTCTGTTATAGTTGCATTTTCAGAAGAAACTCAAATGAATCAAGCAATCTACGTTACAATCAATGTTTGTTATTTGCGAAACAAGCTCCTGTGTTTGAATAAAGATATAAAGCAGGCTATGCAATGATGGCGTTTAGTTTATTGCTACTTTTGAATGAATAAAGAAAAAATCGTGTTTTGAATATCTTCACTAATTTTAGGTAAACAAAATTTCTACGATTCTTTTCATTATTTGTCAATTGTATGCAAACATATATAACTCTCTTTCACGTGCATATAAGCAGAAAATAGTTTTCTCAATTAATGTATGCTTCCTAATACATTCCTCATTGATATGCGTTGATAAAAAACATAGTTCTAGTGATACATGTTTGCATATGGTAGGAGTTTTCCTCATTGTCATGATGATGCACTTTACAACTGTGCGAATCTTAAATGTAAACAAACAAAATTTGAATATTATTTCTTTATGAATCGTAGAAACTAATGGAAAATGAGCAGCTAATATATTACAAGAAAGAAGAAATTACTTTTTATGATACAGATATTTCGAATGAATATAAATCAAACATCACTTTAGCACGATTGAGAGTGACGCTATATTCATTATGTATGTCTAGACAAAATTTGAACAATAATTGACATAAAACTTGTGCTTGTTTGCTAAATCACTGTGTAAAGCGCTCATTGAAGTGTTTCATTCATTTTCAAATAGATGATAACTATTTCGATCTTCCATTATTTTTAAACTCCAGTTATGCAAATCATCACTACTCCAATCACCAAAAGGCGCAATACATATATTACTGTGGGTTAAGCACAATGAAAATTGTTGTTTTACTTCAATCATTCGTTAATGATTAGCAGCATATTTGACAAGCAGACATCGTTGTTTGATCATTGCTTCAATTAAAATTATGTTTCTTCTTATATCATTCACCTTATCAACATGATATTCATATGCGTAATGAGAAACCGATGACGCTTGTGTTATGTTTTTCGTTCTTGCCAGAAAGAGAAAAAAAAAGTTTGTTTTGAAAGAAACAGAAAAATATATAATATATGAGACAAGTTATCTAATGCGATGAAACGTGACGGTTGACATTAAATACAAATGAAAATAGAAATAGTAGCAATAAAATAAATGACGTTTGTTGGATTTTTTCCCCTTGTCATTAATTTTTGACTAGTATAGTATCAATTGCAACTAGGTAGCGTGTGTCCTTGAGTAACAGCGAAAAACACTACCCACATTGTTATGGTAGAAAAAGCTAGGAAAAAAACAACGACCATCGAATTTATAAATATAAAAGCTTATATCTGTCGAAACAACAATCAGTTATTCGCAATACACGATTAAAAATCGAACAGCATATATTGCATCGAAAATGAGTGAAAAACGAAGAAAACACATGATTGAGAATTATTCGGTAATCTGGGTTGATGGTACTATTGACAAAGCAGAAACAAATTGGCAAAAGAAGCTTGCACAAGTACAAGGCATCATCAACGACGTCAATATTTTTATACAACCAGATGAATGCATCCAGTTTCTTAAGAGCATTAGTCTGGAGCAGGTTTTTCTTATTGTTTCGGGAACTCTGGGTCAAACTCTCATGCTAGATATTCATAACATGCCACAATTACATAGTATTTACATCTTTTGTCATCATGAAGAACATCATAAAACATGGGTTCAGAATTGGACAAAAATTAAAGGTGTTCACAGATCAATCCATTCCATATGCAAACAGTTGCAAATGACTGTCAAGCAATGCAATCAAAATAATACAACAGTAAGTATTATTGGCGCCAATGAAGGTGTTTCTAGCGAAAATCTCAATCAGCTAGAACCATCTTTCATCTGTACTCAAATATTCAAGGAAATCGTCCTTGATAAGGAATATGACCAGCATGCTATCCAAGACTTCGTCAAGTTTTGCCAAGAAGAATATCGCGGTAATGTGCAAGAAACAAAGGTTATTGAAGAATTCGAACGCAGCTATCGATCATCAAAGGCCATTTGGTGGTATACACGTGAGTGCTTCAAATACAAAATGCTCAATCGAGCATTACGAACACTTGATGACGACATCATTATTAGAATGGGATTTTATCTTCATGATTTACACCGACAAATTGAAATTTTACACAATAAACAAGTCAGTCAACACCACGAGAAGATCTTTGTAGTGTATCGGGGCCAAGGATTATCGATACCAGACTTCGAAAAACTAGCCAAAAACAAAGGTGGACTTATGTCGTTCAATAACATTTTATCCGCCAGTAAAAATCGTGATATCTCGCTTGACTTTGCCCAAAATGCCTTAGAAACAACTGATATGGTAGGTATTTTCTTTCAAATAACCATCAATCCCACTATCTCATCGACTCCTTTTGCCTTCATTCGAGAGGTAAGTTATGACAAGAAAGAAGATGAAATTCTCTTTACCATGCATACCGTTTTCCGAATTGATGACATTCAAACGCTTGATAACAATCGTTCACTTTATCAAGTGGACCTTAAACTTATATCAGATCATGACCCACAACTCCGTCAATTAACTGACTGCATACGACAAGAGTTTTCAGGTAGAACTGTGTGGTATCGAATGGGTAAACTGCTGCTCAAGATAGGTCGATTCGGCAAGGCCGAAAAATTGTATATGACTCTATTAGAACAGGCTTCCAACGAGAGCGACAAAGCACATATCTATGACCAACTTGGATGCTTGAAAGATCGTCAAGGACAATACAAGGAAGCGATTTCATTTTACGAAAAGTCTCGCCATATCGGACGAAAAACCAATCCGGAAGGTCATTCTTCATTGGCTAATACCTACAAAAACATCGGTCTAGTGTATAAACATATGGGTGACTATTCCACGGCACTTAAATTTTACGAAAAAGCACGTAAAATATTTGAAATAACTCTGCCTCCGAATCATCCCAAGTTGGCTATTTCCTATAACAACATCGGTGGAGTGTATGACAGTATGGATGACTTTTTCAAGGCACTTGCATTTTATGAGAAAGCTGTGGACATTATGAAAAAAGCTCTGTCTCCGAATCATCCCAATTTGGCTGATTTCTACAGCAACCTCGCTGCAATGTATAACAACACGGGTGACTACCCAAAAGCACTGCAATTTTACGAAAAAGCATACCAAGTTAAAGAAAAAGCTCTGTCTTCGAATCATTCCAATTTGAAACTTTCCTACAGCAACACCGGTGCTGTGTATCACAGCATGGGTAAATACACGAAAGCACTTGAATTTTACGAAAACGCACATAAAATTAAAGAAAAAGCTTTGCCTTCCAATCATTCCGATTCGGCTCGTTCCTACAAGAACATCGATGATGTGTATAACAACATAGGTGACTACTCGAAAGTACTGGAATTTTACAAAAACACACTTACAGTTAAAGAAAAAGCTCTACCACCGAACCATCCCGATCTGGTTAATTCCTACAACAACATCGGTGAAGTTTACCACGATATGGGTAACTATTCCAAGGCACTTGAATTTTACGAGAAAGGTCTGAAACTTATGGAAAAAACTCTGCCTGCGAATCATCCGGATTTCGCACTTCCATACAACAACATCGGTATCGTGTATAACAAGATAGGCGACTACTTGAAAGCGCTTCAATTTTACGAAAGAGCTCTAGAAATTATGAAAAAAGTCCTGCCTCCAAATCAGTCTCATTTGGCACTTTTCTACAACAACATTGGTAGTGTGTATAATGACATAGGTGACTACTCGAAAGCATTCGAGTTTTACACAAAAGCACATGAAATTAAAGAAAAAGCTCTGCCACCCGATCATCCTCATTTGGCTATTTCCTACCACGAAATCGGTCAAGTGTATAACAACATGGGTAACTACTCGAAAGCACTTGAGTTTCACGAAAACGCACATCGAAGATTTGAAAAAGCTGTATCTCCGAATCATCTCAATTTGGCTATTTCCTTCAACAACATCGGTTTTGTGAATAATCGCATGGGTGAATATGCAAAAGCACTCAAATTATACGAAAAAGCACATAACATTAAAGAGAAAACTCTAGCTCCGAATCATCTCTCAATGGCTACTGCCTTCAACAATATTGGTGCGACGTACCATTACTTGGGTGATTACGCAGCAGCCCTTAAGGCTCTTCAAAGTGTTTTTCAAATTCAACAAAAAACATTTGAAGAAGGTAATCTAGCTTTTGGTCATACATACAGATGGTTGGGAAGAGTGTATCGCAGTATGAAAGATTACTCGAAGGCACTCGAATATTTTGGAAAGCGCCTAACTATAGGTCTAAAAATATTACCTGAAAAACATCCATATCAGGCTATTACATACAGTAGTATTGGTGATGTTTATCGATTAATGGGAGACTATGAGAAGGCGCTTTCATTTCATCGAAAAGCATTAAATATTCAAGAAAGTGTTCAATGTAATCCTCTGGAATGTGCGATGACATATACGAATTTAGGTGAAACTTATCGAAGCATGAAAGATAATTCAACAGCATTGATATATTTTCAAAAGGGATTAGAAATATATGAAAAGAAACTACCAAAAAAACATCCTGATTTAGCTGTAATCTATCATGATTTGGCGAAATTGTATTTGGCTACTCAACAATATAATATGGCAAGGAAAAATCTTCAACAAGCGGTAGAAATTGCACAAGAAAAACTACCGTCAAACCATCCTCATTTGTTGGACTATAGAAATACATTTGAGCAGATTCGAAAGAAATTGTAATCTCTCTTTTTGTTGCTCAATAAACTAGTTTTGTTTGCTACTCACTTCCATTTTTGACTTTTCTCGACTCATCATCAAGTACGCAGGTGGGCGACCAGGAAGACCCTCGTAAACTTGAAATGGTACACGTAGAGTGAACCACACTGAAGTGATATTGCAATAAACCTATGTATGACGTACATATTGATCTTTTTTAGTACCCTACTGCTTTCGTCATAACAGACACGAGAGATCTCCCTTAGCGAGACTACGAAGCTGCCAGCCAAGCTGTGATATGAGATGATAATTCTCCCTCATTTCCTACACAACAATACCGTTCGAATTAAAATTTTAACATAGAATATCAACAATAAAGATTCGTTAAGTGTCGATAAAAAAAGAAAAATATTTTTCGATCCGGAATAGGTTATTTCTATCTTATCAAAAAACTGTCTTCAGAAGACCTGTTGGCTACTTGGATTTCTCAACTTATCTATGTAGGGTTATCCATAAATAGTACGTCGATAAGAAATTTAAATATTAACGTCAGTTGTCGACTGAACGAGAGGAAATTTTTACCAGTAATAGAGAGTTACTTAAAGTTTGTTTTTCGTAAGAAAAATATCAATAAATACTGTGCCTAACTAGTAAGATCAACATCACTAAGGATTTGTCACTTGTTACTAGATGTGCGACAGCTCTCAGTTCAAACAACCGATTCTTTTTTGAGAACTATGTCAACAGAACAGTTCTTTTTCAGGAACTGTATCAAAGAAATAGTGCTCTTTTAAGCACTGGATCTAGAAATTAGTTCGTTTTTTAGATTTGAGCATTTCTATTCTAGCAGTAGGTTTCTGTTAGCTTTATTCAAGTAAATTTATGCCGTTCACAATCTTCGCTCATGATGGAGCAATTATAAATCTAATGAGAAGATTAAAATAAGATTTCTGGGACACCAGTTCACTCAAAAAGAATTGCTATATAGATCAAGTCCTGAACAAATCAGTTCCTCTCATAAGAACTGTTGAGGCAGTTTTCAAGATCGAAATTGATATGAAACTTTCATAGGTCCACTTGTTACGGACTCAAAAGCATGTTACAGGATGATTCCAGGGTATTTTCCTGAACCTTTTCTTCGTCTATTTATAATCTCTTACATACGAATAGTAAGACGTCACTGTAATCAAAATGTATACATTCTTAAGTTTCAGATTCAGAACCAAACATGGCACGACGTCAATAGAGTGTGAACAAGAAAACATGGATTGTCAAAACACATATATCGACTTGAATATTCTATCAATATCCAAAGATTATGATGTAAGAAAAGAAGTAACAATCCTCCGCCTCGAGATGCGATAAGATTATTGATGAACAAATTTGAAAAGACTATTTCTGTACTCAACATTAATCTATTTGGTAGGCCAGTGTTAATCACTTGCCAAACTACAAAAATTGAAGTTTCCTCGATTTTAGAATAGAACTTCGAACGTCGACTCGCTGAATCAGTTTACAACTAAATATTCCGAGATCTTCAGTTCAACGTATCTACAAATCTATGAGCCATAAGCCGTACATTCCTAGATTATTTCATGAACTTAGCCAAGATGATTTTGACTGGCGAGTAGAATACTCCGAGATGTTCTTATTGCTGTTACAGTGCGAACCTGATCCTATTTATCGTGCCATATGGTCGGACAAGGCAATATTTAAACTGGGTAGATATATTAATCGTCCTAATTCTCCCCATTGGGCAACTCAGAATCCAAACGTCACATGGGAGTAAAAAATACAAGCTGAAGGACTTACTGCGTGGACTGGCATCTGGTCTCAAGGTGTAAGCAGACCTTAATTCTTCGAGAACCAGGTGATTGCTCACAGTCATCTTACAATATTGGCAAAAACTTTTCAGCAAGGTAGATTGATCGTCTAGGTGTAATCGACTGGTTTCCTAGATCTCTTGATCTCAAACCAGTCGATTTCTTCTTGTGGAGGTATGTGAAAGATATTGTGTACAAAAGCAAGCCTCGAAATTTGTTCAAGCTCAAGCAATCAAACAATTGAAAAAAGTCTTTGAAATACGTATGACTGATCCTATAACATATTTTTGAGCCCTTAATAAGTAACAATTTCTTATTGATGTTGATTTTACTAGCTAGGAATAGTATTTGTCAATATTTCTCTTGCGAAAAAAAGAAACTTTAAGTAGCCCTCTATTACTGATAAAAATTTCAGCTCGTTTGGTCGACAACTGGAAGGAATATTTAAATGTTTTAGCGCATTCGTAGGGAATGCTGTTTTGATTTTAAAAAATGCGTTTTGTTATGCCAGAAAGAGCGTGTTCTGACGTACTAAGAACGAGGTTTGATAAGAATCCTCCTTGAGTAAAAGAAACACATTTCAGAAGAACGTTGAAAGCATCTGAAAAGCATGTACCAAAAAAAGCGTTTTTCCCAGTGAGAACGTGTTACTTTTTCAAAAATACTTCATCTTGAAGATCTGTTGATTCTCTGAAATGTGTTCCTTCTGTAACAAGTGACTACTCTGATGTACATCGTTCTTAACTTCGATGAGATTTCATTTTCACTTAATTCATTTTAGCTAGTTTTCTTTTGCTTCAATGTAGATTCGATTAAAGGTACTTTTAATTACGTGTCAGTTAAAATACTACTAGACTAAACTTACGTATTTTTGAAGTGTTGAATTTTCTACTTATATTAAACGAAACTTATGTGCATAAAAGTTACAGCTTATAGTTGTAGTAAACGTCGACGTCGAGTTCGAATAAAAATACGATTTGTAAACTAAAAATAACAGTTTACTATAGAATTCGAGGGAAAACAGCTGTTTTTTTTTATTTTTCAGCAATGTTAAATAAAAACATCGATTTAATCAAAAGAAAAATTAAAAAAAGTCACTTATGCAAAAAGTTGTGGTTATAGGTGTTTTGTGACTCGGTTTTATTATTTTATTGTTGACGTCTGTATGCGAAGTTTGAATATTAAAACAAGACTATATGCATGTTTAGAAGATAGACTTATTCTACTAATTACGAAAAGTGATATTTTCGATTTTTCTGAAGTTTTTATTACATTGAATGTTTTATTAAATCGACTTTTTTAGATTTAAACTTAAGAGAAAATTAAAAAAAGAGCTTGACCTTCAATTTTTTAATCAAAAAGTTCAATTTTGGCTCTTTCCCCTTTTATAAAATTTTACAAAATAATTTTTTCAATAATTACAATAGTTCAAATTAAAACTCGAAGTCTAATAGACATATTTCTATTGTATCGTAAAACTTTTAAAAAATTGATGGAAAAGAAGGGATAATAACACGCTTTCAAAAAAACGTGCAATGCACCTGATTGACTAAGAACACATTCTTTCAAAAACTTAAGTCTTCAAACTCCCGATATCAGTGCAGGTCCAGGAAAAGTCACGAACAGAGTTATACTCTACGCGTACACTTCACACCCACACAAAGTCTTTTCATGTTTTAGTAGTTATGAAATTATTTTCAGCATATTGTCAAATTTATCTAAAAGTAGCTAATTTGATTTTTGTATGCATTTCTCATTTTGATATTATCGATAATAAATATTTGAATACTCATAAAATGAAAAAATTGATCGAAAGTTCTACAATTACTATTGTACGAGATAAAAGAGACCTGAGATTAAAGGATGTGGATGACCAAAAATATTTTCTAAAAATATAAAATAAAACACGATGATTCTTTTTAAAGATAATTGTTCTAAGGAATCAGAAGCCGTTATTTGTGTGATAACCGAAAAACATGCTTTCTCAAATGGAAACACCTAATTTCTGAACATATGTCGCATTTTTGTTGCATTTATTGTAATATGTAATAAGAAATGCATTTCATTCGATTGTGAACGCGCTCGCACTAGACCCAAAGAATTTATTCTGAAACTGTACGCATTCGTTCTTGAGATACAAGTTTTAGAACAACAGGTATAAGTTATTCTTAAACAAACTAGAACACCTCTATCTAGAAAGCGTTGCTCTCGATGTGAAACCTGTTCACTTGTAACGCGTTCTTAGTCGTTCATTTGTCTGCATTTTTTCCACGAGTGATGGTGGTCTTGAACAAAAAGATCGAAAAAAAACATAACACCATAGTACTGAGAGAGCTATGCTCTAAGAGATGTGGACAACAATAAATTTAATTTAGAATCAAAATATTCATTTATTTGTAGACATGAGCTGGTGACTATAATTGAAGAACAGCAAGGTCAACTATTTAACATCCAACCTCATCGTGTTCAATAAGACTATCATGTTCTAAAGCAGAAAAAATCGACTCAGTATCTATTAATAGTTGACTAGGAGTTGATCATGAAAAAAAACGTTTCACAATCTAGATTATAAAAAACAAACGTATATTTTACTAAATGGAACTTTTTGATGAGCCCAAATAAGAGCATCAAGTTGATGTGTTGATAGAAATCACCTACCAAAAAGACATTCAAGTTGTCGATTTACGGTTACATAAAATGCCAATACGAAGAACAGATTTACGAATAGTTAGTAATAATAATACTATTTTATTTTCAAGAAAAATCTTTGGTTAAATAATTTACTAATTCGAACTATCATTTATACATGCAAATGTTTGTTTTATTGAATTCGTTTGAATATCAAAAATATTCGATCAGTGGAATCATATTTTCCTATTTTATGAATTTAATTTAAACGAAATCGTTGTTCTTCAGAACTTGACTAAAACATAAGGAGGAAATATAGATAAATAATCTAAGAGAAATAATACTACTAAACTGAAAAAGGTTGAACATGAACAAGTACAGAATTTAAAATGATCCAGAGTAAAAGGATACAAAATCCTTTTCTGTTCTATGAAAATTGAAAAAATCTCCTACGAAAAAGACGAAACACTAAGGTCGTATATCTTCAAAAATATTCTTCTCATGCATTCGTGATCGAAGATTTCTTTTCTACGAAACATCAAAGAAGAGATTGTTGATAAACTTTCATCACTCCCATTAGCTACTCTAACGTCATCAACTAGTATAGTAGGTCACGACCCACGAGTAATTACATGCTAGATTGATAAAGTAAAAGAAGTTGTTATTAATAGCAATAATAATAATACAATAAGTATATGAATATATATTCTGTTTGCCACAATCAGTTATCGGCTCCATGCTATAAAAATCTTTTCAAGTTTGAACTCATCCAAGATCAAGTAACCAGCGAAACGACTGGAAAAGTCGGAAAAGCAAAAGGTATTTGCTTCAAATTATAAAATTTCTATTATTCAATTAATATTTGCGACGACCTAATACTATGAATATGCGCTTGGTGCAAAAAATACCTTTGTTACTATCATTTGATTGCAGACTTATACTGCATGTTTAGTGTATGCATTGAAATATTATGTGTTTACATTGATTGTTTCTACGGCATTCAATGTTCATTATATGCAAAAGTATTGGATTAACACTTGGTAATATCTTATAGTGACAGATAATGAGGCGTCAGTTATATCACTATCTTTTTCTTTTTTGGAGGTAAGTAAAGTTAGCACCAGATTCACGTATTTCCTGTCCCGATTTGCTTCCTTACCTGTGTTACCTTTCTAGATACTTGTGTTGGGTGCAGAATTTAATTCTTTAAATTTGGCAAGTCAATATTATTTGTAAATTTGAGAACAATTATCTTTTTTTAATTATGCCTTATTTATTTTCCCCACGACCCTGTCGGTCCTAAAGGGACAATTGAGCAAAACAATTATCTTTTGATAAATGTATATAGGGTGTCCAGTAAGTAACTCCACAAAGAAAAAGTTGAATATCTTCATTACAACTCGACCAAACGGGCTCATTTTTTTACCAAGGATAGAGGCAAGTTCACATTTCAAATACATACGGACAAGGTTAGTGGGAACCTTTGCAAAGTATCACTATTGATCTCAACAAGAAAATTTTACTTTTTCACAGATAGGGAAAAAACAATATAAAGGANCATATTTGTTGGCTCACAACTCGCTAGCTTTCTGTTAGAAAGTGATTAATCAGTTGGAAATGTTATCTTGTTAGATCGATTTTGTGTCCAATTAATTCGTTCTTTATTTGAAGGTATTAGAATAGAAGATTCAATAGTAAAATATTAAGTGTGAATATTGACCAAAATCAAACAAAGTAATAATTCTAGTGGACATCATGAGCATCATAGACTCTATTCATAGACAAACTATCAACATAAATATTATAATTTAATTTTGTATTACTCTTCTAGCTACTAACTGCAGTCTTATTAGAATTGAGTTCAAGCTCGACATTACAGTTCAGGTGATACCCTCAAGAGAGTGTCGAAGGGAATGCCATAACTAGTTGAATAATCAAAATTTTTCTAACAAACGAAGATCTTCGAGTGTCATATATTGTTTTGAATCGGATATATATCCGTTAGTAGAGCTTGATGAGACTAGAAAGAGTCCAGAAGGGTTCGTCTCCACATCCTGTTATTTTGCGTTATGATAGTACATTCTAATGACCATGAGAGTTATTCATAGGCGAAATTTCATGTATTCGACTTTTTCTTATATACCTTGCTAGAAGCAAAACAACTTGTTGGCTTCTCCTAGTCTCATCAAACTCTACAAACCGGCATGTATCCGATATCAAATCGCGCGTCATACTTAAAAAACTTCTCTTTTGAGAATTTTAGAAAATCGATGTCGTTTTATTACATAGAACTTAAATCGATTCAGAACAGGATTAAAATTTAGATCGTTAGATTTTAGCACGTATCTTAAGATTTGTACGACTGATTTTATGTTAATCAAATCAAGTTTTATGCATCATATACCAATTCATTTGATTGTATTCTATATTTTCTTTCTTTTTTAAATAGATTTCTGTGGTATTAGTCGACGGATGCGTGAACCATTTGAGAAAGCAGCTGCTTTCTATCGAGAACGTATTCCTGATGGTAATATTACATTAGATAAATTTCATGTGAGTTTATAATTAAACAATTTTGAATAAATTTTTATTGCGTTTTTTTGTTAAGGTTAAATTTATTGCAGTTGATTGTTTTTATCATGTTGGTCAATGTCGAAAATCTTATAAACTTGATTATTATCCTCATATGTATTTATATATAAAAGGTACACGAGGTTATCAATATTTTGGACCGACTATAACATCAAATCTTATTGAATTTATTGAAAAGATTCGAATGCCTATAATAAGACTTACAAATGTCGATGAATTTTTAGATTTTATTGTTCAACATGAAGTAATAGAAAATGATTTGACATTGAAAAATATTTAATTAGTTTTTCTTTTAGTCCAATGTTTTAGCTCATTTTGATTTTTCTAATACTTTACAAAGACAATATTATTCATTTTATGTTCAAGCAGCTCTTAAACATATTGAATATGGTATATGATTTATTTTATTTAATAACATGTGATCAGAAAGTTTTTAGACAAGATGTTTGTTCACTTTTAATTCTTTAGAAAATATTTTCGACGCGTCAAAATCTATGAGTTAGGACTAGAGATGGTCTCCAACTTATATTTTCTAAAAGGTTATGTGAAAATTATTAAGGAACGATTATCGTAATATTTGTTGTCACATATTCGATAGTAAAACATGTTTCGAGCTTATTGACACCGCTAGTAAAAGATATCGTATTTTTCTCTAGTACATGTATAACTAAGCGCAAAATTAGAACCGAAATCAAAAACGATTGGTCACAATCATTACTAGTTAAAATTAGAATTTTGTGCTCGCTTAGAAGATTTGCTTCCACATATTTTTGTTTACCCTATGATTTACTTTTCGAATAGGTTGAAAATTGTCGGAATTAGTCGTTCTATATAGCGAACATTTCTCTACAAAATGTAATATTGAACTAATAAGTTTCAAAGATTTTTTTTTGCTTATGGCGAATTTTTTTTCAAGAGGCTCCAGATTTTCGGAAATCTCGTATTTTTAACTTCGGGTCTGTCTTTTCCCGTATAGAGAGTTCAATTAGGCTAGTGTCCATAAAAGAATTTACAAGTTTTGAACAATATTTCTGCAAGATATAAAACTTTCAAGATATAATCCCATTTCTATGGATAGTGTATACAAGATGTATTTTATTAAAGCTTCATATCTTGAAGAAACTTTGTTCAAAAGTTCTGAAATTTTTTTTTTCGAAGTTACTCTAGTTGAGTTCTCTATATGCGCAAAGTTTCAGATCCAAATTCGAAAATAGGAGCTTTCCGAAAACCTAGAGTCTCTAGAAGAAATCTCAATGGCTTAGTCAAACCCAAATTATTGTAGGGTTTTTATTAGAACACTATGTAACATCTATAGGCAAAAAGTCATTGAAATTGAAAGGGGCTTCTCTATTGTTAATTCAATATCACATTTAATAAAAACCTGTTGGCTCACTATTAAAAATAATTTTTCAGGCCTTTTAAAAACTCGCTGACAACTCTTGAACAAAAATAGACTCAACATTTATTCAAAAAAAACACAAAATTCTGATCCTCATTTATAGCTTTTGAATACTTGCTAGTGGGTCGAAAGTAAACAAACATCTTGTCTAAGAACTTTTCGATCATCTATGATGAAGGCTTCTTTTAATATCTATAATAATAGATAATGAACATCCAATTCGTTTTGCTGTTATTCTTAATCAAACCGTTATTGAAGAATTATCAAATTTATCTAATAATACTTTTCCAAAACCATTTGTTATTTTAAATCGATTAAATTCACCACCACAGGTTAGAAAAAACTAAAATTTTCTTTTTCCTCTTTGATTTTAATCTTTATGCAAAAATAAATAATAAAAGATATTTCCAAATCTAACAAATAATTTTACAATCGAAAATCTTTTTCAATGGATTGTTAATGAACATGTAAGTTTAGAATATAATTTCTTATAGAGAAATTTTAAATATTTATCATTAATAGAAAGAACCATATGTCGGTTGGATTGTTCCAAAAAATCGTTATTATTCTCGAAGTCCATCAATTGATAAAGCAACTGTATTCGATGCATTGACAAACCACGATAATCTTCTTATTTTTCTTACTTCAAACAAATTAGACGAGCTAAAAGTAAGAAAATTGATGTAGAAAAAAAAAAACAAAAGCGCAGAATAGAGAGCAGTATGCATGCATTAAGTCACTGGTGCAGTCTTCCGTTCGATTCCAGTCGATGATCTCTCATTTCGATCATGATTCCTCAGATTAAAACAAAATGATAAACCGTTACTTATTTATTCATTTATAGAATTCGTTCTCGAATAATCATTGATTGAGTAGAATTCGTATAGACATTCGAGCTTAAATCAAATGACGTGTCAGTGATCATTATTAAGATACACATACTGAATACGAAAAACAACCAATAGGCGGCATGTAATTCACAAACTGCACATCATAATGTAACAAACAGCTGGATGTTTTTCATTATTTATATAACATGCCTGTATATTATAAATGCTGATAACTTTTGTATTTTTCTTGCTATTCTCTTCTATATTAAATATAGTTATCAATCATTGTAAATGATAATGTTAGAACCGAACTGAGAAATGATCGAATACGACCGAATTAATAATATTATGCGCATTAATTTTATTAAAGATAGTTATCAATCTGAAATTAATTTGACTTGTACTCTGTAGAATTGTTATTATGAATTCACACGAGAGAACACGTCATTTACAAAATGTTATTAATTTGACAATAATTTTCAATGGCGGTACAATAAAGCAAAACATTTGCTTAGATAGATCAAATGAATAAAAGTCCATCGATGTGTATAAAGTGTTCATCCTATTATTTTTATGCATGTTTTATTGCAAATAATATTATGAAAACATTATATAATTTCCAAAAATCGTCGCAAGACTAAATTTTTGTTTCTTTTTGAGTTTAGGAACAAAACACAAGTGATCTCGCTCATATCTCATAAAACCCGATTACTATTTTTTTTTGCATATATATAGATATATAATGATTTTCCTTATTATTATTTTTTAGTTGCGATATATTTCTTTCTATCTTTCCAATTGTAACATAACTCATTCTTCTCTTTGGCTCAGACAAATTGAAATATTATATAATCAATCATTAATCAATCTAAACGAGAATATAAGTAAAACACAGCATAATCTTCTTTCATCATGTTGTCAATATATCTTAAATCAAATATCTCCAGCTGATATATATCATCTATGTTTATTTAATCAACAGTTACCATTATTGAATTTTTCTGAAACAAAAACAAAAACATGTTTACCTATATTAAACAATATTCAATTACAAAAAATTTGTTATCGAGATTATTGTCATCAATGGTTAAAAACATATGCATCAATATATCAACAAAAATTACATTCTAATCATGAGACTATTTTACAAAAGCGACGAGATAAATTTTATGATCAATCTATTGAAATACAAGATCAATTTATTATTGATAGTAATAATTCAATGGAAAATTTTAAAGGATTATTATGTCAAATTAATTCAACATGGGCATTTCGATTGATTGATTCAAAATATTATCCAAATTTTGGACGAAATATTGGTATTATTAATAATTCAAGAGCTATTATTGTATTACAAACGAAAGTAAGATATAATTATAAAAGGAATTTTTTTTCTAGAAGTTACTTAAAAAAGATATTATGAAAGCATAAGTTGATGGAAAAAAGATTATCAACAACGTATTTTTTATTTTTATTCTTTAATGCTAAACATCCAGCTCACGTTCAAATAGTAGTTTTAATAGCCAATAGAGTTTTCTGTTTAATGTTAATATACTAGACGAACTATGATGGTAAGGTTTCTTAAAAACCGGACATGTACGGACTTTTCTTAAACAGCTATAAGCACCATAAAAACTGATTAAAAAATACCTTTTTTCGGTTCTTGAGATGCTTTTAATTTTTTAAGGGAAGGTCGTATGTGTCCGGCTTTTTTTAGAAATCTTTCTGTCATAGTTTATCTAGTGTAGAATGCAGTACATAGAAAAATCCCTAGGTTATTTAAATCACGAACTGAACTTGAGCTAGGTGCTGAACATTATAGAAAAAATGAAAAAAATAAGTTGTTAAACTTTTTTTCAAATTAAGGTTACGACCGAAAAATAATGAGATTATTAAATAATAATTAAGTACTTCACTCTAATAATAATACAAAGAAGAATTAAATATTCATAAAATGAACTCTATCAGCATCAAATTTTGTGATTTATAAGACATGTTTATTCATCAAAAATTTCATTGGCATCAGAAAAAACATAGTTTTGCTTTTGGCATTTTCTATATTGAGAAAATCTTGAATTTATTTGAAATCAAATGTGATTCTTGAATTATCTGCGAACAAATACTTTAAAATAGATATACACGATTTCATGAAAAGTTTGTCGTATTTTCAAAACGCAACAAAAACTACTTGAACACTAAAATCTTTAAATTTAAAAATGATTCTTCAGATTCTTTTTTCTTTAAATTCAAAATATTATGTGTCAACAGTTGAATAAAACACTATCTTATTTGTAAAATTTCACATTGATCGACGTCATCATGACATGAAGTTGAAAAACAACAGTAAATAATAAATGTCAAAATATGATACAGTAGTGCCACAAGTTAATAACTTTAGCATTAAGATGGTTGTTGATAAAGCTGAAAAAAAGATGCAAAAAATTTTCCTATCAATGCGCTTACCTCTCATTCTTCGGTTTTACACTTTAATCTGGATAATATATTCTCAAAATATCATTGCCAATGAATTCATTTTCAACTTTTTTAATTAATATAGACTAAGTTCGGCACGACATAGATACATTTATTAATGACATCCTGACTGTCTAACAAATTACAGTAAGAAAGCGAGAGATAAGCATAGTATTGGGCCAGTCGTTGGAAGTAGCTGCTTATCGTAGATTGATCGTTATACTTATCAGAAGAAGTTCTATACTCTTGACATTGAAAAATATGAATATATTGAGAAAGATATTTCTTAGGAATTCGTTTAAATTAAGTCGAATGTGAGTGATTGTTTCTTGTTAGGACACAGCATGATTCAGAGTTTTCATAGATAAATTAAAAGTACATATTTTTTTCTTTAATAGTAAGTATTAAAAAAATTAATTTTTAATAACGAGATATTATAATGTAAATGCCTTTCCGGAGTAGGAGACTCCGGAGTTTCCATTAAATCCAAGGATAGAAACTTTTTTTTTTCGCAGTAGGGATCTTGTATTATATCGCATTTATTGACATCATTTGCATATAGACGAGATTTTTAGTATTTTAAAAGTCTAGAAATAACGTTGGCCTTTGTTTTTTTCTGAGATTTTTTAGCTCAAAACCGTGAAAGTTATGTATAGTTCGATGCAAATATACTAATTATACCTAGGGCAATCCAAAAGTAGTGGTAGTAGTACTTTTATTCCTTATAAGAAGCTTTAAGAGACTTTCTTTGTATATAGTCTGATAGAGAAAAGAATGCTCTATTTTTCTATGCTATTTGATCATACTTCAACTAATATAATAATAATAAAGTTTCGATAAGATTTGTTTTGTTCGCATGTGTGGTGGTTACATGACTTGCTAGTGAGTGTTTTTTGAATAACTTTTGATGAATACATCATAGAAAAGTGCGGTTTTCACCGTTGGAAAGAGGAGATGAAGATGCATCGAATCGTATGTTATAGATTTTTCTAATATTGACTTCTGAGGTATTTTGATTCAATTTTCTNCACTTTGTTCTCTCTCAAGGGTACCCTCCTCACCCTCACTTTGTTGTCCCCCAAGGGTACCTTCCTCATCCTCAAGATGCTTCTCTACCTCTATATAATGAATTTGTCGCAAATTCAAATTCCCCATCATATGAGTTTGTCTTATCGAGCTTCGAATAAATGAAAAAGAAAAGATTTAAAACTTTATGTTCTTGTTCAAATAAAAAAATGAAAGCATTTTTAGCTTATGAATTTTTTGTGATAGAATAATAACTGTCTTCTCTCACAATTTAATACTTCAAAAATTTAACAAATTGATTCTTTTCTTTTTTAAATTACTTTTGCATATCATTTTTCGATGTAGACGCTGACGAAGCCATTGATGCATACATTTAAAACTACGTAGGTGTTTCCTAGTCTGAAAGGATAGAAATATGCTTATAAACGCATCTAGGTATACAAGTGAAAAATGCATGTTAACACTTAGATGCTCCTATATACATATTTCTATTCCATTAGTTTACGACTAAATGAATTGAATCTTGATGAACGTGATTTTGTTTGCTTGATACAAGCAAAAATAAGAATTAAATTTTAAATAAAACAAAATTACTTTGTACTTTTTGTGTCTAATAAAGAACAAAATTCTGTGTAAGTTTAATTTTGCCTAAGGCACATAAACGTCTATTTGATTTTTGCTTATTCCGGTTTGGATTAGACAAAAGAAAATCTTTGTATCAATTGTCAGGAAATAAAATATTTTTATTAAATTTCTTATCAAATGGTATACATTACAGCTTGATTCTATTTTATAAATGTCTTCTAAAGCTACTCACAATTTTATTTCTGTTCGATTGGCCCTAAACATAAGAAAATGTAATTTTATGAATGCAATATTTACGTGTAAATTGAAGTGGCTGACTATATGACTCATATTTTCTATCGTAAAACATCACGGAGGCAACTTATCATGACAAGCCGACGAGGATAGAAGCAGAAAACCAAGTTATAAAAGACAGAAAAAAAGAAAGAAAGGCAAGCAAGCAGGAGCGGTTGTTTTTATGACGTAGGTTTGGTTGACAATACGACAAGGCAGAACGCCACACTTCCGACCATTAGTTGTTTTTCTCTTTCTTTTACAATGTCAGCATGAAACAGAATGCATTTAAATATTTGATTGTGCGATGTATTAATTATGAATTTTAAAGTCTAAGAATATTACAAATAAATGAAAATATCGACTAAGAAAATGTAACAATCCAAGTAAATGTAATTATATGACAGATTCTACAATGAATATTTTAATTTCTTCTCACGATACAATAAAATCAAATGAAAATAAAGAAAAAAAAAAGAATAACGCTTTCGAATATATGAACACGTCTCATGGAGTTTGCCTTTTTTTTAAAAACAGTTTTTTTTTAGGTTAAGTTGTCACATTCTTTAAGCACAAAAAATCGTTTAAAAAAATATGAGTGTACTGCTTGAATTTTCCAGCACTGAATGAAGTCTCAGTTAGTCAAACACTATATAGCTTGAGATAATATTTCTGTGAGAATTATTGTCATCGTTTATTTAAGTTATACTTGGCTTTCTAGAGAAGAATGCGTTTTAAACCATTATTATCAAAATATTTAACTCACGATGAAACGTCTTTAGATACTGTCTGCCAACTTCGATAGTTCTTTTTTGCCTACAAATACTATAAAAAATCATAAAAGAATTTTGGTTTCTATTCAGATTTGAATTTTTGTTCGAGAGGTTCCAGCTTTTCACAAAACTGGTATTTTCAAATTTTGATCTGAAATTTTGCTCATATATGGAAATTCTTTTACGGTTTTCATAGTATCTATAGGTAAAAAAGAAAAATCATCGAAATTGGAAAAGGGCATCTGAAGAAGTTCCATCGTCGGCTGGTTTATGTAAGAAGAATCTGGTAAAGGAAGATTAACTAAATATTATTTGATACATTGACATTTTTGTTGAGAATAATTTAAATCAATAATTATCAAATAAAATAGAAAGAATTTTCTTTAAATCACATTTGATGTTTTTCGGATGTATCTCTGCTTAAAATGAAAAATATTGAAATTTTGTAATACATAGAGATAAAGTCTTTTTTTTCTTGAAAAAGAAGGATTGTTATCAATATTTTATTAAAATCACAGTCAATGTGTCATTTCTATTTATTATATTTAACACTCAAATGCTCTGTGATATATCACAATCAACAGTTATTGATTCGCTGATGAAGTTAAGTCATACGTTTGAATAATTGGCAGTCCACAACAGGCGTACTGGTCATGAAGCACTCTATCAAAAAAACACATATTCTGTTTTTTTGTTGCACCTTACACGTTCTAACATCTATTTTTTAATAAAAGATTTTTAAATGAAACTTTTGTTTTACAGCGAATAATCAGTTAGAGAACTTCGCTCGTAAGTTTCCAATGACTTTCTTATAAGCAAAAACTTAAGTATAAGAAAATCAAAATTTTATTTAATCAACAAATCTTCAATAAAAACTAATAGCGTTTCTTTAATTGTATCATAAAAGACAATTCTCTTTATTTTCTATTTTAGAATTGATGTAGATTTTCTATGCAAGTGTTTTTTGAAGTTAAGATGTCCATCGCTTTCCCCAATCAAAATTTTAGATTTTTCATACTGGTTGTTGTTTTCCTTTATTATACATGCTTCGAAGTTGTCCTCTGTTTATACTGAACATGTTTCAAGAATTAATATTTAACATGAAAGCCGAAAAATGGAAAAAAATGGAATATTTTCGCTCAAAAAAAAAGCGTAAAAATTAAAATATTATTTTGCTATTCTTAGAAAAACGATTTGTTTTTTTTTGACAAAAAAGAGTTCAATTAATAAGATGCTCTGAGAAGCTTGGCATTATTATTCGAACGGAAAGAGACAAAAGGGAGCCAAAAGAAAACAAGAGTATCCAAACAGTGTCAAATATCTACCAAAAAAATTCATAGCTATATCACATGAGTTGTCACTGAGAAAGAGGAATGGTTTTTTCTCACTTGAAACACCAATATCTCATACAAGAAAGCATCCAATAATGTTGAGCCCATTACAACTTTTGCAGTGTTCATCAAGACCTATTTGCTGTTCAGCTTTCACAATTTACTAATGAGTAATTCTCCAAGAGTACTGGAAACGAGGAGCGCGGGTCCTAAAAATACCGGAATCAATTTTTTGTCTGTTTTGAAATCAATACAACATTCGTCACTTTTGATAGTTCTTATAAATGCAATGAATACATACACGATGTTTTTTTGAAATAGATCATGTGGTTCATTATAAACGATTCTTGTCATCATAGTCTTATTGTAAATACAGTAATCACAATCATATGATATGCAGTCAATATGGAATATCTTTTCTATGATCATGAACTAAACATTACAAGCTTTATAAGATTACAGATTGGTGAGGAAACAATTAACTGTTCCTTCTTTTTATGAATAAAAAACAATGATTTTTATCATTATTTATCGATGAAGACTACGTAAGTATGTACACCATTGAACAAGTCTTGAAATAAGATTGTACCTAAAATAAAAACAAAACAACAATCATACATAATCTTGAATAATACGAGAAAAGATAGAATCAGAAAAATAAACTTGTATGCCTACCTTTTTATTACTCATTATATGATTCTAAGGGTTACTCATCTTTATTATTCTCATGCATCATTAACTTCACCTTTTAAACGAGTTGATTCATGAGCAAAAACAAACCAATAGATATATAAACAGTTGATTTTATTTGAATTATCATTACATTATTATTTGCTTAATACAAAATGTAAGTACAAGATAAAAAAAATGTAGATTGTAAATCATATATATATTTATGTATAGGAATCCATTTGGTGGAAACACATTTGATCAAGGTATGATGCGTCAATATTCAGGTCCTTTACATCAACCAGGTTATGGACAATTTGGTAATGCTGGAGGATACTTTAACGCTAGTGGTCCATTTCCAGCAGGCAGTGTTATGCCTGGTATTGCATATCCTCCTGCAGGCTTCACTTCACCACCAGTAATTAATCCATTCGGTTCAGGTTTTAATGGTCCTATGATGCCCAATGGTGGTTTTGTCAATCCACAAGTTCCATTTCCTTATGGACAACAACCTCCATTTGTTGACCCAAATCATTTTGGAAGTGGTGCATATAATCGATCTCGTTCACGTCATTCATCTCGCCATCGATCTAAGTCACGTGGTCGTCGTGGTAGTAGATCACCATCAACTAGTGACAATGAACGTCATCATCATGGCCGAGGTTCACCATTTGCTGGCCCAGGAATGCCATATGTGAATCTTGAACCATATCCTAATGTGCCACCATTATCACCGCGTGCTGGTTCACCTGTTATTCCTCCACGAAGACCTGGCTGGTAATTTTCTTTATTATTTTTTTTTTCTTATACTACATTTATAATCGTAAAGCTTTTAATAAATAATTGTATTCTTAATATTTAAATAACGGAAATAATATAAAAATAAATAATCGTTAAAATGTTCATTGGTCTTATATTTTTCGATGAAAAGAATATGTTTAATTGTATGAGTATTCGAATAATAGTAAATACAAATTTTATCGATATCAAAAATAGACTTTTCTAGATTTCCCTATCATAAACAAATTGTTATCATCGAACTTCTATAAACACTTATCGAAAAATTTATTTTTAGTAGACATCTATGTCGAATGATATTCTGCAATACTCTTCAATACAGTAAGAAATTTAATTACAAAGTAAACGCTTTGCAATAGATATGACAAGGATTAAAAATCTGCAAATAGGTTCAATAGTTAGGTGAGATTTATGCCAAACTCAACGTTACATAGCTAATTTTTTTCCTCATCGAAGTCTCTATCTAAGAACATTTCAGAAAGAAAATCTGAAGGTAAATATAAAAGCAAGTCTATGAGGCTTTATAGATTTTTCTCAAAGTCCTGCTTTTCTCCGATTCTTACGTTCTTATTGCATCCTCAATTTTTTATGGAAAGTAATTACGTTATAAATGAGTCCATTTTGTGTTCTCGCCGTTCTTGCCTCCTCCTCCCTCTAACAATGAACAGTGTGGCAACAAAATCTTTGTTGTTTGAATTTAATATTTCTCAAGGCTATGATGTGTAGAAGTTTCAGTATTAAATCATCCGACCGTACATTACGAGTTTCAAATTAGTAAAACACTTTTTATTGGAAAAAAATTTTCTCAAAACAATTTAGGAAAAACTCAAATTTTTCCACTTTTACCTTCTGTTCGCTGACTATTGTGTTCTTATCTGGATATTCATGTAAAACACTGTCTGAACTTTAAACAATTCTTCTTCTTTTGAAAACATTATAAGCATTACGATCAGCTGGAAAGATAGAGGTGCTGTTCTTCAGATTTTTTTGAACTATGTATTATTAGCAGCTAAGTGATCTCTTCTTTAATTGTGAAATAATAGATAAATTTGGTTTTCTCGTAAGACATTTAGATTAGAAGTTTCAAAAAGCTAAATTTTAAATTTCGTTAAGAAGAAAAAAGAAGCAAATAACGAATTCACAATGCTTTTCATGAAAGTAGTCACGGCTTATTTAGTGAGTCCTCAAGAGATGAGAGACGATTTACAGTTATATTATATTTCTCATTGATTGGCTTTCATTCAACATCATCCCGATCATTTTTAGATAGATTATTCAATTCTAGAATTATTTTAAAATCTAGTTTAACAGAAAACCAAGGGATGACTCTACATCTGATATTCAGAAAAAAATGTAATCAAAATGGCGATGAAAGATTCAATCAGCCTCATATTGGAAAAACATGCGCTGTTGACTACAAACTTGTCAATCTCTGAAGTTCAATTGACAACAGAACAAATTGGTTAAACGACGCTTGTTATCAATAAATGGTATTCAAAATTGGTTTTTCGAATATTTGCATTTAAGCGTGTATCCGTATAATAATTTTATGTCATAATATAATTTCTTAGGAAAAAATTACTTCAAAGCAGCGCAAGAAGAATCTCTCTGTTAATATTCAATAATGTAAGTTTAACTTTATTAAATCTATAAGAACACTTCGAATATAGCAGAATAAAAAAATCAATGAGACCACTGTTATTTGTTTTTTTCATGTCCGCATTATTATATAAAGATAGGAAGGAGCACATTTACAAGTTTGTAATTATAATAAAACCAATGTCTATGTCTTGGACGGATAAGATTTAGTGAAGTTTTGCTTTTTCTTTCTTCTAATAAGATATTGACATTGACCGTTGGCGTAAAAGAAAAACGCATAGAGGTAGAAGAAAAATATTTTTTGAAATACAAACAAAATTAAGAAATTTTATAAATACATCTCGTATTGGTTGAATTATATTCAATGATGTTGTTGGAGGTGTAATAATAATTTCTGGTATATATATACAATTTGGACAATAATACTGATCATTTTCTGAATGTGTTTTATATTTAATTGGTTGTGATGATTGTAATGATTGATAGCCAGATGAAAATAAAAGTTTTGAATCAGTATGAGTTGTATCTTCATCAAGACTTTCTGGTAGTGATGTACGAATTGTTTTACGACAAGAATTGAAATCCGAAAATGTATCGAAATCTTCATTATCTGTGTCATCAATAGAAAAAGGATAATTAGGATTAGTTGTAATTTGATTTTGTGATGTTTGTTTCGGATGATGGTAACATGAATTAAAAAGTGCATAAAGTTGTTGCAGACGAGGATCTGTGTTATCTATACTTGATCGTTTTGAACTTCTTAAACGAAAGAAAATTGAATTTCAAATAGAAGATAAATTATAATTGTATTACCGTCTGGATATATCAGATGTTCTACTTGATTGTAAAAGTGTACTAAACTCTTCTTCCTCTTTATTAAATGTATTAGTGAAGAAACAAGGTGATGATATTGATGTTCTTTTTGATGACATTGAATGAGTAAATGGTGTTAACAAACGTTTCTCTTGATGGAAATTTGATGTTAACGAATCTCGTCGTGTCATCGAATTTCTTCTGGAATTTGTTATAATTTCTTTAACACAATTTGCCAAAACTGTTGGTTCAGCTCCACTTCGTAATTGTCCATCTTCAGTAAATAATTGTTGATACATCATTTCAATAAACATTAATGGATCTTCAACATCCGGCACATCAAATGAGAGTGGTTCTCGATTTAAAGTATGATTCGTTGTTGAATGAATTGGTATCGTTGTGACACTAGATCGTCGATTATTATGATTTGTTGAAGAAAATTTTTCATTGGTTGATGGACATGTTCGTACTGTTTTTGATTCTGTTGATTTTTGTTGACGAGAATGAACAAATACCGGTTTATAATTAACAACAATAAGATGTTTATTATTTCGCGATTTTTTTTTATTTACATTTAAATGTTTTTCTATAGTTGCAGTTAAATGTTCGATAGTATGTGATTTAGTTGGAATAGGCTTATGTAAAATACCATGTGATAAATGTTTTCGTTGAACAAATATTCGAATACTCTCTTTTTTCTTTGAATTAAAATTTGAAGCAATATGACCTTTACTTTTACGATGTTGTTCATCCGTCATAGTTAATAAAATTGTAACTGTAATACAGAAAAGAGCAAACGAATTTATTCAATTTCTGGCAGAAAAATAAAAAAAAAGAATGTGTACCTTCTACTTATTTTTTGTTTTTGTCAATCGTCTGCTAATATTTATTTTGAAAATAAATTTTTCTTTTTTTGCATTGTTCTCTTATGTTTATTGACATGAAAAATTAAGGCCAGTTGAAAGCCAAAGAAAAAGAAAATTCAAAGCAGTAAGTAGTTCTTCGAGGCGTTTGTTGATTGTGAATAGTTTGTTTCGTTCTTTCTGTTTCCTTTTTTTTTCTTCTCTTCTCTCCTTTTAACTTTGTTTGTTTTTTTACATTACGACTGAATACGTTCAATGTTGCCACAGGATGAATAGCATGGGTACTTCTAATTGTAAGCATGTCTTATTGAAAATTTCTATAATTCTTCTTGCACTGTTGTGTTCACTCACTGGAAATAATTAAACTATTGAAAATCTCATTAACAATTTTTTATTATTAATTTTGTTTTGCTTGAGAAAAAACAAATCATATGACACATTCTTTCATTTTGCTGTTAACCTCAACAGTAAAACTTGGTGGTGTTTTTTCTCTTTTTCACTTTAATTGTAAAATTCTTTGTTAAATAAACAAATATTGCAAAAGAACTGCTTCAATTTCGAAAGACATTGGTTAATAATATTTTGACAAAAACATTTCATTTTCAGAATAAATATATTTAAAAGGCTACTTAATAATATTGACCTTAAGTCAACTAGATACGATTTCATGATACCATTTATTGCAATGGATAAATTGCAAGGGTCTTTTTATAATGAAAAAAAAAAACTTTTTTTTTTTAAACTAGTAGGTGTGAATGTACGTGCATGTCAAGTAAAAGGAATGTTTAAACTAACAATAAAAGATCAAAGAGCACAAAATATGACATTAGAGATTTTGATCGAACTGGTTCAAAAAAACTTGCACACAAAATTGATAAGTATTTATTCATTTGCTTTCTTCTTTTTGTCTGCCTAAAGAGATCTTAATAGTTAGATTAAAAAAAAAAGAAACTATAATACAATATTTTTGTGTTAGTATTTTCTTATTTAAACGGAAGGTTCTAATTTTTGTTTTGATGAATACATGAAAATCATGAAAAGAAAAAATAATTTAAGCCCTGAATAAAGTTATTGGTTTAAAGTAATTTTAGTTTACTATTTGGTCATTAATTGATGTTTTTTCTTTGATATATTGATGGTTCTTTTTTCGATGATAATGATTGAAATTCAATAGTACGATTAATAATAACTTTTGAAAATAATAATGGATTTGTTTGATCTTGGTTTTCTCGTAGAAGTAATGTAAGCTTAACTTCAGTATCTATTCGTGCTATATCTTCAACACTACTAGCAGATGACATTGTTTGAATTAAATTATCTTTTGTATCGATTGATTTTTCTGATATTGATTTAGTTAACAATTGACAATGATTATTAGTAGACATTATTTGTTCTGGCATATTTGTAAACGAATATGGTAAGAATATAGTTAAACGAGAACGATCAAGTGTTGATTGAGATTTTCGTAGACTAGGACTAGAAGTTATTGATTTTAGAGGTGAAGATGTAGTCGAATCTTGTAGATTATTTCTATTGACTGTATCTATTGATCGTTGATCAAAATCAAATGAACAATGATTGTTAGAATTTGATGAAGATGTATTATTATTAACATTCGTTGAGATTAGTGTATCAAAAGGTGCTGAATGGGGAGGACTAATATTGTGTTGTACATCATGAATTAATAAATGATTTTTTTGTTGGTTTATTGTTGTTGTTGAATCAACTTTATTTGGACTGGTTAATTTATTTTTAATATATTCAAGTTCTTCTATTCGATTTTGCATTTGTCTTTCTTGCCAATCAATCCAAAATCTAGATAAAACATATTAACATTTTACAAAAACGAATTAGTTTTATTATCTAACCGTTCAGGAATTTCATGAGCACGTTCAAGAATTTTTGAAGATAAACCAAATGGTTGTGTTGGTACAGATGAATTCGGTGAAACCAAATTAAGTGGAAAATTTAATGAATATGGATAATTTGAAATACCAAGTCCACTAACATTTGAACATGGTGTTACAGCTGAGAATGGTGAATAAGATGGTGGTATTTGATAATAATGTACATCAGGTACAATTTCTTTTTCAAGTTCTCGAACACGTTCAGCTAATTGATTATAATAATGCTTTGGACAATATATATTAGCATTTTTCCACACTGTTGATGCATCAGCTAAAGCATTTCGACGTTCTCGTGTACATTCACATTGATGTGACATATTTTGTTTATCGACTTCTTCAAATTTATTCGTTTTACTATTACTATTTATTTCTGATAATTTTTTCATTGATTGTTTTCATTGATAGTTAATATTATTTTTCTATGATAATAAAGAATGAGACTTATAATTACAAATTGTATTTCTTTATAAAATTGTGAACTCAAATCCAGCGAGATTAAAATATGAAATACAATGTAGCTTCTCTTGATAACCACAGATAGATTGTATTATCCCATCTATTTTTGGACTCATTTCTTCATTATTCTTTTACTTAAATCTTCGAGAAATACAATAAGAAAGAGATTCATATATCATAAAAAGCCGTTACTGACGTATGATCTACGATCGCATATCAATGTCTATCAAACTCAGTGAATGATCTCTGACTAGCGTTCTCCACGGTCTGTAATAGTCTCTGATCAGCAGTTATCATGATCTATAATGATGTCTTATTCTATCATCTATCATAGTGTTTGTAGGACGGAAAGTTCAAAGTTTTACGACTATACTCAGAGGTCGCGAAGCAGGTGGTGCACATCCCAATTGAACATTGTTTGTTAGTACCCGATAAAACTATTAAGAATTCGTATTATCTCTATAAAACATTTTCTTATGCTCTTGCCTAGTCTTGAGACTCTCGCGCGGCTTCTGCCTATACTTCAAAACTTCTGATAGATTGTGTTTGTCAAACTAAGTATTATTTTTCTTTAATAAAGAAAAAAGGAAAACATTAGATATAAAAACAAGCGTCCTATTAATAACGATGCATTTTTTCATGCTATGAATATTTTATTGATGTATCATTACTCAGCCTGTCTTTGGAGACTGCTTCAGGTAATTCGAAGTCATTGGATAATGTCATTGCAAAAGTTTGACTTATTTATTCAGTACGATATTTATTAGAACAAAAATCAGTCGAAAAAAAAAATTTTATCATAATATTATTTTAAGACTTCGATGCATTTTTGGAGTTAGTTTTATTTTGAATGATAAATTTCTACAAAATTTTATCTGGAGATTTTACTTGCACTTGAAAAATAAATTTCCTTTGAATTACAACATAGAATTATTATTTATGAAGCGCTCTGAGAAAAAATCATTAGTGATTCTGATAATCTTAGTCTGGCATGTATAACGAATGGTGTATGACAGACTGAAACACTTTTCTTCTGTCGTTTTATAGCATTGTAGTGAGTTTCTAGGAAAATCATCATAAGACAAACGAAAAAAAAAAAGTTAAATCTGTTGATAAATAAAATGTTGTATCTTCATATGCAAATAAAGAAAAGATATTCAAAAATTAGTAATATTCTTTTATAGTAAAATTAGGAAGGGGATGGATTTGTCCGTTTCATGTAAACTTCCAGGTGGAAAAAGTTAGAAAATTGTTTGGCATAGTTTTTCGATAGAATACAATAAAGGAATAATTTTTAATTTCTAGAGTGAACATGCAGCTTATATTAAAACATAATAGTAATAAAAAAATATTTGTTAGAAGATTGTCATTGAATATCACCTTAGAATAGAAAATGAAAATATTATTATTTTCTGTTAAAAATAACTTTCATATACATAAATTTTAAAATCAATAAAGAATCCAATGCATTTTATTGATTCTCGAATACAGATTATGTTCATAGATAATAATGTTAATCCAATAAATTTAAATCAAAGTAAAAAATAGTTCTCTATATTCTTCTATTTTCTAGAAACTTTTTGAAACTTTAAAAAAGTGACAGAATAAAAGTGCATCATTCTTTATGCATTTCTCATTATTTCTAAAAGCGATCGTAGATAATATTTGACTTCAGTAACAATATCTGATCTTTTCTAATTAATATGAAACAGTATTCACATGATAAAATTCAACAAATATTTGATTAAAGCTCTTATAATATGACTGAAGCAATCCAACGTGTAAGTCAATATTCAAACATATTGACGTCGAAATATCTATCGGATGATTATGTAGTAGAATATATATTTTTCGGCAACCATGTAACTTTTATCTAAATAAACAACAGAGTATTACGCACAGAACGGAAAGTGTCTCTTACAAAAACAAACAGTCCTTGATTCAAGGACAAACATCAGACTTCAAGGTCTACATCAGATTTTAAAACTTGATATTTTCTGTCCACCGATAAAATCGATATTATACATTAATAATGTTTTTTTCTTCATTATCCTACCTTACTTTTCGATAATGTTAGTCCATCATGAGTAGAAAGTTTAATAGATTTTAAAAGTGATATCAAATATATATATCTAAACTAAAGAACTGACTGATATGTTTGTTATTTTAGTTTGCCTGTTTTTCTTCTTTGGGCACCAGCTGTTCTTTGTGCATTCAATGAATCATGACAATATTATTTATTACTTCAATTCAAAGATTTTATTTCGTCTTCAACAAAAAAAACAAAAGGTTAAATAATTTTTCTTTTTTTTTTCACTGTACATTTTCTAATCTTTTTATTTGCTGTTCTGTAAATGTAGGATATATTGTTGATATTTCATCCCAAGTTACTTTTTCCATTGAAAGATTTTGAAGAACACATGCTATTTCATCAATCTACATATAGAAATATTTGTACAAGAAGAAAAAATTTCTAATTTAATTCAAATATTTACTTTAACACGAATTTGTTTTAATGAATTCAATTCACGTAATACTATTGAATGTGGTTGACTTGAAGTATCAAAATCAATTGTAATTGCAAATGGAATAGCTAATTCATCACAACGTGCATAGCGTTTACCAATATTTCTATTACTTGTATCGATTCTATACGAAATACCAGTTTGAGTTAAAAGATCAGCTAAATATATGCAAAAAATAATGATAATAATTCAAGGAAATATAAATATAAATAAATGTACATATTTGTTTCACAAATGGTTTAAATTCTGCATTACCACTTAATGGTAAAACAACACATTTATATGGTGCAATTAAAGGTGGCAATGTAAAATACTAGAAAAAAGAATTTATTATTGAACATTCATTAGAGTGATGGAAAAAGTCTAACAACAACGTATTTTTGGCTTTATTTTAATAAAATTAAGCAATTAGATCAAGTATAGATAGAGATTTTAATCACCAATTGAGTTTTCTATCTAATGTATTCTATATTAGATGCAATATGATGGCAATGTTTCTGAAAATCCGGACGTCTACGACCTTTCCTTAAAAAATTAAAGCATCACAAAAATCTAAATATATAAAAAGATCGACCTTTTTTAGGAGGTTTTTGTGGTATAAAAAATCTCTATTGGCTTTCGAGCTTCTCCGCATGAAAGTCTATCTAGTCCTGATTGATGCTTGCAATAAGCGTTCATTATGCTCTTTTTGTGACCAAATGTGAGACTTAAGGATGATTACTGTATCTCTGCACACAGAAGTTATAAAATCTTGAACTTTTCTCCATGAGATGCACCGTCAAAATCTCAACACATCACTAAGAATCTTACTTAAAAATACAAGAAGTTTCTTTCTTATTTACTCATTTTCAAGAAAAAGTAACAATCTAAAAATCTCATTCATGACCAAAACTAGTATATTTTTGTAGTATTTTTAGAAATCAGACTGGTTTGTCTATTTGAAGCCTAAACTACAAATGCTACTTAATGATTCAACTGGGATACGAATTTGAATATTGTTAAAAAAGTATATTCTCACTGTAGCAGCTCAAACACATTATTTCCATTCAAAAAAAGTAAATTATGATTAAATGCTTACACATTATATTAAAAGAGCTATTCATAATCAATCAAAATATCATAAACGCAGCCATCTAGATGCCTGATTACATCATGGTAAAAATATGGTAAAAATTATATACATTTCATTCAATTACATTATGTGACCTTAAAAGAACATTGCTTTGTATTGTTTTAAAATAAGATTAACAGAAGTTTGTAGAGAATTTCAAGGTGCATCTTTTAAAGTAAACATTTTGGGACACCGGCAATGTATGTATAAAAGATTTTTTACCTTTCGTTGATCATCTTCTGGACGGATTTTAAAGTTATGTTCTAAAATTGTATACATTATCCGACCAAAACCAAATGTTGGTTCAATTACTGATGGAATAAATTCTTCCACTAATAATAAAATAATGCAATAAAATATACAATTCAATAGAAATATTTACCATGAACTGTTTTTTCAACTGTTTCAAATGTAAAAATTGATTTTGTAATAATGAATTCTTTATTTTCAATAGTAATTTTTTCATCACTAAAAAAAAGAAGTAACCGTTTCTATTGAAAAATATTTTCTCATACTGTTGTTGAAGTTTTTCATGTAAAATTTGAGCTTCATTGTCAGATAAATTTTGTAAATATTCAATTATTATTGAAGCATCTTTACGAAATAATTGACCAATCATTTTACGATTTAATCTTTTTTCACCAACTTGAATTTGTTTTGGTGTAGATAATTGTCGTTCAGCAACAAGTCGTTGACTACTATATTTTATATGTTGTGTTAAATCATAACAGGATCGATCAGCACAACCAACACATTCAATCCAACCATAACTTATTTTACATTCAGCATCCCAACAATCACAAGCATAATGAGCCATTTCATTGCTCATATGTTGACGAAAACGAATTCGATTTTTATCTATACCAACTTTAATTAAAAATAAGTAAATTCGACCGATAAAATAAGCAAGAGTTTCATTATTAATTAATTTCAAACGAACAGCATCATCTAAACGAATTAATCGAGCAGATTCACCATTTATTTGATTGACGGCTGAATAAAGTTGAACTTCTAGATCAGCAACAATTTCAAATTTGGAATGAGTCTTATCAATGGGATCGACAAAATGTTCGATTTCTGCCATTGTAAACTCACTAGAAATAAAAACCAACGAATAAATTTCAATAACAGTAATAAAAATATATTGAATCAACACCAAAGATATGCAGAACCAAGTTTTATCAGACGCGCTTCTGAATCGGGACAGATAACTTTTTAACATAAATTCAGACACAAGAGGTCTTATGTAGAGATGTGCAGTTTCAGATTAATCATCACGAACTCAGTGCAGTTAAATCACAATGAATACACGGACAAACTGTAACAAGAAAGGCTACACCTTTGAATAGAAGGTTAGCCTAACGCAGAGTTTTTGCACTCTATTGCTTGAGCTTACCACATATACTAACTAACCCCAAGAACAGGTATATGTTAGAACCTAGTCAACACGCTAACGGACAGGTGAGCCGAGACAAACTACCATTAGTGGCTTGTTGACGGTCATTGTATGACTCGTGGTATCAAAGTTGGAACACGTACCCTGTGAATACGTGTCAGACTACATAGCCACTCAGAAATGACGTCTTGGCTAGAAATATACGAGAGAAAGTTTTTTTTAGTTCGAGCAACTTCATTTCTAATAGTTTCGTCTCTGGTTCTAATGATTTTAGTTTTTGAAGCCCGGCTTCGGTCTTCATTTCGGCCTAGAAAACGCTTTTCTAGAATTCATTCGTATTGCATCTCAAATCATTATTCAAAAGTCGTTTTTTTTTATTTGTTCATTCGATGAGTAGCACTTTTTAGCTATTTCTCTTGAATTATGTTTTGACTTTCTTCTTCTTAGTCCTGTACATCTCTAATCAGCAATGCATTGCATTTTAAGAGTCATGATAGTCATTTTCTTAGAAAGTGAAACATCAAGAAAGTGCTTCATATCTTTAAAAAATGATTATAAATAGAAATCTGAATCTTTTCTTCGTGGAACGAATTATGACAAATGCTGAAAATGATTTAATTGCATCTTACGTTTCAACTTCACTGAACATTTTCCGATTATATGACAATCTTAAAGACAAGGAAAGGAAACCGATGACATAGCAAATGACATAAATGATTCTTCAAAAGAACGATTAAAATGTTTCCTGTAGGGTAAACTTCTTCTTGTTTCGAAACTAGTTATTGAACCAGAATAATCTCAGAATTCGAGATGGTATTTCATATATATGAAAAGAACACCTTTTAAGTACAAAACTAACATACCGAACTCGAAGTAAACCCGATCGTGGTGATATTTCATTTCGAAATGAATTACCAATTTGAGCAACCGCAAATGGTAAATGACCTTGATTAAATTCTAATAATCTTTTAAAATTAACAAACATGCCTTGAGCAGTTTCCGGTCGAAGATAACTAAATAAATAATAATATTTAAATAACTATTATAAAATACCAAAAATATTTAAGATTTAATTAACCCTTTCATTTGACCTGTTGGACCAATTGAAGTCGAAAACATTAAATTAAAAGCGATAGGTTCTGAAAGATCATTATTAGTATTAGGTGATTTTATATTATATTGTTCTATAAGTTCCTGCAAATCTGTAGCATTCATATTACCAATCTAAACATAATAATCAATTATATTAATATGAGTTTATTGTCTAAATTTACTTGTGGTAATATTCGTTTAATTTCAACTTTCTTTTCATCGGAAATGTCTTGTATATCAAGTAGCTTTTCAAGATGATCTATTTGATAAAAGCAAACAAAAAAGATTAATTTGATAAAAATATAACTTTTCGTTTACCTTCAATTAAATGATCAGCTCGAAAAGATTCACCTGTGTGAATATCTTCCAACATAAAATCTGCAAATCGATCAACATGACCAGATGCTCTACAAAAATAAAACAATAACAAGAATTTTTTTTAATAATCAAATAAAAAGGAATAATTACTTAAGCACAATTTCAGGTGTTAAAATAGAACAATCAATTTCAAGCATTTGTTCTTCGAGAACAAAATGTCGACGCCATAGACTAATAATGTTTGTTTTTAGTGCACAACCAACTGGACCATAATCATATAGACCATTGACACCACCATAAATCGAAAAAGATTGATCATAAAAAAACCTTCGTTTTAGTAAATTTTCCATTTCAGAGCGATCTATACTCGTTTCTTCGAGCATTATTACTGAATAGTCACAAAGATTATAAAGGAATGAAACTAGATTTAATTTTTTTTTATTGTTTTTCCGCGTTTTTATATAGTTTATTCACCAAAAAAACAACAACAGGTTGATGCAAGAGATGAATCCTGACTTTATGATGACATACGAATCAGTTTCTTTCAAAGGAAAATCAAAGGATGATGAAAGGAAAATCTGTTTTATTTTTATTTCATTTCAACGAAGTCTGATGAAACGTTGAGTAATTACATTTTGATAATAATATAAAGTAACAAGTAAATATGCGAGGTTTCGATTCTAAAAAAGTCAAGGATAATTTTATTCTTTGAGTCAGCTTGAATTCTTTTTTTCTTCTTCTGAATAAATTGACACAGAAACGTGAAAAATAACTAGGCCAATATTGATTTATGCCTTTCGAAAAACGATAAGAAAGATAAATATAACGAAAGTTTAATGTTTTTTAATATGCTAAACTGTATGTAAAGTAGCCATGGTAGATGTCGCATATGTCAGCGTACATAAACACCCAAATTATTCCTTTTTTCACATTAGTTTCAAATAAAAACCTTGTTGGAATTTCAAACTTATTAATGCCATAAGTATGTATAACACTAAAGTCTCGTTTTAACTATTTCTTTACATTCAAATCGATTTCATTATTATTCACTAGAGCCCAGCAAGTTGTTCTCGGATCGGGTTCGCATACAGATCCCTCAGACTCCACCGTTCACCATCATTTAAAGCAAATGAGCCTGTGTATCGTGAATCGAAATACAGAATGACAATCAAGCCAAATTTTGGCAAATTACTAAGACTATATTCGTTCCAAAAAGTAACAAATTGTTCTATGACATTATCCTATTTAAAAACGTGATATTGTTAGATAGTTATAGAAATGTGTCATAGTATGTTTTTCTTTTCATGCAGGATTTGTTGCCTCTTGCAAAACAAAATGTGTTTCATTATCGGTACACTCATTGTTAGTTTAGACACATTTATCTAAATCCCTTCCTGCAATAGAGAACCACCTTGAAGAAACAATGCGCCGGACATAATAACAGACTTTCCCGTCTTAATTATTTACTTTGAAGAAGATTGAAATTCTAATTAGTATATTTACATCAAAATATGCCTATTTTTCACAGTTTTGAGCTGAAAGTCTTGAAAGACTGAGGTCAGTATTATTTCTAGGATTTTAAAGCTCTACAAAATGTCTGTCTAAACGCTCACAATCGTTTTGGTTTCCTGGAAAATTTGTCTAATTAAAAATTATGAAAATAACTGGGTAATAATAGAAGGTCGAACATCTTCCTTTGCGAGGAGGGGATGGTTAAACGGTAAAAGACTTAAATAAATGTAGTCATATAGATTTTCTTGCTGTAGTACTCAGTGAAAAAAACAATGGTAAAATAAGTAAATTTCTCCTTGAATAAAAGGCTACGGCTTTCTATTATGAAAAGCCAGATCGCGTCTGCAAAGTTGATCGTCTATAGCAGGCTAGTTTCTTGATAGAATTGAATTAGAAAGCAAAGAATTTTTCAAAAATTTCTTTGGTATTCAAATAGACCTTTTTAACAGCTTAGTACTGGGCAACCGGAAATTTTAAAGAAGTAATTTGATTCAAAAAAATGTTTTTTTTTTGCTGAGAAAAAAACCCTAAAACTTACTGGATTTCTGAAAAATGCTTTTGAAAAACTCACAGTCTTCTATTCCGGAAAGGTTGATCTTCCTGACCATTCTTGTAGAGAGGAGGCGGAGACCTCAGGTAAATCTCCTTTTCAAGTGTAACTGAACACTTTATTAGATGAGAGGAGAACTTAATCACCATCTAGTTTTGTCATTATTGCCTCACAGCATAATGTCTTCCGGTCGATAACAATTCAAACACACTGTAAATAGTAATTAAACTAATAACTATATTGCAATATGTTTTTTTAATGGTCATAAAGTTAAAAAAAAGAATTTACATAATTTTTTTTCAATTCAATAAACGTTGTGAACCAAAGTAGGCACAAATATTTATTCGTTATTTTCTTTACAAAAATTTCAAAAGATTATTGACATTATATATCTGTTGATATGTATAAACAAATATATATTTAAATAACAACAGAAGAATAAGTTAATTATCTAAGCACCGTTTGTTCTGTTTCAGATTTTGTTAACAGTAATTCATTAATAAATGTTTGTATATTTTCAAAATAATCTTTCATTATTGGTAAATCATTATGTTTACCAAATGGAAATTCAAATATTTGACGTTTACTAGCTGAACGTGTTTCATTATATAATGTATTTGACATCCATGGTGGAATAATGGGGTCAAGTAAACCAGTTAAATAAATACATGGGCATTCAATACGACGTACTTTTGGTAATGAATCAAATAAATAAATAAAACCAATAGATTTTGTTATACCAATAACACTTTTAGCATATGTTAAAAAATATTTTGCTATTTCAGGAACAGATATAAAAGCATTTTCAAATATAGCAACTTTAACATGATTTAATGGATCACTAACAAGTTGAATGGCAACGGATGCACCAAGACTTGTACCAAGAACAATTATATTTTCAGGCAAAATTTTTTGTTTATATATTAAATAATCATATGCTGTTTGAGAATCGATATAAAGGCCAAGTTCAGTTGGAGAGCCCGAACTTTTACCAAAGCCTAATTAGACAAATAAATCAATTATTCTTGTCTAGACATATATTTATATCAGAGCAGAGGTGTACTGAGGGAGGTGATTCCCCCTCCCCCCCCCCCCTCATATCTTCTTTTTCTACAGTAGATTCGCTCACTAATTCCAAAAAACAAATATGCTTAACCCTTCAAAACCCAGTCAACTTCAGGAAATGTCTTCTAATTGGTCTCCTGTGTTATCACACAGACCTTGGAACATTCTAGTACCAGAAAAATTCTACTAACCTCGATAGTCAATAATTAAAATATTACAATGAAGATTTTCATAAAAAAGTCGTAGAACTTCAAGTCGATGTGAAATATTTCCACCTGCCCCATGTAAATATAAAACTGTCATCGTTGAATTGACATCACCCATTTGATAAATCCAATAAGAATGTATAAATTCTCCATCAGGTGTTTGTAAATAAATTGATTCATAATCCATGTTATAATCATCTGGTGTTTGTTCTAATATATGCGTATTTTCTGGTTCATCATTTGAAAAAATATGTTTATTTTGTAAATTTTCCGTCATCATACCTGTTGTTTTGATTAAATGAAGTAGAAAATATTAGTTCTTCTCTTTTTTTTTCTTTTCTAAATTTTAACACTTACCAAATAAACCTTTATCTTTTCGTACACATGAATGAATATAGTCAAGTTGTTTTAATAGCTTCTTTTCACCTTCATTTGTATTTGATATTTCACAACGTAATGCATGTATATCAATTATTTCAGCATCAGTTGGGGCCATTGTCCGTGGCCTTGCAATTGAAATGTTTCGTCTAGTATTGTTATTATTTATACAACTAGTAAGTAATGATGTACTACGAGTATATTCTCGTAAACTAGTTGATTTTTTTAATGTTGAATATTCTGACGCATTTGTTGATGTTCTTACAGTTCGTTGAGAATTTATTTGAGGTAAAGAATTTCCCATGATTAACAATTATGTATAGGTATATATCTATCTATGTATTCAAAACAACAAAGAAAATCTGAAAAAAAAAGAGAAACTCATAAAATTTATATACTCATCGTGGACTATAAATCCTGTCTAATCTATGATTTGAATAAGTTAAGCATACTATTTATCGATGTCACGTTTTCTTATCTGACTGAGCCATGCAATAATTTTATCTTAAATAACAGAATACAAAAGAAAAATATCATACCATGTTCTCCATTGGTAAATAAACATAGAATAGTCACTATCAATATCAATCAACATAGAGCAATCCAATGTAGCATACGGAAAAAGGATGGGAAAAGAACAATAGATCATAAACTGTACAAATAACTAACATTGATATAAAACACGATATACGAACAGCATGGATATGCTGTTGTTATTTCTATAATATCAATAAATGACCTACTACTACTCATTATATTGGAATGTATGATCGAACTGTACGGTTTTTTTTCTTCATCTCTCTGATCTACTAGCACATTTTCCCCTCACTGTTTCTCTCTCATTCCTCCATAAGTACGCATTACATCAAACGTTGCAGTCTGCTGTTATTTTCTTTTTCCTTCCATTTTTCTCCTTTCCTTGCTCTCTGCCTCTCTCTCTCTCTCTCTCTCTCTCGGATTTTTTTTCTTTCATCAAAAACGTCATACCGCCATTTTTATGGGTTCTTCTTTTTTTTTTTTTGCTAACGGCATCGAACAAAATGGGTGTTTGTCTCTTACAAGTTCCCACATCAAGCGTGTAAAGTATGCTTGATAATGCTAATAATAATCTCTAAAAGAGAATTAAAGAATCTTCGCTTCTTTTCGCTTATTTCCGTTAAGATATAAACTGACATGTCGTGTTAACTTCCTGCTAACATGTGAATTAAGTCCACTATATATAGAGTATATTATACATACGGCTTTTTGTTGTATACTATGAGAAAATGAAATCTGATATATTCAGTAGTTGCGATAATTTTATCCGATGCTGTTTGTTGAAAAAAAATCCGAATATTACCGAACAAATTCAACTCACTTTTCGATTCTGCCAAGAAATAATAATTTATGCTCGAAAGAAAAAACCTTCTATAGTAATTACTCTTAGTAAACAGTCATAGACACTATCAAACTTTGATCGAGCAAATGATGACGATGCTCATTTTACGGTCACAAAAAAATCATATACGTACAAACGTAAACGATAAATAATGATGCATATACAACATACCCTTTCACTCCCCCAATATGACGATATCTAATTTGGACAAATGTCTTCTATGTTTGTAACGTGATGATAAATATGCAAGATAAAGAAAAATAGACGAGAGACAGTGCGTTCAATGTATATCTAAAGTAATGATAAACGATAAAATGTTTGTTTTATGATTGATTCATAGAAGAATTATCTTTTTTTTGATCATTTCCTTGTAATACATATGTCATGTGACTTTCATTAAAGTATATATGAAGTAAAATTTCATTTTAGGAATTACTTGAGATGTTTAATCCTTTATAGTTTTTTCTTCATATGAATAAAACTGATGTAATTGTTTACGTTATGACACATGTCTTACATTTCCTTGTGAATTTTTTCTTTGACTGTTTTTGTCAATGAAATGAATGAGTTGTGTATATGGATATGTTAATAATTGATTATATTGTGTCAATGAGATGTAGTCTAAAAATCATGTGTCACGATTAACAATTTATAGCTATTGAATTTTTAATAAATGTAACGGATAACAAAAAGATCTGTTGAAGTAAAAGAAAAATATTTTGATTGGTTAAAAACATTAGAAAGCTTAGTTTTTTGTTGTCATTACACTTAGTTTCATTTACCTACATTGTATATTATATTAATATTTAATCATGCTGTATTTTTATGAAATATTTAAAGACAAGATTCGAAAATGTTATGTCAATGTTAAATAAAATAAGAGTAAAAATACTTCAAGAAAATAACAACTAAAGTACAACTTTGTCTTAAAAAGAGTTTCAAGTACTATTTCAATCTATGCTTGATTAAACAAGAAAAAAATACGATAGCTTAAGATAATGGATAAATTTATTCTTGCTTGAACAATTTCCTATTCGTGTTGGTTGAGATATTCTATATCAGAGATTAGCAAATCTTGGTTCAGACGATAAATCAAACATATTTGATTTAAATAATAAGAAATTTTTCATACAGAAAAGTAATAAGTATGACACTACTATATAAAGAAACGGGTTAAGTTGTCAAAGTAGTACATATTAAAAGCTAACAGGAAACAATAATATAAGCATCCATCATTCGTTTGTTTTACAACTTTTTTTTTATATAGAAGTAGAAAAAGTCTTTTTTTTTTCTTTAGTTGCTTTATCGACGGAAAGAAATTAAATAGCTACAATGCAAACCTGTTTGGAGCTAATTGAAGTCTGATTGCTTTCCTTATTCATGAATTGCGTAGTAATATTTTGAATTTTACTCAGCGGTAGAACTGCAATTCTCTACAAAACGCTATGAAAGTCTATACTATAATGAATAGATAGCAAAAGGAAAACGATTGATATCTCTTTGTTGTTAAAGATAGAAATAATGAATTTCTTTTTGAGTCGTGAGTGTTCAGCTGTAAACTCATCATTAGAAAGATATGAAAAGAGATAAATGATCACGAACCAATTCTCATCTCTGAGGCATCATGATGATAGTTCTTATATAAGATAACATTAAAAAAAGTCTCGAAAGATTCAACTTGAAAATTTTCATTTAATTAATTCGTTAAATAGCATTTGCTTTCATGTTTCATATCAATCATATTATCAATGAAATTCAACGAAACCGATAAAGTCATTTTTAATTAAATAGAAAATAAAGATGAGGTTCTCTCAAATCAATTGAACTGAAATATTACTCAATAGAAATTCGTCCTTTGTTTTGAATAGAACAGCTTCAGAGCTTTTCCAAAAAGGAACCTTTACTAGTTGATAACATCGGCAACTAGGCGGACATCATTTTTTTTGTTTCCATTTTAATTTTATAAGCATCATGGTGACAGAAAAATCCGATCAATATCTCACCTGGCAGATCTTTTTACGCTCTACAAAATCTGCTATGCACTTTTTTCTGAAAACATTTACTCAATGAATTTTTTCAAAAACTCTTAAAATTTTCATGTCCGCCTGCTATGGGAAAGTTGCTCCTTGTGTGAAGAGTCCCTTATATAATAGACAGGATTAAAACCTTGCTGAATGTTAAGTATTACTAAGATATTTGAAAAATAGCGCATTATTTTTGTTTTTCAGTGTTGTTCTAGATCAATTGATTTACCAAGGATTATCAACATATTGTTTTTTTCTTATATTTTTGATGTGGTGTTATAAAAAAATAAGATTCGTAAGTTTCATATCTCAACTCAATTTATATCTAATTAGTTGAACTTTGAAATCTACATAAAAAATGACTTCGATGGAACTATTATCGTTCGTCATCATGACATAGATTATATGTCAAGTAGAGTTATGAATAGAATAAGTACATACTTATATCCTGTTTTTCAAATAACATACAACTTGAGAAATCCAACTTTTTAATTAAATATATGAAACATAGAAATGATTTAATAAATGTAATATCTGCTCGTTATATACAAAAGAAGAACGTTTGATTTAATAAAAACATCCGTTTGTAAATTTCAGAAAAATTAAAGATATCAACTGTATATGAATAGATCATCTCAAAATCGATTGATATATATATATCAATACTACCTTGCTTCTTTTCATGATATAAATAATTTCTGCATCTAAGATCTGTTTATCAAAGAAATCAAAATCATTTCACTTTTGTATTTATTCTATTTCAATTATAAATATTCAAAAAAAAACTTTTCTACGAATAATAAAAAAAATAGTAACGGTTTCTACTTATTTTTCATACAAATCCATCTCGAAAACCACGCAATATCAAACAGAAAATAAAACTTGCTATACACGAGGCAATAAAATAAAAAAGTGATGAATAGTACAAAATAGGATGACAGTAAGTTTTTATCGTCGTTGGATCAATAAATTGAACAGTTTCTCTTACTTTAAATATCCACACATAACCAAAAAAAAGCCAAAAGAATAGAAGTAGAATTATAATACCTATTACTACATTTAACAGACACATAAATACTGTTGGAAATGTATCATTTATGCTTGGATCTATTTCATTAGTAGTATCCGTTTTCACTTTAATTCTTCAAATAAATTATATATTGAACAAAATTTACAAAGTTAAATAAACACTCACATAATAAGGGTAACAACTAAGCCAATCACTACAAGACAGCCTGAACCTGAAATAATCATGAATAAAGAAATATTATCGTTTGCCGAACATTTTTGTTTGAATAAAAGACCAATAGTCAATGCTAATAAAGGAATCACTAAAGCGATCAATGTTAAACTATAAAAATGATATTATTCAGCGTTGTGTTCTATTTTTATTTACAAAAAAAAAAGATCTACACACCGTCTCAAGTTTTTCCATACATAAGGTAATATTTCATAATAATGAGGTCGTCTATTTTCATTTGGCACAGTTTGAAATAGTTCGACTAATTCTACGTTGGTTCCTGTTAAATTCATCGATCAACTATTTTTAAATTCATTTTACGACTGTTTCAACAGTTTTTGTATGCTATTGAGGAAACTCTTCTTAGTCAAAGCAACCAAAACATCATCACGTGTTCTGTTTTCAGAGTTGATCTGTTCGTTGCATGTTGATAGGAGGAATTTATCCTCTCGCTTGGCGAATGATAAAGCAGAATAGAGCTATCATCGTTTATTTATAGTAGAAAACAAATTGCAACAACTTCCATCACTGATTCTTGCTTTTTTTCTCTTCTTCTTGCATTTTGTGCCAACTGCTGGTAAAATTATCGAGTTCTCGTCAAAACAATACATACCACGTGCGACTGTTACTAGCAATACGACCGAACAATGACTAACTCATAAGATTTTAATGGGAATAAAATAGTGCGATATTAATTATAATTCTTGGTGATGAGTGATGGATTTGGAGAGAGAGCAATGAGACGATCGGCTTCTTCATTAGGAATTCCTGTTTTTAGTTTTCACGACAATTCAGTTTTATATTATCTCAGAAGAGCTTTAAAAAGTCGTTGTTAAACTCTGTTTGAATATTTCGATTTTAATAAAAGTGTAAGTGCTATTATATATAAATGATCGCCCAGAAGTCATGGCACGTTTTACATAATAAATCTTTCCATATTAATAAATGTTCTTCTGTAGCTATCTTTCTAAAGAAACAGTACAGCAATATGTGCTTTTTAAAATTTCATTAAATTGATCCCTCTGGCTCATATATTTAGAAAGTTATTAGTCTAAAAGTGTCTATTACATTAAAAAGGAAGTTAGCTATTAATAACTAATCATTAAAAATGAAATAGTCAACAAAGTATGACTCAAGCAATTAATATACACTGCGAATCTATTTTTAAAATTATTTTATGATTAATTACATATCTCATCTTTTAAATGGATATAACCAGCGTTGTACATTAACTCGGGCTTTTAAAAAAAGAGAAAACTATCGAACAAATAACTAACACTGTTATGAAAATTCTTCTTTTCACGACGAGAAAAGGAAAATTAGTGAAAGATTAATGAAGATATGGTACACTAAGAACTGTTAGGACAAAATAATTGACGACAACAGTTAAAAAATTAACACATTTTAAAAAAACCGTTAGTCATATAAAAATGCTTTTTCATTTACAATGTTAATAATTCACACAAAATTCTTACCATTTATAGACAGAATTAATGCCCAACACTAGTTATACCAGTTACCGAATGAGGTATTCAATCGATCATAAAATAATTCTCAAGTGAATTCACAATGCATATTGTTTGTATCAATAATGCTTACAAAGGAAGTTCCCCAATTTATAAATTTTTTTTTGAATATCTTGAAAAGAGTCTTGATCATTGGTTTATTGTTAGATAGATACAACAGATTTATCGTAGTTATTAAATGAAAGCTGGAGTCTTCCTCAGAGATATCAGGTAAACTGATTTTCAAATTTCCACTTGAAACTTTCTACCGAGGTAGACTTTAATAAAAATAGTTTATTGTGAAAGTTTCAGATCTTTTGATTTATTTGTATTCTGAAATAAAAACATTGAATTTATCGTTATATACAGTGAGTACCAAAATTATTCAACACAGTTTATTTTTAACTTTTTTCCATTGTTGTAAGTACTAGAAATATTCCAAATAGTGAATCGAATATAGAAAGATTTTTCTAACAGTGATACAAGAAAATAAAGATTATTATCTGGTCCCCAAAGATAGAGACTCCAGAAAACCAAGATCTTAGTTTTTCAGCACTTAGAACGCTTAAATATAATTTTGTTTAGATTGTATAGAACAACAGAGTACACAATTCTCTACAAAATGAAGTGCTTCCAAGTCCTCTAAGAAGTTTTTTTCAGTTGTGTTACAGCAATTTGATTGAAGATCAAAAACTGACACACGATAGAACATAGAAAAAAAAACGTCCTAGAGAACTTGAAGACATCTCATTTTGCAGAGAATTGTTTTCTCTATCTTTCTATGTAGTCTAAACAAATTATATATTTAAGCGTTCTACGCACTGAAAAGCTATGGTTTTAGTTTTCTGAGATCTCTATCTTGGGCAACTAGACAATAATTTTGATTTTCTTATATTGCTGTTACGAACAATTTTTTCTATTGGAATCATTATTTGAAATCTTTCTAGTGCTTATGGCAAGGGAAAAAGTTGAAAATAAACGTTTTTGAATAATTTTTGTTCTCGCTGTTTATAAGCGATGTAATAGACATGCTTCAACTATAGTTGTACCTTAAGATAGGAATAGCAACAAGATCTAAAACTTTCACAAGAAATCTTGTTAAGGACTGTCTGTCTACAAAGCTTCAAGTCAAAATCCAAAAACCAGTTTTTTTCTGGTGTTTCTGAGGCAGACCATGGCATTCGTTTAAAAACTACCGTAAATTTAAAATATTTCAGCAGCAATAAGCTAAAGTCTTGAACTGTTTTTAGAGTATTGATGGTTCATTTAAGTCTATACAACGCATCTAGTACCAACTCAAAAATGATTTATCGTTTGGTAAACTTTGCTCATTATTTCACTATTTCATTTTTAATGATTAAAAGATTAATAGTTAATTTACATTTAAATGTAATAGACGTTTCTAGACTGATAGTTTCCTAAATATATGAGCCAGAAGGAAGAATTTCCGGACATTTTGAACAGCACGTTTTACTGTACTTTATCTCTAGCAAGATAATTCCTTGAGAACATCTGTTCATGTAAAAAGATTTATTACACAAAGCGATTCAGGACTTCTGAGTCATACTTTGTATATATAATATGTGAAGCATAATAAATGATTACTTTTTACAATTCATATATTCATCATTTGATCCATATTTATTTGAAGAAAACCATGATAGAACGGAATCGGAGCGTGAAAAGTTGTACAATTTATAAAGAAATGTTTATTAAATCTATACATCTTTTATTTTCAAGCGGACTAAGCTGTGTTCGATGCTACAAGCAAGTTCATTTTGTCTTAAATGATCAATTCTCTTTTTTCTATGTCATTGACTGAAGAAAATTCAATTCACTGGCATAAATAAATACTTTTCATTAAACTGTATTGATGCTGCGAGTCAACAGGAAGTAGACAAACAACAAAACATAAACAAAAATAATAAATATTCAAAAAGGATTATGGTATGGTTCGATGCTTTTTAAAATGGCCGTTCGTTTCCAATTGTATTTTAATTCAACACAACGTTCTCAAAATGAAAATTCTATTGAAATAATTCTTCCGTTTGCGCAACATGAAGGTTAACGGCTATCAAGCGACGTTTTCATCTGTCAACAAAACAACAACAACATGCAGCATACACATACAGAAGCTGGTTTGAAGAAAACTTAATGTATATTATAAACAATAACAGATGGTCACCGAAGAGAGCCCTGATCTCAATGTTTTGGATTATTATGCATGACATACTATCAACAATAATATACAATGGAATGTAATTAAAAACTATAGCTTATTGATTGATGAAATAAGAAAAGAAATTTCTTGTATACAAAAAAAATGAATTTGTTCATAAGAATTCAAATTTGGTCAAAAAGAATTTCTCTCATTTTGAAAACAAAAATTGCATAAATTAGATTGTAAAGCTTGACACGCTTCATCTTGTGGTATAGTTTTTTTCTTCTTTAATAAAATGTATCGGGTAATAAATTGCAAAAAGCATCTATCCATTTTGCTCTTACCATTATATATCAGTCAAACTTTTAAACGATTATAAATCTTTACTTGTCAAATATTGATTCAATTTAATTTTAGAATATTTCACGGTTCAGAATAATGGAATTTAAACTTCTTTCTCTTCACATACATGACAGACATAATTGCAAGTCAAAGTCCACTGTAGGATTAGTATGATTATTGTCCTTTACTTTTGTTTCACACTTACTGCACTATATTGTGATTAATATTTTTCATCATTGACATACATTAACAGTACGCAGAAATTGATAAACTGAAATATATATTAACTAATTTCCTCTTTTACAATACCAGCAGCTCCATCACGTTACACATTTCTATCTCCAAGGATTGTGCCAACAGCTTCTTTTTACACATTACATCTGTTCAGATTATCTTATTACGTCAAAGACAATTCGTAGTATATTAGATGTTTAACAGATACATTACATTTGCAACAAGAATTCTAATACTATCTTGTCATCAGTAAATTACTGATTTTGATTTTTGGAATATAAATCTTTGGGATTGCTATTGGATATCGACAGATTTTTAGTTGCAATATTTTCAATGGTAGGTTTTGTTCTCTAATATATGCTGTAGAAACTGGTGCATTTTGGAGGATTCAACAATTTTGTACAGAGGTATTCTGCCACGACACAAAGTCGGAGTCAAAGTCAAAGTCAACTTCGACTTTCTTTTATGTTCATAGGCCTTGATAAGATGTAGTTGGAACCTCTAAATGTATCAGTTTATAGAATAAATATCAAAGAACAAAACCTACTGTTAATAAAAAGTTCATATTCTAAAACTGAATTTATAGCAAAAAATTTGGTTGACTCCGAACCGACTCCATGTTTTTTATAATCGTTCTTTTCTGCTTTAAAAACAACATAAGTTAACTATTAATAATAGAACTATTGGATAGGCTCAGGGCTCTTTTCTTATTATCATAAACTTATATTTTCTTTTCCTGAATCCATTATATAGAAAAATATAATTTTACAAACAGTAAAAACATTTGTATAACGCGACAATTTTTAAAAAGTTTCAAATGTAATGTTTTACTTTTAATCTGCACGGCGAAGGTTTTATTCGTTTCAAACTCAAATCATATTTCTTATTGTTTTTATTTCTATTTTACGCAAGTATGCTGATACAAATCTACAAACTTGTGTTCCGCTTTGTCAAGAACAAAAAGAGTGGTAAATCAAATTTTAACAGTTAGTACGGAGTGCAAAAAAAAGTGACCCTCCCCCCCCCCCTCCCCGAGAGTAAAATGTAACTAAGTATTTATTTATAGTTACAAAAGAACTAAATTATATACCAACAGTAACTATAGTGAATGTACAATATATACAAAACAATTTTACAAAATGATACAATTCAAAAATTCAAATAAAAGAATAAGTGTTATTTTTCACCTATGTGGACCTATGTCGCATGGTAGTGGTATATTTTGCGCTCAAAAATTAAATAACCTGTTAATATTTTATCAGGTTGAGTTATATATAGACAAATGCAACTTTTGATGGGCTCTCTCTTGATGATAACAGATTTTCGAGATAGAATTGCTTCGATATATTTTCAGAGCAAAAATATAGAAAATCTTCATAAAAAATGATCAGTTTTGATATTGCTTGAGTCAAAAATAACACATTAGGGACTCTTTAGACGCGGTTTATATTTGAGAATCTTGTTCTATCATAGTACATTTAACAAATATAATCGAGATACATTAATTAATACTAAAAAGGAGGAATCTTCAATGGTAATATATGTTGTCATAAAGTGTTCAATAGAACTCTTTAAAATTCCTAAAAATTTTCGAAAATTTATATCATGGTACCTGAGGATGGATATGGATTCAAAGATCGCTTCATATTTCTTTATAGGATTTGTCAGACGGAGCTGAAAATTTGGGTTTGAGTAAAATTCTTCACGGGCTTTCGAATGGTATAACTTATGTCAAAATCAAAACTTTATCGATGCATGCTTGGTCAGTGGTGTGATGGATCCTTTCTTAAAATTCAATTGTCAAATATATGTTAAAGAAAAAGGTCTACATAGATGAAAAATAACACCTATTCTTTTATTTAAATTTTTCAATTGTAACATTGTGTAAAATTGTTTTATATATATCGTATACATTGTACACTCACTATAGTTACTATTGGTATGTGATTTAGTTCTTTTATAATTATAAATAAATATTTAGTTACAGTTTAATCTCGAGGGGTCACTTTTTTTTTGCACTTCGTACTTTGAATTTAGTAACTACTCTTATTATCATAGTATAATTCATTAAAAACAAATTTAATTATATTTCCTAAACTTGATGAGTTTTTTAGATTTTTTTCATTCACACCATGCAAATAATGTTAGTTTTATTTAATTGATATTATAAAAGAATCCAATGCAAAAAAAAAACATCGAACTATTTCCGCAAAAAAAATAAACAATTAACTAAAAGACTAATCGACTGTAGAAAGAAATGAATTCTTTTTCTATATTCCAACTGTAATCGATGCATGTTCATGAAATTGACAAAAATACAAATGAAAAAGTATTTTAGACAGAAACAAAAAAAAATACATTTAAACGCGACATATAACATATGACAAACTATAGTAAAAACGTCAAAATATATAATTCTGTCTACTAGTAAATGCACGGCTAAATTCTTATCATAAATAATAACTAATTTTTTTCTTCCGGATCTTTCTCACCCAAACATACAGTACGAACAATAATATCTGTCACAGCATATGGATCACAATTCGAAGCTGGTCGACGATCTTCTAAATAGCCACATTTTTCTTCACCAACTTGTCGAGGAATTCGTACTGATGCACCTCGATTAGCAACACCAGCACTGAATTGATTGATCTAAATATACATGTGCAAAAAAACAGCAACAAAACTTAATTCATTCATTAAAAAACAAAAAAACTTTACGTCAGCTGTTTCATGTCGACCAGTTAATCGTCGTTCATTATCTCTACCATATCGTTTGATGTGTGTTTTATGACGTACTTCAAGTAGCTTAATGGCTTCTTTAATAGCTCTATGAATAATTCACAAGAGTATTTCAACAATAATTTGATAAAAAAAAAACAATTTACTCAAGGCCGTTAGGTTCACGCATAGCTTGTGTAGAAAAATTAGTATGACATCCAGCACCATTCCAATCACCTGGAATTGGTTTTGGATCAAAACTAACTTGAACACCAAATTCTTCGGCTATACGTAATAATAAATATCGTGATAACCAAAGCTGATCACCAGCATCAATTCCTTCACATGGACCAATTTGATATTCCCATTGAGCTGGCATAACTTCAGCATTTGTTCCACTTATATTAACTCCAGCATATAAACATGCTTTATAATGAGCTTCTTCAATATCTCGACCAAGAGCTTGTGATGCACCAACACCACAATAATATGGACCTTGCGGATGAGGGAATCCACCTTTTGGCCATCCAAATGGCCAACCATCACGATCTAAAAGTGTATATTCTTGTTCAAGTCCAAACCATGGATGTTGATTATCTGCTGCTTTCATAGTTTCTTCACATTCAAAGCGTTTATTTGAACCTATAGAAAAAATAATTAATTGTAAAAATAAAAAATACTACTAACCAGTTGGTTCTTTATTATATTTATATGTTTCACACATCACAAGTTTATTTCGACCAAGCATAAATGGATCATTAAAAACAGCGACTGGTTTAAGATAAATATCTGAATTGAAACCTTCAGCTTGACCTGTTGATGAACCATCGAAATTCCACCATGATAATTCTTTTGATGATCTTGGCTCTTGCTCAACTGTTCGAGTTTTTGCTAATTAAAGATAAAAAAAAACTAATAACACATAAAAGAGAATATATTAATAAACAGGTTTTTTTACCACGAAGATTTTCTCCAGTACCATCAATCCATATGTAAGTAGCCAAAATCTTATTTTCTGGTTGTGGTAACTCCAAATATCGACGAAGAATAGCTTTATCTGTAGAACCAGCATTAGCCGATTTCAGATTCATCATTATGATAATATTTTTACGTTATAATAATCTTGAAATAAAGATAAAAAAATCTAATCGTAACAAAATACGCATCTTAGTTTTCTAATCTATTCTATTAAGAATAGAAACTATAATAATCTTATATTTTGACATGTTGGAATCTTTCTTTTTTCTTTTATCTCTTGGTTTCCTCTTATCGCATCCAGTAAAGTCAATGCCATTATATTTTTTTTCCTTATTTTTACTCGCATACTCTTTTTTTTTCTTTTTCTCTCATTTTGTTGCAGTTTTTGTTCATGTAGGATTTCCTCGATTGTAAGCGCGAAGCAAAGAAACAATCTCCTTTCTGTCTTGAAATAATGAAGTGGCAAAATCTCGTTCTGTTCTTCTTTGCATTTCCATACTATATCATATACTTTTCTCGAGAAATATTAAAAAAATGAGGGCATAACAATATTGAGAAACTAATTATCTCGTGGAAGAAGTATGTTCTAGACCGGAAACATAATAAATAGTATTTTTCTGTGTATAACATATATTCTTTTACATGACTAGTTTTTCAAAAATAAGCAAATAGCAGTACTGAATATATATATATATAACTCAGTGCTAAGACGATCATCATCACGAGTATTTTTAGCAGAACGAAAGAGAAACAAAGACTAGTGACAGCGTCTGCGTAATAAAACAGAAATTTCTCGCTATATTTTATTATATGTAAAGAACTCATAACCTCGTAAACAATTATAATGGATAGCAGGAAAATTTATCCATGAAAGCTCTTCACTGTCAAAGTGCATTTTTTTGCAAAAAGAAATATTTCAAGAAAACATCCTTTTTTTTTTATAAAAACATAAGTATTTGTATAAATTGTTAGAAAAAATCTTAAAAACAATAATAGAAATTTTTTTTTGTTAATATTGAACTAAAATTGCATTTAGTGTTATAATCATTTTTATCAAGACATATGATACCAACAAAGATATCCATTACAGAATAAGTGTCATCGTTTGAAGTAAATCGATAATTCTACAAAGATCTTCATTCCATTGATTAATCTAAAAATACCAAAAGACATGTTTCATTGATTCATATTTACATAAGTTATTTCAAGTCGTTGATTATGCTTGTCATATCGTTCAATATGTATGTTAATGAGGTAGTTCTTTTGTTTCAAAAACAACTTTACAAATATTTTAAGTCATCTGAAGTTTTGGATACAATATTCCTTGAAGAAAAAATATTGCAACATGCAAAAGTAATCAACATCTTTCAAATCTTATTATCGAATTATTTGATACGTTGACTGATAAAGACATTCCGTGTTTTTGTTTAAACAAAATTCTTTCTTTTGATTATTCCGATGATCATAAACATCCATATTTGACTTAGTTTGTTATTGTTGTATATCATTTGTTTTTGTTTCTCCTATTTTCTATCATTTGTTCTTTAATTGTAATTCGTCTGATTGACGCGAAGTATTGATCTTAATTAATAAAACTTCGGAAATATTTGCACATTTTCATAATTATGACACAGAATAAAAACATGCATGATTAAATATCGTTGAAGAAACAAAATACATAGATAAATACAAAACAAAAGCGAAGCTCCTGTGTTTATTCAAAACTATATTTGATCAGGGAACTACCATGTATAACTATAATTAATTGCATTGCAATAGAGAAATGAATATTCTGTTCGATAGATTATTTTTTGTAGGAAAGCAATATCTTGAACAACCCGTATTTAATTAAATGAAAAAAATAGTCAGACATTGTCAGGCTATATTATAATCGAAATTAACTACAAATGTTCTCCTATATGTCTTAATAGAATTTATAATTGCAGCTTGTTCTCAGAAAACAACTAGAGTGCATTACAGTAACAAAACCGAAGAATTGCATGTTTAAAAAGACCATCGGTTAATTAGTCGCATTCAAGCTGAAGAACATTATATCTACAGAATAAAGAAATTAGATTTAGACATTTATAGAGAAACCCATTCCAAGATAATTACAACATGATCGTTATTATCTCATACGAGTAAAATCAGTTAAAATGGTACATGATCATATTCGACTTGATGTTGATTCTTTATAAGGGTTATTATTTTTTTCGACGAGTTCTTTTCCCACGAAACTACATAAAAATATTTGACTCGTGTAGGTCATATCTAATTAAACTTAATAACCTAATTAATAAAAATGCTATTATTGATAACTCTCTAATCTTATCATGGATAAGTCTCATAATTTCAGAATAAATTCCATACCACAAACTATATCTTTGGTAAAATTTTAAGCAAGATCAAATACTACAAATTACCTTTCGAAAACTGGCTTGTCAGAAACCTGCGCATGTCTCAGACGAGACTTTTTGTTTCAATTTCATCACGAGACTCTGAAAAAGGATTTATACCATTTAGCATTGATTTTTGAACTTTTTATTTAGTTACAAGAGGATTTTATGTTTCTATATGCGTACTCATTTACGCCGCTAGCAACAAATAAACTCAATTGTTTGAAAAAACTTAAGCATGTTCAAAACAAATTTTCCCTAGCGATATTCTGTAGGTTGAAGATTGCTTAACAAAACGCTCTATTTAGTACTACTTGAATTTGCAATATTTGCAAATGAAAATGCGTGCTGTAAATAACTTTTTTTCTTATTACTGTCACGTCGCTAACAACATAAAATCACTCATATATCTATAATTTCCTGTTTTCTTCTTCAAAGTATTATTTTATTTCGGTCTTTTCCTTGAGATTTTCTATTGGTTGTTTAATTCAATGAAATATTCATTTTGATCAGATTCTTAATCAATATTGACATATAGTATTTCATCTGAGAAAATATCATCATTAGAATTGACAAATCCCTCTTCTGATTAAATACAAAAGAAAATGCCGACTACAAAAGAAAATAGAGACTAGTAAAAATCAATATAACTGAGCGTTACATTCATTCCTTACTTACAAATTTGAAAAACAAAAAGGAATGAAAATGTATATTGAACAATATTGATATGCACAGTATGTAAGTTAAAATAATACTCTTATACCAATAGAATAATTACTAAAATGAATAACTTTTTATTAACGAATGCGTCATAAAAAAATGGTACCATTCATATTTTATCTTTATCTTTTCTACGCTTGTAGATAGAAAACTACGCTTGGTTTCAAACGATTTGCTATTCCGTTCTCTATAAAGTCACACCAGAACATTAGATCTAATCTTTCAAACTGCTCGAAAGACTCGAAGAATACTTAGCTTCTCCAATATGTACCAATTTCTAGATGACGCTTTCTAAACAATGTTTACTATTTTGCTATTTTGTTTTGGTCAGGTGAGACATGTTACAGAAAGTTTATTATAGTAACAGGCACAACTCTTTTTGTGACAATGTGCAGTTACGAACACTTCCAAATTATACTATTACAGAGAAACGAGCTTCTTCACATTAAGTGACAAACCCTATGTACAGTAGAAATATTTCTTTTCACTGAGTACAAACTTAAACTTCTATTATGAGTATTTCATCTTTGTTTTCATCAATTTTCTTGCAAACTGATCGAGAATTTACGTTAGAACAGCCCATTCTAGTAATCTCTCATCAAATTTCTCCAATTTGAAAGAGTATTGATTCATCGTGATCGTTATCGTAAACTTTCATAAGAACAGTGAACCCTTCTAAACACGAGTATATGATGAGATAATTGGTCGTTAAGAGACTTCCAGGTGTAGCTGCCAATTGACTGTTTGATGAGAGATAAATATTCCTCGGAAGACTAAAGCTGTAGTGACTATAAATTTCAAATACGTGTTGTTGCATGTTAGAGAAGTTGAGTGCTGTCTGATCTTCGCGGCAATTTTTAAGGTTAAATCTCATGTTTTCGTGCGGCTTCGTGGAGACTCGAACACTAAATCTTTTAGAATCAAAGTCTAGTTTTCTTGATACAAACGTTACCCAAATAAATAGAAAATATCGATGAAACCATTATTTATGGTGCGCTCGTTAGTATTAGCTTTCCAATCTGGTATTTATGTAAGAAATTCTTTTGTTCTGTTCGATATTTTTTCAGAACAGTGGTATTATTTCATAATACACTGTATGAGACAGAATGTAATAAAAGGTAACTGACAAGGATGAAGTTTTGAAGGAGATCATATTAGGTCATTTCTCATAAAAAGCAGAGTCATTTATTTCTAATGAAACAAATGTTGTTCATTATTTATTTGTTTGTTTTCTTTAATAATCGTTTGCTAGATTTCTCGCAAACTATAGTAGATTCGTTTATACCACTCAATCACTTATTGAATTAAATTAGACAAACAAAAAAAAGGCAATCATTCTTGACTAAAATATAAAAAATGAACAATGACAAAATAACGACCATTATAAAAAAAAGAACGCCATTCATTGATAAAATGTCTTATTCATATATCTGCATTAGCCAGAGAAGCCATTAAACGATCAACATGAAGACCAGCTTCAATTATTTAAAAAAAAGACATTTTTTCATGAAAATGATTATCCCGTAAAGATAATATTTGGCTGTACATGATGTTCTATAAAAGACAAAAATAAAAAGGATTTCATTATAAAAAATTAGAATTAGAATTCACCAGTAACACAGCGTGGTCTTTCATTAGGCATCCATCGACCATGATTACAGGTTAATCCAGTTGGTCCATGAAGAACATAGCCTAATATTATAAATGCAATTCTTTATTTAAAAAAAAAAAACTAAGCCATCATCATACCTGAATTACATTCAAATTCAATGGTTCGACCATGACTAACGTTTGGTATGTAAGAACGAAATTCACTTCGAATTGGTAATGGTGACACACGTTCATCTTTAAGTACAACATATATTCGTCCATTTAACAGCGGGCCAGGATTAGGACAAAAAACTAGAAGAAAAAAACAATGTAAAAATATCTGTTAAGATTTTTCTAAGAAAAGATTAAATGTAATTAAGCGCCCCCTCAAAAATCGATCTCAGCCCAGGAACATCCAAATTAGATGAAACTTTGAGGGTATGCTGGAACTAGAAAGGGAAGACTACCATAAAAGTTTTAGCCCGAAAACTTCAAGTTTCAGGGAAATATGAGCCAAACAAAGGTCAAAAATGACCCATTTGGCATCCTAAATTTCTTGGTCCTGGTTCGTTCAATATATTAATATTTTTTTGTTGTTGGAAAGAGCATCTCAAGACGCAGGGCACAAGGAAGTCGCTTTTTGAAATAGTCCTTTTTTAAGTGCAAAAAAGGGAGCAAAAGTTCAATGACTGAAAGAGTGTCAAACAATGGTAATCAAATCATATAACTGGCTGTATATTGGTTAAACAAAGGCTTAATTTAAAAAAGCGGCTTCCGTGTGCCCTGCGCCTTGAGATGCTCTTTCAAACAAACAAAAATATTAATATATTGAACGAACCAGGAAGGAGAAATTTGGGATGCGCTTTTGAGAAAGCGAAAACTGAGAAAAAAATGAAAAACATTTTTTGATTTTTCAAAAAACAGCTGGTTTTTCGAATAGGGGTTGACGGAAATCTTGAAAATTTTTTGGGAAAAATGAAGTAACGCGAAAAACAAATTATCTTTTATGAAAGAGCAGATGACGGGCTATCTTCCCATGTATTTATCTCAATTTCGGAATTTTTGACGAAAATTGACTTTTTTTTTTTTGAGGGGGGAGGCCTTAACAGACAAAAATTATTTCTTTTATAAAATGTCACATTGAAAATTCTTAATAATCCTACAAATTCTGATCTGTCTAAATACCTCTGTTTTACTATTATCTAAAAATGAAAATTAGAATTTTTTTCTAAGGATTCCGAGTTACTTACTTTTTCTGTTTCGAATATAAAAATTACAGATTGTCATAGAAAGACTGAAGTATGAACATAACTCAATAATATGTAGGTAACTAATCAAACATAATCACATTGACTAGTATATATTTATTTAAGGAAACGTAATTGCTAATTAATAATAAAATTGATCACGGTCATATTAGGCGTACTCTGCTGTCTATTAGATAGAAATGTCTGTCATGGTCTCTGATAAAAGAAAATATAACACGCTATGACTGACATTCAGAGGTCATCTTTTTTTATGAATGTTTTGCGCTAAGTACTATAAAACATTGACTTTCACTCTCATTTCATCAGCAACATAATAAGTCGATGTCCATTCGCTTAAGTCTATCGTATCAGTTGACAGTATATTAGATCTTAGTCTGTAGAAATACTCATTAAAGCATTGCTTCATTTTGGATTCAACTATGAAATACTCGATGTATGATGGGCTATTGAACACAATATCCAAATTCTATTACAGTGTGTAACAGAGAGCGAATTGAGACGTGTATTTTCGAAACTGAATTAAACATATGCGAGACCAATTTTAGCCCCTGTGGCTGGGTTCGGGATCGGAGCCTTGAAAAAAATCTTACCGTCACTGGAGCCAGATTTACCCGGAAAAACATTGTCCCCACTGGAAATAAAGATTATAGTTAAATATTTCATGGTTTTAAGCGAATTATCAATCAGAACATCATTTAAAAGAGACGACCCAAAAAAGTGCTGCTCGTAAAATAAATAAATCAAAAAACGAGTATCAATTTTGGAACAGTTTTTTGTAGATCGGGACTCGAAAAACAAAAATCACTGAGACCGAGACCAATAAAATTGGGATTTGCATATCTCTAAACCAAACCGATCCCATCGGTAATATATAATTAAAATTTGCTTTTCAACAGAAACCAAAACAAAAAAAGTTCTTCTAATTTAATATCCTCAATCTTCAAAATAAAAATAAAGATTCATCTTTACTTACTCGGCAAACATTTGGGTAGTTGTTTTGGTAACCATAAACCAAATTGACATGTTAATTTTACTAGATTATTATTTTCTAGTTTGTAACCTGGAAAACATTTATATCGTGCCATAGAACCATGTGTTGTTGAATGAAATATTGTTCGACCATTATTTATTACTGGTGGATGTTCTTTACATGATTTTGGTACACAATGTGCATGATGTGATAATTTTCCATCGTCAAGACATTCAACGGTTGCTGATTGATTAACTGGTTGATAATCTTGAATACATGTATATGAAAATGATGAACCAATTTGAAATGATGTTCCAGATGAAATTGTTGTATTTACAATATTACGTAGAAAAAGTGTGTGAGGAACGACACACATCATTGTCAGAATCGGTTGACAAACAGGTTGTTTAGAAAGATTTCCATTAATACAAAGTATTGTTTCATTGTTTATTGAAGGTAAACTATGATTATTACAAGTAAAATAAACTTTTTCTCTATGACGATAATTTTTTTTTGAAAATTTTATTTGTTCATCTTCAACTCGACAATCTAAATCATTAAACAAAATGATTTTATTTTTATTTTCGTTTTTTTGGATTTATTTTACCATTAAAACATTTTGGCATTCGTGGTAAAATTTTTCCTTGTCGACAAAATATTCGACGACGATATCGAGAATTGCCACATACATATTCTAATTGACTACCATCATCAATTTGTTGTATAAATGGACGAAAATTTCGATAACGACCATTTGGAGGTAACGATGGAATTGAACAAGGTATGGGTTCTATTCATAGCAAAGAAAACAATAACAACAATGAAGAATAAAATTAAATCAAAGAATAAAAATATACTTTCACAGTTGGGAATTTTTGGTAGCCAACTTCCATTAAATTGACATTTGGATATACGTGAACCTCGTAATATTAAATCTGATGAACAATGAAATCTTACTATTGTATCAATTAAATATTTTGATGAGTTATTATTTGATAAAGATTCAATATAACCATTAAAATTTGTTTGAGGATCATCACATGTTATTGCTAAATATTATTTTTTTTTTTATAAATTTGAAAAACAAAAAAATTAAATAAAAGAAAAACTCACGTTCACATATTGGTGGTGTAGGTTGCCATTGAGATAATATACATTTTAAAATTGATGATCCATGTAATTGATATCCATCTTGACATATATATTGAACTGTTTCATTTGTTGTTCGATCAGGTTGAATTATTTGACCATGAGAAACTAATGGAGGTGGCCCACAGGCTTTTTCTGAAAATGAATCTTCTAAGATTAAATCAGTTCAAGAGTTGATTACATTATTGGGGTAATCAGACGAACACTCACCTTCTCTCTCTACGAACGTTTGAGGTTCACTTAAAAAAGAGTTTGAGCCTTTGAGGGTCTCCATTCCTTCAGCAGACATCCTCAGCAAGCTGAATCACCTCCTACAGCTTTTTTCTAGTTATGCCACGAGAGTGCACGACAATATACCTCAGCTAATTATCCTTGGTAAATCACTAACGGCTGTTTATTTCCAATCACCCGTTCAATATCACGCTCACTACGTTGTGACATGCACATGCCCTTGTAGCTGGGCATGTCTCAATAACAATATGACTGACATTGAGATATTGGTATTGACTAATGTTAATACAAACACCAATTAATACTAAAACCATTCAATGTCACTACCTGTCACTAACAATACTACTCAACTGCAATACTAGTTAACACCAAATGGTATTGGTGATATTGTGACATACCTGCTTGTGGCTAATATGTGGTTAGTTAGTATGGTATGGAGAGGTCAAAAATAAATCGAACACAAGAACTTCGCGGCACACTGGCTTTTGGTTTAGAGCTACAGCTAGTATTAGTTGTAGGGAAGATATCGGACTATTGAATCGATCATTAGGCAGTACCTCGTAACGAAGGCAGGGGTATTCTGCTTAATTATACTTGATCTAAGGAGGAAACTATCCGAGCTGCCGCTTGTCATTTGAACTCATGTTAAGCTCACAAATAAATCTCGTTAAAACTAAAAAAGCTTATAAGGTTTCTTGCTCATATGTCACTGGAGCTGAGTTATAACCGTTTTACTAAATTCTCGACCAACAATTTTGCTTGTAGATAGGTCGAATGAACCTTGAAATATCCTGAAAGTTTTATTCGAAAAGAATGTTCTTTTGTCGAGATATTGAATTTTCAAGTACACTCGACTTTTGTGACATATCTGTGTCAAGTGTCTACTTGTTGGAAATTCAATATCTCGACAAATGAACATTCTTTTTTGCTGACACTTTTACGATATTCCAAGGATCACTGGATCTATCTGCGAGTTGAATTTTCAGTTGAAATTTCATTAGTTAATTTTTCAGTAAATATCTAAAACTGAGTTGAAAATACAGTAAAACGATCATAACTCGGCTCCAGACACCCACGGAACAAATTCTTGTGAGCTTTTTCTAGTGTTGCCAAGACTTACTTGTGTCTCCAATATGAGTTCAAACAGAAAATTACAGTTGAATTAGTTCCCTCGTTAGTACTTCTATGGCTTATTATTATCTACTGTTTCTTTTATTTGTTTTCATTTTATTCAACAAGAGCATCACTTCAAGATTAACGTATAAATCTAAGAATATTCTCGAATTTTATATGTTTTTATCTAGTGTTATTTTATTCTTAGAAAATTTCTTTTTATTACTTTGACAAAAAGGCATTGTACCAGACCATAAACCATTTTCTTGACAAGCTCTTGTTGTATCCTTTCCAATAAGTTCAAAACCATCATTACAAAAGAATGCTATGATATTTGGATAATCGAATCGTTCACCACTTAAAAATCCATTACGTAATATACCCGGTGAATCACAATCAATAGCTATTCATATACATATTTTGTTTAAACAAATAACCATAAAAACAAGAATATTCATTACTTACGAGCACATTTTAATGTTGCAAATGTCCATTGACCTAAAAAAGTACATTCTGATGTTGTTGTACCATTTCTAATAATAGAACAAAGAAAACGAAAATAATTAAATTTCTTTTTATTTGTTTATTTTTGTCATCATACCCAGCATAACCCGTTAAACATGTATATTTAACTGAATAACCAGCATGAAATGTTGTAATTGTACTCGGAACATCGTTAACTGCATTCATTATATCTGGTGGTTGATTACAAAAAACTATTTTGAAAAAAAATCAATTAGTAATATCAAATACATTGTATGTCGCTCTAATTATATCATAATTTTCTTCAATTCACTGAGCATTATAACAAGTCTAGACTTATGTATAATAGAAATAGAACACCTAAGTCAATGTCCTATGCTTATCTCGATACACATATAACTTTGATGTATTGAAATCATCGATAGATGATCATCTTGACAAGTATCAAAATGTCAAATTCAATTCATTATACCTTCTTTCGCACAATAAGGTACAGAATTGCTTGGACCCCACCACATATCACCTTGACAATGTCGATATTTTGAACCTTCAAGTACATAACCTGTGTCACATTCATATGTAGCACGTGAACCAAATCTATTTCCATTTGAATAGATTATATTTCCATGATCCGGAGGAGTTAAAAACGGACAAGTGATACCTTAATTAATAAAAATCAATAAGAAAACAACAAAAGAAAAAAAAAAGCTGTCACCTCGTTTTACACATGACATGCCACAATCATAATCACATACACATGAACGATATCGACTTTGACAATCGCTATCATCAAAACATGATTTAAAACATTGACGTTGTCGTGTTACTTCACGTTTACGTGGACAATAAGAAAGATCTCGAATCCAATACGCTAAAATAAATATATCAGACTGGTTAATTGAATTTTAAATATTCATTCTATTGTTATAGAAACAAAAAAGAAGAAAGAAAAATCTCTGTTAAAATAACATTAGTTCAATTTGATTGCTCCTCCTCTTCTTGACCTTGCTTTACTTTACTTCTTCACTCAATAAAAACAAAAGTTGATTGCTACTAAATTACTTCTGTCTATACATTTATATATATATATATATATGTCATGTGAAGTTAACACCCTTATTTTTTTATTATTTTAACCTGAACACTTGGCAAAGATTAAAACAAAACAAAAAGAAAAAAGAAATTTTATTTTTTACCTTCAGTGTAACTTGCCAATTCCCATAATAATAAGAATTGTAGAAGATAAGAAAACATATTGATTATTTTTGTTCTCATTAGAGAATATATCAAATCATCTTCAAAGAGAAAAAAAATCGAAATCAATTCCCTTAGTCTCATAATAAAGTAAAAATCTATTCTTTTTTTTTTGGAAAATATCAAACACAATGATTAAAATCCCGAAAGAATATTTCTAATTTATGCTCATACTTTTAATCACTACTTTTATCATAGAAAATATGTCGCATAAACTTAAATGTATATCTTGATGTCATAATATCCAACAATAATAAATAGGTAATCGTCAAAATAAATATCGAACCATTCCTTTTGTACATATCTTACGTCCTTGGTTGTTAAAACAAAATTAGATATAAACTGTCCACAAGAGTCATTTTATATTCAATAAATATACACACTTGTAGTTCGTACACTATCACCTGTCATACCTACTCTATAATTGATCGTTATATCCACATACGAACTGACGTGTATGCATGCACAAGTAAAAGAATGAGAAAGAAAGAGAAAGAGAAGTTGTTATATTTAGTTAGTAGTACTAAAGAGAATAATTCTGATTTATACTTAAGAGAAAAAAAAATGCAGTGCAATTTGTCTCTTTTTATTCGTAAGAAATGAATGTGTGTGTGTGTGAAAAACGAGAATATTCATGTTTTTTAAGATTTAAGAAATCTATACTTACAGATCAATAAGACCAAAGGAGAAGTCGACGGATATCTCGTGTTAAATTACGACCACGTACACACACACGCACACACAATCCGATAGTCACTGAATGATATTTTGAACTTGCATCATCATACATAAATAAGGAAGCAAATGTGTTAGCATGATATATATATATATATAAGAGAAAAAAAGCCTCATTGTGTGAACAAATCTTTAGAGATGAGCAAGATAATATTGAATATTATTCACTCACGTATATATACGGCTGTTGAGGGACTATGACTACTATTTAAGAAAAAAAANNATGTGTTAGCATGATATATATATATATAAAAGAGAAAAAAAGACTCATTGTGTGAACAAATCTTTAGAGATGAGCAAGATAATATTGAACATTATTCACTCACGTATATATACGGCTGTTGAGGGACTATGACTACTATTTAAGAAAAAAAAATGAAAAGAGATGAGTTGTTCAACGCTAGACAAACATTATGCATTGTACCTACTGCTGTTGGCAGTATATATTATATATACTCAAACGTGCGATGATGCGAAAAGAGTTTTCTTTTGAACACAATTGAGTCCGGAAGCTTGTTGTTTGTCGAGTATAGTCGTAAGTATACTAAAAACAACTTGCATTATGCTTTTATATGAAGTTCATCCATATTACATAACAATATTTTATTATGATTGAACCATAATCATTCTATATGAATAATAGCATCAAATAAAAAAACAAGGATACAATAAAAAAAAAAATATTCTTTTTTTTTTCTTTGTTGTTCCAATCCATTACTTATAAGTATGAATAAGATATAAAAAAATATGTACACTACTACAATATGAACTAAAGAGATGTATTACATATAAATAACAATTATTTAACATAATTTATCAAGGATAGAAAAAATGCAATACAGTGTTTATATGATCATCTTTTATGATGTTTGTTTTCAAGGATATATGTTGATGTTAAATGATTGAAATCAATGTCGGATAAATGACATTAATATGATAATATTGGCAATACAAATTGAAAAATTAATTTGATTGACGACAGTATATGATAAGTTGTACTAAAACATTAGGGATATAAATATAGTAGATGCAATAAAATCTTTTCTATAAAACGAAACGGACTTCAACTAATAGTTCTGATTTTATGTTAGAGTTATATTTTATTTGTTTATGATGTGTTTCATTATTATTATTTTTTTTATTATGTACTTTTATATTTTACAAAATTTATATACGCCATTTAAAAAAAGCCTCTATATAGATCATGTTAAATTACTACTTGTGAGTTGATGTACTTGAAGAAATAAACTTTCTATTTGTTTTGTTTATATTTCAACTGTTGATTTGAATTCGAAATTGTAATTTGATGGTACAATTTCTTTTTAAATTGTCATGAATAGATCATTCATTGTTTAGAACAATATATTTCATTACGAAATGATATTCAGATTTGTTGATTGTCTTTACAAACAAAGCTCTAATAAATATTAAATTAAAAACTTAAGACATCATTATTGCCTAATAAAATATACATCAGTATGTCAACAAGAAACGTCAATTACTAAACCAATAAAATAATGGCTGATAGAAAAAATAAAGACATTATCTCTGAAAAGTTTGATTGATTCTTAAATTTATAAAACAAAAATTGTACATTGAAGTTTATCTTATATATATAGAAAAAAATTCTTCCATGTTTTGATAGTAATTACAAATGAAATAGCTTTCATGACTTGAAAAAAAAATATCATTAAGAAGAAAAAGTAAATACTTTAACTGTTCGATTTATTAAAAAACAAGATGCTTTGAAGTCTATGAAATTTAAGTTTACTATTTCATTTTAATGTCAAAAGATTGAAGTACGTAATAGGCGATCAACATTCTCTAGAAGCTTTCATGGAAACAAATATTCTCAAAGAATACTGTTTTAAATTATGTCAATGGAAGAAATTAATAAGCTAATTAGAAATACATTATTATAAGTTGTTATAGTCTTTAGATTAGAATTAATCGAAAAAGGCTTTCGAAGTCTTGAAGTATTAAAATCGATTATATCTCATTGGTATCAATATTGAATCGTTTTTCATAAATAAAATCTCGTCCTGTCATCAACGCCCTCTTTAATCTTCATTTCTCAATATTTATTGGTTATATCTAAAGCAAATTAGATTTGTTAGAACGAACCTTTTAACAATCGATCGGTCGAGTCGCACGAACGGGCGATGCTACTAACTGTCCGCCACGATGATTTTTGTTTATAGAACTTTATCGTGATAAATATAATCAATCGATGGTGACTTTCTATTCTTTTCTTTGTCAACAAAACACAAAAACTCTAATCTTCAATAGACAATATATATATATTTCTCTTTTTCTTATTCTATACCCGGAAATATATGTGTATATTAAAAACCAATGAGGATGGATCTTTAGAATGAATAGTTTGTTCTCTTTCTTTTATATTTGTAATATGTGTTGTTTTTTGCTTCTTTTTTTTCTTTACGCTTGGATTCTATCGATTAATCACGTGAATACGATGTGTGCCCTCTACCGATAGGTGTTGTTATTGTTTTAAATTAGTCTTCAAATAAACAACTAATAACAAACCAATTTGTTATTTATTATTTATTATTTCGTTATTTAGATATGAAAAAAATAAAACTTATTCTAGAATGAATCTCGTTTCAAAACCAACTGAAAATCAATTTAATTCACGTGGTAAAAAGAAGCTGTTTTTTTTTGAGATTTCAAAATATAAGAAACTTATTTTTATTTTTCTTCATAAAGGCCAAGATGTTCTTCCATTAACCTTTAAATTATTTCCTCAACGTAGTGAATCAGTCGACAACGGTAATCGTACATCACCGTCGAATAACCCTTTACAACGTGTATGCAAAAAAAAATTAATCATCTTCATTGTTTTGGGTATTATTTTATTTTTCGAAATATTTTCATTTTAGAATCTTTCACAACCAGATATCGCCAATCCAGTAGACACGGAAACTCTTACATTTAAACCAATTCCAACATCACCATTTCGTTTATTTGGTTCAACAGCATCTGTATCATCAAGTAATACTAGCAATACATTAAAAAAATTATCAACAACGGATAAAGTACGACGAAAACGAACACCAAAAATTGATGATAATATTGATGGACAAAAAGTAAAAAGACGAAAAAGTGATATGAATATGAACCAATCAAAACAACAAGAACCTTCATTACCAAATCCTCTATTATTATCAATGGAAAAAAAAATGACAACCGATACAAATAAAGTAAATGACAGAAGAAAAAGTTTCTCATTTATGTTTAAACGTCTCATTTGTTTCTATTTTTTTGAAGACAATTGCAAATTATCGAGATATTGGATTTTCACCAGCTTCATCAGCACAAAGTGATTCATGCTCAAATTCCAATCATACATCAGAATCATCTACTATATCAATACTTAATTCAAAACAAACTCAAGTATTTAAATGAATAATACTTATTCTTATGAAAATCATAGTTTTATTTTAGACTGATATAACAGGAACAATTAATTCTACAACAGATGAACTTGAAGCTAAGAACAGTCAAATACAAACTTTAATTCGAGTAAATTCATTTTTTTCGAAATTTAAAAATGGATTTTCATTTTATATTTTTTTCTTCTTCTCATGTTAAAGGAACGAGATGAATTACGTCGACAACTATCAGATGTTAAAAAAGATTTTGATAAACAACATAATATACTTCAAAAATGTCTGGCTGTTAATAAGAAATTACTTGTAGAAAAAGTATGTTCGTTAGACTCATTATTTTCATATTAGAAAAACATAATATTATCGAAAAGTTATTTGACATTTTTCAGTCTATATCGACATTTGACAAAACATTGAATTTTGATCAAAATTTTATATTATTTTTGAATATGAGTGAAGCATTTCTTTTCAGACTTTTGATGCGCTGGAAAGTGTTCAAAGCATCAGAATTTTTGCCTATTTTTGTTGTTTGAGAGTAGTCAACGACTTTTTGAAAGACCTGAAAATGATGAACTAATAGTTATTCTATAAATCCTTTTTCGAGCATGCTAATACATGTCAGAGTCGATCGATTTGTAGAGCAGACATTTCTCTACAAAACGTAGTATTGAACAAAGCTGTAGCTTTTATTGGAGACGTTGTATTACAGATTTGTTTTTTGCATAGAATCTAAGACAAAGTTATCTCCTACAAATTTATATAAGAATTAAGAGTTTCAGAACCAGATTGAGCTCATTTTACTGGTCTGTTTGTCATAGAAATTGAGAAAATTGACATGCGACACAGTCGCTGTTAACAAATCACTCATAGCAAACTAATCATTAATATATAATTTTTGTCTAGAAACGTTTGTTCTTTCATTCTCTACACTTGAAATAATTTTCGCTGAAGTACGGAAAGAACACTAAAATTCTAATACAAATCAAATGTTTGTAAGGTTCTTTACATAGATCTCGATGTTGAAGGAGATAGTCTCCCTCTCTTCCCCCACTTTCTACATCATGCCTATAGAAATGTCCATCTGTCGACTGAAAACTGTCTGTCAAAGTTTTGGCTCGTCTTACTTATTTGTTACTTAGTCTCATGTGAAAAAAATCACAATTTTTCCGGCTAGGAAAGAATTATTTTTTAAGTAGCTAAAGTGATGATTATTGTGAAGATGAATCTATATGGGATGTAAAAGTAAATAAGATGATTTGAGGTTAATCTGAATATTAAGTATTGTTGATGATATTTATTCTATGGATATTTTCTCTTTACATTTGAATTATTATAGTTTTATCTATGTTTCAATAGTGAATGTTCATTTTCAATGAATTTTTCGAATTATGCGTTAGTTAACCATTAGACTTTATGAAAATAAGATTCCTTATTTGAGTTTGGAAGAGAATCTTAAACTTCAAAAGTAACGCATTAGAAACTATTAAGAGCTAACATTTTAATTTAATATTGTAAGTAAAGGGGGGGGGGGGGTCAGAGCTATCTTTTGATAAAAAACCAATTCTTGACATAGAAGTTATTAGCATTAATGAAACGTTTATGATCTCACGAATTAGCCAGGAAAATGGGACCTACATTTGTTGAATGATCAGTATCCGCTACTAACAATTTAGAACTCCCCTGCTATGGTACTCAAAGGATTAATCAGGAAATAATCTTGCTTAAATAGCTTCATGAATAAGCAGACTGATATGAGTTGAGAAAGCAAACATAAATTTGATTAGAATTTTCTGAATTATGCGTTCAATCATCTTTGTTAGTTAATTTATTTAAACGTGTGTTCTATACTATCGACAGAAAAGTTTAGATATTGAAAAATACTTTCCAAGAGAATCAGCCTTTTTGATAGTGTGCTCGTGTCGACTATAAATGGACGACATCAGAATTCGAACACTTGACCTTAAGACATGTTCCTGGATTACTTAACTTTTTGCTCATAGGAAAAAGTTGAATCAATGGATATTAATTTGACATATTACGAATAGTTAAATCCAATTGAAACTAGAATACAGTTTCAATAAATATGAATACATCTGACTTGAAATACTGAACTTATAAAATTCTACTTGATCATCAAAGGATGGACATCAAGTTTGAGGTTTTTTGGATATTCTAATCGTAATTACATCGCAATATTTCAGATCAAGTAGCATTAATTCCACTTGTTCCAAAGAGCATAAAAGTCATGAAGCTTTTTTGAGTTCGAACTCTATGCATAAGATAGATCTACTTATGAATAAGATACTCTGAAAATTTCAGCTTGAAAGAATGTTTCCATCGCAGGATATGCTTGATTTTGGATATCTTAATATCTATCGAAGCCAACATTTTTTTCAAGACATTCTAATCACAAGTAGTTTTATCTATGGGCGAAATACCGTGATTCAATCTGTTGATACATACCAGGGCTCGAAACGGGCCTCATTTTTATGGCCCAGCCCGGTCCAACGCGGCCCAGCTAAAGTGGTGGCCCGCCCGGCCCGTTCTAATTTTAGTGCGGCCCGGCCCGAGCCCGCCCTTGGATTGGCCTGGCCCGCCCGGCCCGGGCCAGGGCCGATGGAGGGTATTTTACTGACATTTTTCCATGCCAGAGTTCGAAAATCACATGCGTGATTAACAATGTCGTTGACAGCACATTGCCNTCGTTGGGCCGGGCCGAGCCGGGCTCGGGCCGGGCGGGCCTGGCCGGTCCACTGGGCCGGGTGGCCCGTTTCGAGCCCTGATACATACTATACCATAGCCTAAAATTCCAGTAAAATGGCTATAACTCTGAAAGAAAAGTCGAAGTAGATTTTTCCTTTCTGAATGCTTTATATCTCAATGTGATCTACATTACACATAGAGTCCAAGGTCAAAAATTATTTATCACTTGAAAGGGATCTCTCATCAGCAAAATAGTCATCATTCAAGAAGAATGTTTTATTTCGATGTCGTGCTCTTACATAAGACATAGATACTCTAAAAGAGTTAATTAATTCTTTCCGCAAAACACTATTCTTTCAGTATCAACCTGTACCAAATTATTTTGCAAAATAAGTAACCTTTTCTATCGAAAATAATAAAACATACTTAGAAATATCAGTAAACGCTGTACCATCTGTCCAATTNATTTTGCAAAATCAGTAACCTTTTGTAGTATAATAAACAATAAGTCATGTTCACAGTATACATTAGGGACTTTTACATGTTCGCGTGATTTTAAAAATATCTCATTTCCATTCTTTGAAAGAACAACATTTCCTGTGCATTGCGTGAAAAGTAATAAGAAACGACATTTTATGTTAAAATTAAGCATTAATCCTAATAAACAATGATAGAATTAGTTTAAATATTCTTAAATGATTTGAGATTAATAATTAAAATATTCTTGTTTCTTTTTTGCAGTCAACATTAGAACGTAAACAAGCACGACAAAAATGTATGGAAAATCGTTTAAGACTAGGTCAATTTGTTACACAACGACAAGGTGCAACATTTGTAGAAAATTGGACAGATGGTACAGCGTTTACTGATATTTCTAAGTATGTTTTATTATTTTCGATAGAAAAAAGATAATTCGATTTCGTTGTGTTTTTTCTTATTATTATTATTAAAGACAACAAGAAATGATACAACGTGCTCGCGAAGAACTTGATCGTGAACGTCGTAATTTATTACGACGTCGGCCGATTTGTGAAGTTAAAGAAAAACCACCTAAAACACCTAATTCAAAATCAAGAACGAAAGATCGTACAGGTGCCTTTGTACCACAAGATGAAAGCAGTAATGATGGTATGAAAACAACTAATGATGCAAATAAAGCGTAAGTTTGTTTTAAGAAAAAAAAGCTCATTATTAATTCTTTATTCTTTTATCTTCTTGTAGAGTATTATTGAGTGAATGGAATGAATCAGATGAAATCTTACGTTTACGACAAGCATCATTAAAAAAAGAAGAAATGGATCTTCAAATCGAATATGAAAAACTGGAACGAGAAAGAAATCTACATATACGTGAATTAAAACGCATTTATAACGAAGACCATTCCAGGTAAGAAAAAACAAACTTGTATTCAAAGCATTTTATCTAATAGAGTAACATGGATAAATATTAAATGTGAAGTTATAAAAATAATGGTTTCTAAACTTAAAATAGGTGCTAGGACAACTTATGCATAATAATTTATGATTCGTCAAATTCATATTCACATTCATTTAGTGCGTAAGAAAGAACTATCCCAAGTGACACCGCTCGTTTGCGCTCATGCTGGATTCACAGAAAGGTCTCAGTGAGAATAATGAAAGACTAAGAAGGTTCGCCCCCATGGTCCTTTGGCGCTGGGTTTCGACCGGCTTACTGAATTTCCGATTCATATTTAGGTATCTGCGGAGGACCCAGTAGCACAGGTTCCTTCGTCAAGATATTGAATTTTAGATCCAAAATCTAGTAAACCGATCATAACTTGCTGCTGAAGACCTGTGGGAACAAGCCCTTTTAGGTTTTTGCTAGTCTCACTAAAATCTATCAGTGATGTATACGATCATGGAGATCGATGGTTGGAGTATTACAATATATTAACTGTCAAAATATGATCGCATACGAACTTTGTAAAGTGCTCCTAATAAAAAGTGTCTATATCCATCAGAATTATCGGAATCAAGATAAATTCATGGGAGGATAGATTGAGGTTGGATCTGTCACAAACAATGTCGTTTTTTTTATTTTGCACGTCCTTGTTTCTTTGTTCATATTTTTCTGATCGCACATCTTGAAGTCCGCGAAGAGCTTCATTGCAGTCAATCACTTTTCTTTCTGTGCGGGAAAGAATGTTTTGTGTTAATTAAGCTATTGTATTATATATACAAATTTTTCTCTGCATAAAAACTAAGAATTTTAAAAAAAGAACTAAATATATAGAACGAAATCTCACAGAGAATAAATAAGTTACTTGTGACTCTCATTTCTTGAGTATATCCTGAAAACATTCTGATATAGGACTGAAAAATTCGTGCAATTTGAATTGTCCGGCCTAGTATCGATTTTTGAAGGCGACGATCCAAAAAATATGTTTTTTCTGCTGATCTTCGATTAATTTCCATCGATTCTTTAAGTATTATGTTCTTATTACGACAATGATATGGAACAAAAATCTATTCTTCTAGTTTTCTTACTCTAAACGTTTCGTAATATCTATATATACATGATTATTTTAGATTCCAAGACCATCCTGTACTCAATGATCGTTATCTACTTTTAAGTCTCATTGGTAAAGGTGGTTTTAGTGAAGTTCACAAAGTAAGATGCATTAAATATGTAGAAAAAAAATCATATATTATATTTTTCTTAAAGGCATTCTGTTTAAAAGAACAACGTTATGTTGCTGTTAAAGTTCATCAACTTAATAAAGAATGGAAAGAAGAAAAGAAAGCAAATTATATAAAGTAAATTCAATTCTTCTCAAGAATTTCTTATTTTTTATTTCATTTTTAGACATGCGTTACGCGAATGTGATATTCTTAAAACACTGGATCATCCTCGGATCGTTCGTCTTTATGATGTATTCGAAATCGATACAGATTCGTAAGACGAAAAATAAAATCTTCTATTAATTGTTATGTTTATTTATTTTTTGTTTCTCTTTTAGATTTTGTACTGTTCTTGAATATATCGAAGGAAATGATATAGACTTTTTCTTAAAACAACATAAATATATTCCTGAAAAAGAGGCACGTTCAGTTGTTATGCAAACTGTAAGCGCTTTAAGATATTTAAATAATGGTATAAAACCACCTGTGATCCATTTTGATTTAAAACCTGCTAATATATTGTTGGGTACTGGTACAAGTAGTGGTGAAATCAAAATAACAGATTTCGGTTTGAGTAAACAAATGTGTGAAGATACGTATGATCCTGAACATGGAATGGATTTAACATCTCAAGGAGCTGGAACATATTGGTAAATATACAAAAACAAAATTATTTTCAAATAAACATCTTTGTGAAACACGATCTTCAGGGAGTGTTACAGTATATAAGGCAGACCTCCTCTTTCCCTAAAGACCGTGACAGATGAAATCAACAGATCCTGGTCGTCATGGCTGAGTTATTTGACAAGTATCTGATGGATACTGTCCTCATAGCTTATATGTGATTAGACAGTGTGTACCGAGAGCTCTGCACCAGGCTGGTCTTCTATCAAGAATTATTTTCCTTATTGCATATCTTGAGGATTAAGTAAAATAATGATAGAGAGATGTGTTCCAAATAGATAGAATAAACCAATCATGATGTGATTAGCAAGAGTAACTATTATCGTGTTTCATATTTTAAACCCATAGGAATAATTCTAACAGCTTGTTTTTTGTAGGTATCTTCCGCCGGAAGTATTTGTTCAAGGACCAAATCCTCCAAAAATCTCTTCAAAAGTCGATGTATGGAGTTTGGGTTGTATTTTTTTTCAGTGTTTATACGGACGAAAACCTTATGGTCATAATCAATCTCAAGCAGCAATCTTAGAAAATCAAACAATATTAAAAGCCAAAGAAGTTGAATTTCCACCTAAACCAATCATATCCGATGGAGCAAAAGTATGAAAAAAAAACATCTTGACTTTCTTAATTTGACAAAAAAATATTGTTTTTTTTTCTTCTTAAGGCATTCATTAGACGTTGTTTAACTTATAATGTTCGTGATCGACCAGATGTAAATCAATTAAGTGATGATGAATATCTTCGTTCATATCCAAAACGTTCGACAACTACTGCATCAGCTCGAACAGCTCAATTATTAATGAATGACAGTTCAAATTGATAGAAAAATAGCATCTTATATTTATACATATTATATATTTTTTCCTTTATATACATACGCGTACAGACGCTTTAAACAAAATCTGCGTGTATATACAAAACAAAAATACCAACAAAGTGAACATGATCGGTTTGTCATTTTCTTTTTTTCTTAAATTCAGTTTTGGTTTCTGTTCTTTCTTATTCTCTTCATCTGTATGAGTGTAAATAGATGATCTAGTTCAGTTTTTTGTTTTTTTTCTCTTTCTTTTGTCCGTATCTAGATGATTTAATAAGAAACAAACCCGAGACATTGCATTGGTGCTGATTATTAAAATCGAACGAATATAAACATATTTTTGTTTCTTTGGCTATCATTCACCTGCTTTGTCTTCGTGTTGGTTTTTTTTCTTTTTTTCTTGGGTTTAACAATATACCCACATTTCCTGTTTCTTCTTGTTTCTTTCTTGTTTGATTTCATCATTCTTCGTACTGTACGCGTTTGTGTGTGTTTCATTTTCTTTAATATGGACTAAATTTATGCGTTCTTTTCTGTTTGAAATAAACAAAACGAGAAAATCGTATTTGTTTTATATGATTTTTCAATAATTTTCGAAATCCGATCAATGCTGATATGATGTATATATTTATAGTTATCCCTGTCTGAATAATCTGATGTGTTATATATTTATTGTACTGATCAGCATATTGATTGTGATTGATTATTTTAGGCTTTTGATATTATGAATTTTGTCTGATAATTTTCTTTTACAGGCAATTACAATTCGTTCGAGTACCATAATTTATATACTTATGAAATATGGTATCAATATGACCAATAACTAACACTAATGCCGATGCAAGACTTGAAAGACACTTGATTAAAAATTAAATAATTCAAGAATACGCAAGCAGCTTGCATTCTGCGATCTTGCAGTAATGGAGAGACAAAACATGGGGACAACTAATCTCATCAATAATAAATAATACTGGTCAAAATTATAAGAACAAGGTAATTTTAACTTTTGCTCTTTAATGCCGAGTACCGAACTTAAATCCGGATCTACGACAATTGATCCAAAGACAATTACCTGCAGTGTAAATTGATCATTATGCTGAAAAATAAAATTAACAATAAAGAGAGCAAGTAGTAGTCGCTTAAAAAATTCCCATAATGCATATCAATTTTCCTTATCTAGGAGCTTCTGTCTACTGCAACTATGGTTATTTGGCAGTGGATATAATTTTCGTCTTTGAGTAACATTTCGATAAATTCAATATGTGAATGTCAACATTCAATTACCGTTTATCAGCTAGATCATATACGAATGTATTTCTCGGGGAGAATTTTCATTTTTCACATGCCATCCTCATTCTCATGCGCTGCTGTGTGTTATTGAATCATATGTACGCAACTTCAGATTTGCTAAAAATAAAATAGGTATCACGCTTCAGGGAGGTTTGGGTGTGAATGTGTGGCTCAGTGTTATGTGTGAGTACTGAGTGTGATTATGGCTGTAGTATTGGATATGGAGGTGAGTGTGTGATGTGTGATTTGGGTGATACTGTCAAAAAGACTGACACCCACACCCTTTTTAATTAATCACTAAGCTTTTCTAACTACTTACTATGCTTAAATTAAGTTTTTACTGAATGTCTAAAAAAAAACATACCTAACAATTAGATACAATCCTAATTTTTATGCATACAAATGTTTGATATATCATTCACTCAAAATAGACACAACTTTAGAACCATTCGAATAGATTTCCGTATTCAGTGTATTGATAGAATTTTAAAATAATTTTTAGATTATTTTCTTAATAAAATATTCCAATGAACGAAATTTTTGCTCATGCTAAAAGTATTCTTGTTGTTTGGGTTGATGATATCAATTCAGAAAATTTACTACCTTTTCGAGAAGTAATACAAACAAAATCAAAACAAGCACATATTGCTTTTGAAAACGTACAAATGTTGTTCGAATGTAAGTTCAATAGAAGTCATTTTAATAAAAAAATGAATTCGTTTCTGTTTAAAAAACAACAGCTCGACGTGCAGCAGCATCATTTGATATTATTCTATTTGATTTAATTAGTAAAACTGATACACCAACGAATATCGATTTATTAAATGAATTTTTTCGTTTACTTCATCCAAATGGTTATCTTATAACACATATTGAACATGCTAAACAAATACAAGCTATAGATCATTTTAAAATGTGTGGATTTAGCAGTTGTAATCCATTAGATTCAAATTCATCATTTTTAATTGAAAATAAAAATGTGGATGTTAAACGACGAGGTTCATTATGGCTATGTCAAAAACCTGCATTCGATATTGGTTATTCAGTACCATTACGGAGAACTGGTGTTCGTCTAATAAGACAAGTATCAACAACAGGTGGAGGAAAAAAAACATGGACAGTTGAAGATGATGATGATGTTATTGATACTGATGATTTACTTGATGACGATGATCGAGGGAAACCTGATGTTAAAAGTAAGTCTCATGTTAAAATATGAACAACATGCCATGATAGAACCTTCAGAATACTTTTTAGGATATAATATGAAATGGTTTCAATTCGTAGGATTTTAAAATAGCGTATGTTTTACAAAAGACATGAAATTAAGTTTTTGTCATACATAATTGTTTTAGATTTAAGGATGAAGTTAAACTATTATTATTATCTAAATGTATATTGTCGTTTGATAATACTCATTTAATAGACTTCGATTGCTTTTTGTGTAGAAGCTTAGGATAAAATCTTCTTGGGTCTCTAGAAGTCAAATTCGATAGAGTATGCTTGTCTGATCATTAACAGTTAGAAGGCATGAACATGAGAAAAGTAATAAGGTTGATGTCTTCTTCGTATAATAATGTCAAAAATGACGATAACTTAATCTGTTACATCATTCACGTAGTTTGCTGACCAATAATAAACTCTAGTAGTTTAAAATGGTATCATCAATAATATACAGATAAATAAATCATTTTACTGAAAATACATTTATTGGATAGTATAACACTGGTTTCGTTTATTGAGCATAATCAATAGTAATATGAATCTGTTTAATATAGACTATGCTTGTGGTACAACATCAGCTGATGATCGAAAAGCCTGCAAAAATTGTACTTGTGGTTTAGCACAAGTACTTGAACAAGAAGAGCAAACACAAGCACAGGAAAATGTCAAATCTTCTTGTGGAAATGTATGTATTGAGCAACATCTTGGTTCTTGAAATTATTCGATTAAGTTTAATATTAATTTTTTTGCTGCTACTGTAAAAGCTAATGAGAATCCAAATAGTGATGTCAGCAGAAATTTTTATTTCAAACCGGAACCCGAAGATTTTCATTAAGAAAGGCACACAAATGGTGTTTTCATAGACAATATTAGAAAAAATGACTTTCATACCTTCTGTGAGATTGATGTATCTCGATCAAAAAACGTTGTAGAGAGTTGAAAGGCATTTTATTTTGTAGAGTATTGTTTGCTCTATTACTTTCGGTAACTAGAACAGAAGTTCACCTGCAAATTTCAGGATCTGAAAAACTTCAGTTTTGGGGTTTTTAGAGATCTTATTATTGGGAATAAAATTTTCTACTGAAACATACAGTCACACCTTTGATTATTAAAAATGTTATTTCGTTTAGTGTTATTTGGGTGATGCTTTTCGATGTGCTGGTTGTCCTGCACGTGGTTTACCTCCATTTAAACCCGGTGAACGTATTACTATGCCAACAGTATCCGATGTTTGATTCAATTGATAAAATTCTTCTCGCGCTCTACTGTGATGACTAACAGTATTTGCTTATTTGACATTTATTTTTTTTAAATATTAACCATTTCTCATTTTATAAGTAAGCTAATAATAATAATTACAATAATCTTCATTTAACGTTTTTATTATAAACTTCAAATAAATAAAATCTACTTGTTAGAGAGGGTAATAGAAGTATCCAATGACAAATAAAAAAAAATGTGTTTCACAAAAGGTCTGGAACAAAATCCAGTCATTTTATTTTAAAAAAATTCAATAAAATCATTGATCATAAACTTTCTTCAAAAACTTCAAAGCGTATTTTTCAACTATAAACTTAATGGAATAAATAATCGTTTGCTAGTCAATCAAATATGATATTTATCATATTCATACAAAGCAAGAACAATGTGATAATATCTTGTGCGAACATTTTATTCTGATATTATTTGTTTAAAACTTAAATAGTTTATTATCTACAGTTTACTTCATGCACATTTGTTACTGATTGTGATGAATAGGGTATGGGTGTAGATGCGGCGTCTGTATGATGTGTGCATGAAGGAAATATACACACCAAGTAGTAGCCATACCCATAGCGACTTCCTTTGGGACATCCGCACTCATAGCTCGATTCTTGAGTGTGTCTAGCTGCAATTCAGAGTTGTATATCCATATCGAAAAACTCTCGTCACAGTCATAAAAGACAAAATGATGGAACATAGTCAGTATTGATTATACGTTTACAAACGTTTTCTCAGCATAAAGACGCAATTTGAATGGCAACGCAACGAAAATGAAAAATTATGTGCTGCAACGATCACTTTGTTGTATAAGCTGCTCTGTGTGTGCAATCACCTTCAAGCTGTGTCAGTTGAATTGAATCAACAACTAGAGAAAGTTCTGTGAGAAAGAAGGCGATTCATTTTCTTTCATTTCATTGAATCTTTTCCAGAGCGTCAATCTGAGTCTTGCTTGCTTGCTACTGTGGATGTGTGGTTGTGCGTTAAAAGGATACACCCACATCCACACCCTCTATTACACACGAAGTTGTAATAAACAGTGTGAACTGAGTAAAGAGAATAGCATAAAGCGTTTGGTCACCGCGAAGTTTTATTGTTGAATGTGGTGATGATACAGAAAGCTACAAGAAAGCCGCATAACATTTATACGGTCACACGATGTGTCTCTTTGTAAATAATTCTTCACTTAATTCTTGTCAGTTTCTCCTTACACAGAAATGGAATTCGCTTTAGTAGTAATATTCCAAAGGCATAAACCAGATGCTCTCAAGCCAGTTTACTTGATTTTAGCATGTCGCCTGAGCTTGTGAAACGTGATTCGATAGTTGATGTAGGTAAACAGTAAGTTATGTTTCCTATTGTGTAATAACGTTCTTGGTTTGAGCATGTATTGCAAAGATTTGAAGAGCAGCATGTGTAGTTTTGGGTGCAGATGTCATTCACTACTGATAAGTCATATCCTAGGTTTGATGGATTTACGGGAGACGAAGAATAAAGTGTGCGCTGATTGATAATGGTGATCGATAAGACGTTCATTCTAAATCAGCTAATTTTTTTATTATAATTATTCACTGCCAGTTCCCTTTATTTCATGCTCAATTGCTAAATTGCTTGCATAATTTCGTAGTCGATGTTTGAAATATTATTAGTCTAACTATCGAGCAACCAACTGTGTGATCCAATTATATTCATTGTAGCTTTGCGTTGTTTGATATATCGTTAGATTCTTTTCTTTTAAACCGTCATGTTCTCCTAATTTTGAGAGAAAACGATCCATCTTACGTTTGAATTTAATCTATACGATATGTCTAAGTTCAGTTGCGTTTATTTTGACATATGGCTTATTTGTTTAGTTGAAAAAATTATTCAGATAAATGGGTTTACTAGTTTAGAATCGTAGACAGAAGGCTGCATCCTTATCAGGGAGAAAGTTTCGAGGCTAGAAATCTTTCAATAGAATAATACTTAGGGTATACCAAAAGTTCTGATCACAGTTTTTAAAATTTAATAAAGCAATAAATATTGAATATTTTACTAAGGCAATATATAGTATAACGTCTCGTCTTTAATAATATATAGAGCAACTCTCTCTTAGACTTAGTTCTAACATCCTTTCAGACTAAATCTATAATTTTACAGACAATGCAATTCTAT
>CAJNSZ010000013.1:1469123-1570560 GCA_905329745.1 Rotaria sp. Silwood2
GCTAAACTTTGATCAGTTAATAAAAAAATAGCTATTCTAGTACGCTAGCAAAAAACACTCACCCGACTAAAAAAAGAAAAAAAGAAGGAGAATTAAGATTATGTTTATTTCAATCCTTTTTCGCATCTATGCTCATCCACTTCAAGGGTAACGTTCTGTTTATTCAATATGCTTAGAATTTTAATGTAAAAGATAGATGTTTAAATGTTCAAAAAGGAACTTATTGATAATATTGGTTTTTGTAATATTTTCTTTTTCGACATGAAAGATAAAAGTTTATAAAGATTTTTAAAAGACGTCGATTATACTTGTTATAGTTCATTGATAAACTGTCTAGGCATCTATCGCATTGCGCATCAGCCGCTTGACCAAAAAAGAAAAAGAAAATTTGTCAACGAATAACTTTTTAATCGCTTATGATAGTGAAGAAAAAAATGTAGCTGTTTAATGAAATATTCATCTAGTCCTATATTCTAACTGATATATTTCGAGCAATGGCTAAAAAAACAAAAATTCGTCAACTAATACCCTTTTGATCTCTAACGATATTGAAGAAATAAGCGTAGCTGTTCCATGATTGCTTGACCAGCCATTTATTGTAACTCATCTATTTCAAGCAAGGACCAAAAAAAAAAGAAAATCTGGTGAATTAATAACCTTTTAATGTCTAACGATACTAAAGAAATAAACGTAGTTTTTTTAATAAACACTCAGGTGGTCACGCATTCTAATTGTTTTTTTCGAGCAAGGATTATTTCGAGCGTTGAATACGTCTTTGACTTGTTTATAATAAGTTATCAAATCGATTAAGATATGCATGAAAATGTTTAAATAGATACGATGATTTTTATATAGCGATAGACTTTCAATTGCTGGTTACAATAAGCAGTCCTATACGACATTTTGTTAAACGTGAATTAGGTATTTAAATCATATAATAGCTGTATATATTTTTTTCCAAAGAGCTTTTTTAAACAACTATGATAATGTTTAAATCGCGATAAATTTTCAATACGTAGTTACATGAAATACTGCTATAAAGAAAAAGTTGTTACAAAACGATCAGCTACTTAATCATTAAGTAGCTGTACATTATTCGAAAAAGTATCTCTTTTGAGAAGCTACAGTTTTAACATTAGTATGTTTCTAAACATCCTTCATCGCTTCATATACTAACACCAGTTAACCAATTTTTGCACCACATAGTAAAATTTTCAAGTCAGAATTTTGTAGGACAAAAGAAATGTAACACCAAGATGTAAAACGTGAATCAAAATCTGTGAAACACTTATTCGTAAGACGACCAAGAATAATCTTTTCATTCATGGTTTGCATGATTACTATCTTTTATTGAAATTTGCTCTTTAAAGATTTAAGATGTTTATTTGTTTGTTCATAAAATTGTTTTCGACATTCAACTTCTGATGTTGAATGAGAACTCATCACTATACTTATGATACGATTAAATATATGAAAATGAATGGTTTGCTTTTTTATTTAAAGTTTATGTAAACAAATAGTTTTTTTTTCTATTTATAGTTAGAGCAACAATCAATAAAAAATTTCGCTATTTCACGCCTACTAAAACGAATTCTGTCTAAGTTTAATTTTGGTTGGGACACATATATTCAAATTTTTTGCTGGCTTGAAGTTGATTCATTAGAAGCAAATATTTGACGGAGACGAAACACGACATTTTTACAGATTATTTCATGCAGTCCATATTTGTATTTTGATTAGAACTGCCTCAATTCAAACTACGAGTAAGCCTCGTTATACACGAGTTTGCAGAATAAAGCTTGCTCTACAAAATATTGAATTTGCTTTGCTTTCAACATATCGTTGCAAACGATCAGAATCTGTTGCATTTTAAATACCAAAATTCGCAAAAAAACAATTATTTTGAAAAATGTCACTTTATGTCAAGAGTAACATTTCGAAAAATGTTTGTAACTTTTGAGTATTTCAAGTTCTAGCTTATTGTAATCCATGATTTTGTACAATATTAAATTTTCCACAACAATAGAAAGTGAAAATTACGGATGAGGGAAAAAAAAGCCTGCTTTATCTGTTCTAAACGATATTTTTTATTTGTTCAGATATTTGTTAACAGCTGACTAGTGTTAAGTCAGAGTGAAATTCTAAAGATATATTTAGAAGAAGCATTAAATTCTCTCCTGCAATCTATAAATGGACGAAAATCGAACAGAAAACATGTCGTACTATAAATAAAATATACCAACTTGGTTATTATCAGGCGTTATTAGTGATCTTTGAATGAACCTAATATTTGCAGTGAATGAAAATAATTGATCTAGACGACCCTCAAGTAAACAAAGACAATCATCTAGATTTTCCAGATTAATAAGTATTCAGAGGTCGATTGAGAAGTGAAAGTTGAGTACTATTGCCTTTTATTCATCGATTTATATTCAAATCAAACAAATTTGTACAGATGGCAAGAATATGTGTAGATGCATCTGATCTGTTCTAGGAACAAGCGAGCGATTGGCAATACTTCTAATTATATGATTATATAGATATTCATAGTATGATGATATTACAAGACTATTCTTTACCTGTTAAATAATCTAAAAGTATGTTCGGTTGAGATATTACAAAGAGAATCATACAAAGATTAGGATATTGACAAGCAAGGAGAATACGTTCCATAGAAATCATCAATGTTTATCTGCTGCATTCATTAAACTATTGTCTATCCTTTCTATTAATTATTTAGAAAATCTAGCAAAAAGTATCATCACAACTATATGAAAATAACTGCAAGCATTCAACATGTCATATATGAGGGGAAGCCAAAGCAAAGATTAAATGGATAGTAAAAATTAAAAAAAAAGGATTTTTGTATCGGAAATCATCTCATTACAAACGATGATTTTCTTCAAAAAATGTTTCTATACAGTGTTTGATTAAAATTCTCCATAAAATTGACGAAAATTAATCATTGATTCGAAAGCTCTGTGTGTTCGTTCAAGAAATTTTTAATATCAACTTCACATTGAAATCAAACAAAACTCACATCACACCGCTCGAATTTTTCGACGTATTATTTTGTAAAATTATATTTATTTTATCAGGTGGTGAAATTATAGTATAATATAATAAAGAATATATGACATTTCTGAGCAAAATTAAGAGTTGCTTATGGTAATAATGTTAAGATTCAATTCTTATATTGTTCTATAATAATGATTATTAGAATGAAGATAAAACAGAAAGCACATGACTCATGGCACGAAATGACGTCAAAAATCATTTTATGACATAACTTAAATCGTTCAATCCGATGTCATGCTTTATTTTGCTCAGCAAAAAGTTTTTTTCTTACTTTTAAACTGTTTGTGATACTGTTTCTATTCAAAAACTTGATTTAATATAGAATAAAAACACGTCTATTAGAGTAAAAAGAAATCAGCAAAAATAATTTCGATCTTTCATTGTTTTCTAGTCGAAAAGCTTTTCACGAAACAAAATACAACAAATGAGTGATATCCTCAGAGTAGCTTGTACGGACTTTGTACGGTGCACATTACCTACGTGCACTCTGGTTCGTTTGAACTGATACGTACGTTAAACGTACCATGGTCTTATCAAAGTATATCAAGTATGACGAGCTGTCGTATAGGTTCAAAAGCTGTTAGCCCAATCCCTGCAGGATTAAAATGTTAAACACGATGTCGCTGAAGTTATTATTAATCAAAGAGAGAAATTGTTTTATTTTACCTATTTTGGGATGCATTTCTTCTTCGTTCTTTTACATAATCCTTGAGAAATACAACGTCTATGAAGAGGAGTTTGGGGTCAAAGAAACAGAGAGTCGTTTCAGACAGTAGATTGCAAGCATTTTTTTCAGATCTTTCGTTTCATATTGTTGCACCGTTCTTCTTTTCTAATTATTTAAAGTAATGTTTCTTTGTTCCTTATAATTATCTTCAATATGTTTAGTGTATTACTATCAATGATTCTGTAATTGTTAAAGGTGTTTTCATTCTAGCAAAATATATCGTTGTCAATAAATGTCTTGTTCTAATGAAAAAAAAAGATTTTGAATTTATTTTGTTCTCTCTAGCCATTTTTATAATTTCGTTTTTTCTACCATCAATAAGTCTGACGTCTTGCCTGTGAATAAAACTATACTTAAAATGTATTAAACTCTTTTTTTCTTCACAATCTATACTCAAAATTTATTTTAAAAATGTTCTTCTTTGATATTTTTCTTTTTTATTAAATTTCTACACTGAGATTTTTGTTACTAAGAACTGAATAGTAACAGTTCAATCAAAACTGTAACTTCTTTATCTCAATGCTATTCTTTTGTTTAATCTGATTTCTATCGACTATTGTATTTTATGGTCTTTATTGCCTGTAACTTTTGTGAATTGTACATTCATAGAGTATCCTAGTAAATATAAATAGTATAATTGCTAAGGAACAAGCCATTTTCAAATAGTAAGTCAAAGTAATATGTTTATTTATTAATTCAATTGAATCTTTATCAGTCAGTTGATCTGTAATATGCATAGCAATAGTGAGAATAATCGTTAAAACATAATCAATCTGTTCATTTATATGCATTTCTCATTTTTTCCGAAAAGACGTTTTTTTACTTACTAACAAGCTTGTTTTATTCGGTTATCGATTAATAAAATATTTTTCTTAACATTTTCTTCTAACATTTATTTTACTCTCTTATTCAAATAGTACAAGAATTTTATAAGTAGCTGACGTGAAAATTAATGATAAAAAGTGTGTTTGAGAGCTTTTCGTAAAAGTACTGTACAGAATTCAAATTCTGACCGCAAACTAGAAATCGATACAGAGAAGCAGTCGAAACTTTTAGCTGATTAACTTACAAAAATCATTTTTGAAAGCATAAATATTTCTTCCTCAAAAGTTAGTTGTTTTTACTAAGTCTATCGTGTCTCCAGTGGTGTTAATTGACTATTTGTTATTAATCAACAAGAGATCATCTATCTATTTTGTTTTTATATGAATTTAGTCGCAAGAACATGTCATCAGTTATTTTTAGAACTATTTAACAATTCACATCATAGTTGATCATTTTCTAATTTTGTACTATCCTTAGATATGTCACAGTTGGCATCAGAATTCAGTTGAATTTTAAACAAATTAATACTTTGAAATAAACAAAATACTCGAAAACAACAAGAATTTTTAAATTAGGTATCGTTACTTCGAACATGCATTGCATATTGTTTAATAAAATTACCAAAAGAAAACAAAACACACGTTACTATTCTATCGTGATGTCTCATTTATATTCGGATCTAACAAAAACTCATATTTACAATAATCTCTGAATGTGGCTATAAAAATCCCTTTAGCTCTTTATTAGCTTATTTTATAGAAAAACAGTCTTTCAGACTAGCAAATTTTTTATGAGGAAGATTTTTTTATCTGTCCAGATTATAAAACATATCGAATTCCTCAGGCAACCGTAACGTTTTTTGTAGAAAATACAATTATTTTAAGTCCCTTTCCCCTGTCAAAAATCGATTTTAAGAATTTTCTGTGGTTGGATAGTTCTTATTGTCTACTTTCGTAAATAGTACTATATATCGGAATTCTAATGCTTTTTCATAGCTTTACGCAGGATTTACTAATCATTTCTCTTCTAGATTCAGATTTTTAGACGCTCCACTACTATATAACAGTCTTCATTCGATCCACCAGAGTAGACGACACGTGATAGATTACGATCGATTCGTTTCGTTTACCATTTTACTAAACAGTAACATCGATATTCAATTATGAACTTTGCTTGACGTTTTTTTCAGAACAATTTTTTTTCTACTTTTGCGTCCGATAGTTGTCAACCATTTACATGCTAAGAAGTTCGGAAGAGTTTTTAATTCAACAGAAAACTATGTTTCACAATTTAACAGAGTCCAATTTTTATTTTTGACTTAGTTCTTGAGAAAAATTGTATTTTTTTCTACAGGTGTATGTCTCTTTTTTGAGCTTTTAAAAATAACTGACGCTGAAAATTGATAAAGAAGATTTTGAAAAGTTGAACTCTGTTAGTTGTAGTAGCAAGTGTTGACTACATTTTGATGCCAACCCGAGATTTGTACCATTAGATGTGCGTCGAAATCTAGGACACATGGGTATCTACTTTTTGATCCTTAACAAAAGGATAATTCTGGAAGAACTCAATATTTTGGGTTGAAATTTTCAGTTAAATCATTTGTTCTGGAGTGAAAATAGATTTTTGACGGTGGTGAAGACTTACATGATACTATGTGATTTCAAACTCATTTTTGGAAAATGTTAGCCTGGAGAACCGATATCTAGTAGATTTTAATGAGAAAGTGATTGATCAATTGAAAACGTTCTCTCAAACGTAAATTTAACTGTTTTACGATATACGTGCATAGAATAAGTAAGCCATTTTTTAATTGACTTCTACGGTTATCATTGATGGAAATCAACCAAATTACACAGAATTTATTTTCACCAGCAGTATTTCTTAAGTTATAGAAAAAAGCTTGCCTTTAATTTTGATGTACTATTATTAACTTTAACGATAACATTAACAGATTAGAGTGTCTTCAATAGATCGTTGACTATCAGCGTTATAAATAAAGAAATACTGTAACGGTATAGTTTAAAGGGCAAGAGTAAAACAGAATACATGCCAGAGTGAGATTTCGACGTATTATTATTATTAAGAATGACTCATTGATAGTAATACTATACGATTGTCATCGGAAAATGTCTCAGAAACAATATCAAATAGTCATTTCATCTTTAAACAATATCATCATTATTAAAGTGACTTTATTGAAACAGACAACATCTATGTTTCATCTATTTTTTTTTTGAGAAAATTCATTGAATCATAAAACAATGATCTTCAATAGTTTTCATGATAGTATTTTTTTCTGTTTCAATAAAAATGCTATTGAAAAGTAGTCGTACGAGATATTTCTTAACAAGCATTATTGTCTGAAGTCAATCATACGAAATAACCACATATATCTATATTACTTTGAAGAAAAGTAAAAAGGATGATCTTTGTTTTTAATGTTTTCTTACAGGTATCACTGAGATTGATAGCGCAAACTAAATGTTATATAAAGTATTCAATAAAACTACTTATTTTGCTAACAGTGGAATCTTTTGTATTAATTTGAAAAGTTCTTTGTCTTACGTTACTCGACGAGGTCTATCCAACCATGACGAAAAAAATTAATAAATTTTGCTGAAATTTCGGATTGCGGACATATTACATATACTGGAAATGCCTTTAAATTTGAATACTTTAGTCTGTGCTCACTAGGAATAGGTCATATATGCTAAATTTGTTAATATGGCGGTGAGATTAATAATTTGACCCGAACATGGTCAATCTTCTTGTGTAACACTACAAAGAGTTTCATTGTAAGTTAAAAATTGATTGAACACAGAGAAATTCATATGCAATAAACAATCACAAAAAGAAAAGCATAAATCTCAATCTGAAGATAACGCATGTGGACTATACTGAACAATTTGCGTTCGATAAAGAAAAGAACCCTATTTGCCTCGTTTACGGATACTCAGTATCAAATTAGAATCACTCGTAGTAGTAACAAACAATTTTGCCAATGATGTAAGGCGTCTCTGTTGCACTAAATTAGGATGTGGAATGTGGGTGTGGCTGAAAGGAAGAAGTGCGTCCACACCCACAAAACCTCTGTCAACCTGAATTTGAGGCAAAAGTACTACAGTAATGTTAGAATAGAAGCATTAGTAATGTTGGAAAAAACCAATTTGGTAACTGTTATGCACGCTTGTATCTTCTCGACCAACATGTGCTCATATGCGCACATCATTTCTCTTCTTTTGCTTCTGATGCAAGATGTAATTTCATGTAAACCTGAAGGTTAGATTGCAATAATAGTGTGCAAGAACTCATCGTCATATCTCTTCTCCATACCCATATAGTCAATGATGAAAGTTTTTCTTTTTATTGTTGTTTGAATTGCACTGCGTAAATTGTTCGTCTCTATTTCACTCTCCCGTCCACCTTATACCTGAATAAATATATTTAACAATGTGTGTCTACCACTTCTGTCAAAGAAAGTCAATACAGATTAAAAAAAAGAAAGAAAAAAAGAAAAAAAGAAAAAAAAACATACGATGACGTGACACTATCGATATTACTCATACAGCGTAGAACAAGGAAAAAAATAGTGAGGTCACTTGTAATATTCCAACAAATGCAAAAGCGAAACACATGGTAAATTCCCACCCAACAGAAATTATTTAAACGCTAGTAAAGAAAACTTATCAAAATATAAAGAGGAAGACTAGTATACAGTGAGACGAGATTCAGTCATGGCAAGTCCACCACTCACCATTCGATCTAAAAAGCTGAAACGATTCCTTTTCGTAGGACCAACTGGAGCGGGTGAGTTCTTTCATGATCGTTTATCAATAATTAAACGGGAAGTTTACTATTATAGGCAAGTCGAAAATAGTCAATTGCTGTTATAATCGTAAAACCGATCTCGAATCGTTGTCGAAACCTGCTGATGTAGGTGAAGTCGATCGACTGGTAGGCAAAACATCATCAATATCGAATTATGTGGATCAACATGAAAGAAAAGTATTTGTTGACACGGTGGGTTATGGTGATGCACGATTCACGATGGATACGGAATCATTCTTACTCTTTTTTCGCGAACTTGTTTGTTACGCATCAATTGGTTACAATTGGCTTTTTTTAGTGCTTCGTTTTGAACGATTAACACAAGATATTCTTATTTATGTCGAAATGCTTGAGCAACTTTTGGGCGAAAATGCTCTTGCTCGTTGTACCATCGTATTTACACATTGCAAGCTCAAAGATATTAATCGGGCTAAATGTATCGAGGCTAATCGAGATTCTCCACGAATTGTAACCATGCTTGAAAAAGCTCATTCAATCATCTTTGGTGATATGGATACGTTTGAGGATGATGATTCTGATGTCGAGACACGCAATCGAATCAATCAAAGTCAAGCAAAACGACGTCAACATTTCATGGAACAACTTCTTCAACAGATTGATAGCACAGATGACAATATGTTAACATTAGAAGAGTCATGGTTTCGTACATATTGGGCGCGTTTCACACAATACATCGGCTATTGCATTGAGAAGATTTTTGGTAAATCTAATGAATTGAGCAAACATTATCGGCTTACTGCTGCATTGAAAAAAGAAATTCCGGTGACGATCTATTATGAGAGTTGTTCGATTTGTCTCGACTTGATCCTTGAAATATGGAATACAGAGCCAAAAGCATGCGTTACGAAATGTGGGCACATATTTCATTATAATTGTCTCAAAGAATGGTTTACCAAAAAGAAAGAATGTCCAAATTGTCGAGCCGATTTACGAAGTTTACCTGAACGCATGGTCGGTCAACGCATCGGACTTCGCCCGATCAATGATGTACTTAAAACTCCTCCTGCAGCTCCTCCTGCGGTTCCTCCTGTGGTTTTATCTGCACCTCCTTCTCGCCCACCTACACCGTTAGGTGGAGAAGTCGAAGAATTAATGTCAACAGAAGAATCAAACAATACGAACTCTACTTAATAAATTAAATCATTTTCGCTGACCACAACTAGGAAATTGTCAATTTTCGTTCGAATTGCCTATGAGACTGTTTGCTTGATTTACGAGTTTTTGAATTAATCCTTTGAGGACCACAGCTCAACCAATGGATGAAAGGACGGCCAAATTACGTACTGATCATCCCAAACAATATGAGCCTAATTTTATTAGCCCGATAATCAGCATTGAACCCTGATGATTTTTCACATGTTTTTTTTTTTTTTGTATTTAATTACAACTCAATTTTTTGACCCCTGGGTATCCTTCATGTTTCGAAAAAAAGTTTTTTTGTGCCGTTCCATCAGAAGTCTTTCTAGTTGGATAGCGCTATGTGTACTGATCACAAATATCACATTATTTTTCAAAAGTATTCGGCTAATAAGAAAGGTCTGAAGTACTCTTTGGAAGCCGTAAAAAACAGTTTTTCACTTGAAAGTCCATCAAAGCCCAAAGTAAGCAAGTCGAAAATAAGCTCATTTGGTAGAGAATTTCATGCTCTGTCAGAATCTATAAGAACATCTTAGACATTCGAATTTTTTTCTATCGATAAATGCCAAACATCATCCCCATTGAGTCATCTTGGCACAAGTGATGATCTTTCGAGTCTTTCGAAGTTATAATTTTTCCGGGTGCATCAGTTTGTTTTTTTCACTGGACATGCAATTTAGTGTGCTCTTTTTGGTGACGCCATTTTCAACTTGAAATTCGATGTCTTAAGAAATAATTTTGCTTTCATTGCTATGCTTGACAGCCAATTTGACTAGTATTTGACGGTTTTCGAGCAAAAATTATTTCGTTTGACTTTTAAAAAATGTCATATTTGAAATCAGCACAAAAAACTGAGCCCATTCATATACATTTCAAGCTGCTTCTATAACTTTCATTTTTCCGTCAATTTTTGCTCCCTGGTCCCCCCTTCAGAGATGGACAAAAAATTACCCTCATGAAAACAACAATTTAATTACCTAGAAATCTCTGAGTTTCTCTAAAAATAGCATTTTACAAGTTCGAAATTGCTTTTCTACTACCGAAACCGTTTTTCATAAGGTTCACTTGTTCGTCCATCCGTGAGAGAAACCAGAGAGCTAGAATTGACGGAAGAATGAAAGTCGAAGTGTGGGTGTGGGTGCTATTGTGGAGTAGGTTCACACCCACACCCACACCCACACCCACACCCCTGCCCTTCGCATATCAAACTAGTTGTACTGATGTGAATGATTATTTCTACGCAGAAACATACATTAGAATATTTCTATTGAGTAAATATTCATCAAAATACACGTAAAATATTTTATCAAGTCACCTCGATATCAAATTATGTTATCGAAACAAAATGGAGAGGTAATGTTCGTCATTGTAATTTATTACATATTTATTTACATTTCATATTACTCATCCAATATCTTTCGCAGAGACAAAAGAGGTAACAAAGTAAACCTATGATGAGACGCAGAATACATCTATACATGATACAGAATTTCTGTATCTAGCGAATATTTCATTAGTCTACAAAGTTAATAAAGAATCTATAGTCCTATGAAATTTTACTTTCATCGATATGTTTAACGAGAGAAAACTTATAGAAACTGATAATGAAGGAAAAGTTTTCAGTACAATCCATATCGGATTAAAATATTAAATGCGCTGGAACTACTCTAACTATGGTGGGAAATCCAAGGGGAGTAAAAGTGAAAATTCGATACTTCACCATACTCCAAGGACATGTCAAAGTTATCCTCCACAGCTTCTTAGCTATTTCAAGTCTACTATCAACTTATGTGTCACGAGCATATTACGTAGTTTGAGTTCACTGTATATAAGTTTGTCTGACTCTAAAGACCAGATACTTCATTGTATTTCAAGCTTTGAGTATCAGTAAAGTACGGTAAAGTTTTGGAGTTTTATCGTCAAACAGACTTATATAAAACGAGCTACTTGGAGTACGGTGAAATACAGAAATTGTCGCTTTTTCTGCTTAGGAAGATCTCATTATCTATCTGACAGACTATGCCAATACCAAAATCTAGCATGTCGGAAGACTGGCTAGGCCACTAAAGACATATAGATATCTTTGTCACAGCCTGCCAGTAGGTTAAATGAACATCAGCATGTTTCTCCTACTATTTGGAGCAAACTGTGAAAAATAATGTGAGTGTGGTAGTGTGGTCCGGTTCACACTCTTGCTCTCGTCAACTTATGCGCAGAGGAATAGAGAAAAAGGCAGCAACAAAAAAGATATATGAGTTCAGAGAACACTTTCAACTTTAAAAGACGGACTATTCGGTTTTTTTTCCTTCAATTCTCAGAAAATGTCGTTTTCTTAATGCATCTCTCTATCAAATACGATTTTTTCACAGTGTGCGCCTCATAAGGCAGCGGTGACATCAGTTATAAAGCTGAAATATGCAGTGAATGTAGGAAGCTCAGAGACCAGTGATAAATAAAAAAAAGAGTTCAAATCGATCAACGACGACAATAGTTATTAGTCGAATACAGCTGCAATTCACTTATATTTTTGAAAAGGGAAATGATTGTAATAAACAGAAAAAAATGATAAGTAGAGGTATATTAGATAAAAAACAACTTTCGTTTTTAGTGTGAACTTCAAATCAGAGAATTCATTAGATTGTTTTGACTAGTACGTGTAGCTGATAGACAGAATCAGTGTTGACCCAATACATACCATCATACTGTTTCGAATGTGTCTATCAAAGATGTTTCGAAATCGTCAACATTGGAGTCATGATGAAATTTTTTCGTTCATTATCTAAAATGCTTCACAATTTTACTGCTTGAAACATATCTTCATGCAAATTATTGTAATTTCTTCTCTGTAATAGAAAAACTTCCTTGAAGTAACTATGCGTTCATCATAATAGAAGACTTTCGTGGATTAATAGGTTTCTTGCGAAATTGGAATTTTAATTGTATATTTGCATCAAAATATGCCTTGTTTTCATAGTTTCGAGCTGAAAAATCTCAAAAGACTGATTTCAACATTATTTCTGCAGCGGTAGATCTAGAAGAAGGGCTAGAGACAATCATCTCCTTTCCAAGAGAGTTTTATCGGTTCTTCCCAGTATGAAAGGCATACAAATGAGCTGATACTACCTCTAATGACCTTCAAAACACATTTAATATTGTGATTGATCCCTTTCTCCGGCGGAGCGCTCTTCACTATAAAAATCTTAGATTCATTACTGTATTTCTGGATTTTTAAAACTCTAAAAATCTCTTCCCAAAGCCTCAAAACTGTTTTGGTTTTCTTTAAAACTTTTTTAGTCAAAAGTTAGAAAAAATAAATATACACACAGAATGAGGTTAGCTGTTCAGGAACTAATTATTGTTTGGGTTTTCTATGATTGTCGCAACACCGAACTGAGTCGTAACATGCAATTTCCGGTGCTAATATCTTGTGGGTGTGAGTGTTGATGTGGATTTGCGCGTAGTTTTCTTCCTCACCCACATCCTGATTCCGAATCATTTCTTGAGCTTTTTCTTAATGTTATAAGAAGGAATGTTCATACCGAACTCCAATTGTTTAAAACAATTTTAACAATTATACGGAATTGTTTCACACATTCTGTTTTCATCGATCCTTAATATTAAGTTAAAATTTTTCTGCTAGAACTTATTTTATTGAGCTTTAAAGGCCAGTGGTTGAAGTTAGTTAGGGTAAACTGTTCTATTTCGATTTTTTGTCAGTTAACAGAAGGGTACCTCAACAAAGCAGTTGAGTCTTATAAAACTTTACTAAAGGTTTTCAAATTCGAAGAATCTTAATCAATAAGCGCTTTGTCGAAATTGTTGAGAATGAGAGACCTATAATAGAAAAATAATCAAAGTTTTTAAAACTGGATTGACTAGTTATAGCCTACTACAAATATAACATAAATGATTCCACATTATTTCCAAAACAAATTCTTCTGGAAGTACGTTTGAATACAAAAAAGAGGTACGGACTATATTGTTTCTGTGCAGATAATTCATAATACATTTTTATTGCAACGGAAACGAATAAAATAAATTTATATATTCACTTTACAAAATTAAATAGTAAATATTTTATTTATCTATTTACCAGTAAAATGCCACCCATAGAAATCTGAGTTCATTATTATTATCATCATGTTATTGATATATAATTACAGCTTGTTCTATGGTTTCTGTTGCAAGTGATATCAACAGTTTTTTCGACAGACAATATTAAGTTGCTCACTAATTATGCAAGGTTCAGAATGAATAAAACAACGTTTACATTAATATTAAGTGTCAAATACTTATCAAGATACAAATTGGATAATGCAACAACAATGCATAGCTGTCAGAATATCTTGAGTTTATGGTAAATTATTTTGGCTGAATAGATTTAGCTATTTCTTGTGTTCCATAAACTTGATGACGGGAAAATTCTCTTTGTCACTCGATATATAAATAAATCAATTTTTCACATTTTGTTTGTAAAAAGTGTATCGACAAAATGAATCTATATTAAAAATCTGGATGTCATAAGATCAAATTTTCTTAAGAGTATCTAGTGTTTGAGAGCTAGAGATTGAGCCCCTCTCTCTCTCTCAAAAATCAATCTTGGGCCAGATTTATTCAAATTGAATGTATTTTTGTAGTTCTATACGACGACTTTTTCGGAAGATATTCCACAGGCAAGGCTCAGAAATAGTTCATTTGGCAATCGAAAATTTTGTGTTGATCTGTATACTATACAGTTAAATTTTTAGTTCAATACTTTGAAAAACTCTCAAAAACTGACGCTCTAATTGTTCAAAAAAAAAAAGACTCTAACATGCCCTGTATCTCTTGACATGTTCTTTCAAAGAAGCAAACAATTAAATATATAGAATGAAAGCCCACGGACGATTGTGAGTTATGCAATCAAAAAAGATTTTCCGGTTTTTCTGAAAGAAGCATATTATTCAAGCAGAAAATAACGGAAATTTTTGGAAAAAACGAGGTACCAAATAAAAAATCATCTCGTTTATGAAAGATCAGAACTCAGACTATCTTCCCATGTATTTATCTTAATTTTCATTTTCTTGAAGGATGGGAGACCTTAAATAAGCTGCATATCTTCATTATTAATCCTTGCTTGTAAATAACGATATCAGATAAAAAAATATGAATTTTAAAATCATTTATTTCTCTATAATTATATTTTACAAGAAATACGATAAAAAAAAAAAAACTTTAATGCTCGATTCTAAATGAAAATATAGGCCGATATCAATGTCTATCTGATTATTATTCATTTGCAAATCATAGTTTGTAGAAAAAAAAAGGAAGAAATTTCAAATCACACTTATATTTTGTTGCATGATTACAATCATGTGACCTTGATGAAATATAGTGGTAATACTCAATAAAAACTGATAAAGATGACATTCTGTCGTCATTTAAATTTATTATCTCAATCGAAATATGATAGACAAAGAGTAACTTTTGAAAATATTTTTAATTAAATATATTTATTTATCATGTGAACAAGTTGACATGTTCTACTTGTCAAATTAGTTTAATCATCTTCACTTTCGTACGAAATACTCATTTCACTTACCATGAATCGTTGTTTGAACAAAGTAAAAAATGGCGCATAAAATGAAAAGCAAAAGAAAAGAATATTAAATATTAATACTATAGATTCATATCAGGATTCATTTAATATGCGTAAATAAGTGTAACTAGTTCATTAAAGTATATGATTGACATTCATGCATTTTTAAATGAAATCTATACAGAAATCTTTTCTCCAAAATAATTATTATTTTTTATATTTGATTTTCATACAAATAAGATGTTTCATGTTCTTTCGATAAAGACGTACTCAGTATAATGAGTTTTACTTTGATATATTACAACTATTCTAATCTTTAAAATAATGCTATACTTTTTGTGTCATTTAGATTTGTCTTGCTCGAAATATTCAATTATTTCAGTTTTTTAAATTTAGTTTTTTGACCTAAGAGAAGAACGAAGTTGACATCATTCTATTAATTTCTTTTTTCTTTTGCCTTTCTCATACTTTTTTTTCTCGATCTCTCATTCTATTCTTTTCTCTTCTTCTCACCGTATTTCCCAATGTTCTAATCAATAAAAGGCTTATCTCTTTTCATGTTCTCTCATTTTTTTTCTCGACTTGTAGAATAGATTATCCTTATGATTATTTCGTTCATCTTTATTCTATCCGAGTGCATTCATAAATATAAGACCATTTGAAAATTTTTTTCCCATATACACATACATCAAACGCCCATATTATATTATATAAAAAAGAACAAATATATTATCATCATGTTTGGTATTGGAAAACGAACCTACGATTCATCTATAACAACTATTTATGTATTTTTATTTATTCTTCTTGTCAATCAATTCTTTATCGTTAATTCGTTTCGACCTATGTATCATGATATAAATGAGGTAGGTAACTTCTCTCGAGACTATTAATTTGCTTGTCTTTAACATACTGATAATGTACAAAGTAAAAACAAAAAAAACAAGTTTCCTTTTCCCTCGACTAATCGAAAGATAATAATTGCATATTCATTTTCATTACAAATCAGCCTGAATATAATCGTATTACTGACTTCTAGAAATGTATAATCGTTTCCGTCTTAAGAGATTTTATGAAAGGCAAAAAAAGATACATGAGACTTGTCATGCATACCGTTCTCGTGCGAGATCCAAAAGAAAGAGAATATAGAAAAAAGGTGTATACAGCAATCTATTGTAGAAGTAAATGAAAGATTTTACGGGGTTCGTACCCATTTTTCTGACTAACAACAACTAATACTCAATTGTTAAGAATCTAAGTTACTATAAACTCCTATCTACTTTCAAGAAGTCTACTCTAATGTCAACAATTGGTGAGTTCTTGCGAACTGCTAGAAAGATCCCTATGATAGGTTTCTGACCAAGAGTGAGAACATTAAATAAATGCAACAAAAAATAAATATTTTCTTTTTTTTTTAATATATATATATATTATTATATAGAACGAACTGGACGATGCAAGACGAGCAGTTATACGACAATTGGCACATAAAAACTCTATATATCCAGGTAGAAAGAAAAGAACGCTATTCGTTATTTTGATTGACCTTGTTTTCTTTTTTTGTATCTTGAAGAAAAATCATTATTTGGTGATAATGATTTACAATCACTCGCAAAACCAAGATTTGAACGTAAGATTTATTTCTTTTTTTAAATTAACTCAACATTTTTTTTTATTTTAAATATTTTCGTTAGGTCGATTCTGTTGTATGAGTCCATTACTCAGTGGTCGAAAACGATCAATACAAGATTTAACAAAAAAAAAACAAATAAAAAATCAACAAACATGATATTTGTTAATTCATTAAACAAATAATTCAAAATATATTTGCTCATTATCATACATGTTATCAAAAATGAAACAATAAAAAATTGAAAATATTTATTTACATTTGTTTTTTCTTTCATTTTTTGAAATACAGCAATGTTCAACAATTGAGAAACTCTCAACGGAGCTATGATGATTATTCGGAAAAATGAAAATCAAGCTTTAATTTCCTAACAGTTCCGCCATTCATAAAACACTAAAGTGATTCATTTTTTTTTTGTTCAGAAATTCCCTGGTGAATATGATTGTGAAAGTAAAACATCTTATGGATACTGCGTTTGGTTTCTATTTCTCATTCGTTGAACGCTCCTCTTAAAATAGTTTATATTTCAATAAGCATATTCATACAAAACAAATATAGAGAGACTAAAAAAAGAAAAATAATATTGAAAGAATGACTGTTTTTTTTTGCAATTTTTAATTACAAACGAAAGCAAATGAGAAAAACAATAAATGACAAAACTTTAAATAAGAGATTTGAAATGTTTAATGTTACAAAGAAAATATCCGATTGTTATAATTACACATAAAGAGATTGTTTGCGTCAAGTCAACATGTTACAGTTAAATTCATATTGGATCTAAAAAAGATTATTAATAATCAATAATGTTTTATATTTCATGATGAACGAGATCGGTCGTTTTCAGTTTCGGTGAGAAAAAATTTTTGGTTCTGGTTTTGCACTCAGTAATACATGTAACAGTAAAAATTTTAATATGGTTTTCTAGTACTTTTAATGAGGTTCAAAAATCTTCTATGATCCACTTGATCTCTAATATCCTCCTACTTTGCGTTTCATTATCTTTCTTCAATTCACTAATATTTCATCTATTCTGCATGTTTGTGTGTTCAACAAGCGTGTTTTTTACGGAAACAAAATAAGATTAATTTTGCTATGAAAATGATAACAGTTAGCATGAGTGGGAACAATCGTTTTTGTTTTTCGGGAGCATCTTGGCCATATTTACTAAACTTACCAACAATATTTGTTTTTCTATGAGTTAATTCGTATGAATTTCCTTGTCCATTTGTTTCGTTTAATATTTGATTGCCTTCTTGAATTTTAGCAAAATTAACAAATACATCATCAAGTGTTACTTGTGTAACAGTATAATCTTCAATAAGATTTTTTAACTCATCTCGTGCTTTTTCTAATATACTAAACATTTTATGTAATGAAACATTTGTTGATACACGAAAATGTATCATTTTATTGTGTTCTTCTTTAATAATAGCTTCTGGTATATATTTTTGAATATAATTAATAACAATTTTTCTATTCGTATCAATATTTGTTCGAATAAGTATTGTATAACCATCACCAAATCTAAACAATGAAATTTATGAAGAAGAAAAATGAAGAATTTCATTTACTTTTCCTTTAAATGCTGTACACCGCCAAGACACTTAAATTCTCCATTAACCATAATAACAAGTCCTAGATAAAGAAAAAAATTTATACCAATAAAACAAAAACTCTTTGTTTTGTAAAATATTTCTTACGATTGCATAATGTTTCACATTCTTCCATTGAATGTGATGTTATAACAACTGACTTTTTATCTTGACGTGTTAATTTTAATATACAATTCCATAGAAATCGTTTAGCACGTACATCCATTCCTGTTGTTGGCTCCTAAATATTATTAAACTTGTCATTTATTTTAACATAGTATCTATTTAATGCCGATCAGTGGTTATGAGCTATTCTGTGATATCAAATAAAGAGCTTTTTTTTTTACTCTGTGATAGAACTAGACATGAATCACTCTCAAAAGAGATACTTTTAACACTTTCAAGATATGGAGCGCTAGTTAATAAATCTTCGTAGCTATTCAAATAAATGTTGGTTATGTATTTAAAGTGACTAACCGTTCTCGAGCAAGTACGGAGAAGTTATGACATTGAATGTAAGTGTCAATAATTACAGTAGCTACTTACTTTGCAACAACATTTGGTTTATTAGTCTTCATCATGTTATGAGCTATTGAAAGCTAGCATTAGAAAAAAAATATTATAGCGATTTTTCAAAATAGCTGGATAATTTAATAGCTATGGAGATTTACATATCTATGAGAATGATTTAAATAGCTACGATAATGAGAAAAATGAATATAAAAAATTATAAAATAGCTAAAAACTTATTTAAATAGAAGAATGTTTATTTAAAAAGTATTTCTTTTAAGAAGCTACGCTAGGCATAGACAGAACCAATTATTTTTTGTTCTGGTTCCAGTCAAAAGAAAAATTTGGTTTCGGTTTCACCGAGTCGGGACCATTTTTCTCACATCTATTAGAGAACACATGAGTCATGACAATATGATTATTCAATGCAAGTTTTATATAACCATAAAGAGCATTATTTCGAATGAAAAAGTATTAAGCCTGGTTTGGGTTCCGGCGGAACCTTATTGTCCGTATGTAGGCAGAACTCTCCATTTATACTCTTCTGTATTTCAATGAAGCAAGCAAAATACAGACTAAAATTTTTGGTCTTTCGTATCACTAATTTTAAACATAATGATAAAGGAAAATCTAAAGTAACTTAAAGAATCTAATTATTATCGCAGAATTTGAAATGAAACTTACATCCATAAATATAATTAATGGATTTCCAATAAGTGAAATAGCTGTTGATAGTTTCCGCTTATTTCCACCTGAATATTGCTTTACTGGTCGATCAGCCCAAAGCGTAAGACCGAGTCGTTTTAATAAGCAATCAGCAATCTATAAAATATTATAATTATGTTTTTCGAGAACACAAAAAAGAAACTCCAAATTTACAAATGGTATATTCTTTTGTTTAATTCCACATAATCGAGCATAAAAATACAGATGTTCACGTGCTGTTAATAACGAATCAAGTGCATCAAATTGTGGACAATAACTAAAAATAAAAATTTTCATAAATAAAATTTCAAATAAAAAATAAATCAATATAACCCAATATTTTGTCGAACATCATCTAATTGTTTAATAACACTATAATTATTAACATATGCATTTCCATCTGTCATTGAAATTTCTCCAGTAAGCATTTTAAATGTTGTTGATTTTCCTGAACCATTTATACCTAATAAACCAAAGCATTCACCTTGTTTAACACCAACACATGTTTGTTTAACAGCTGTAAAATTTTTACCAAATGCCCATCCATAAATCTATTACACCGAAAAAAAAAAAGTAAATTGAATCATTGAAATTTTTCTTAGATTTTTTATTTTCTATTGTTTACTTTTACTAAATCAACCATTCGTAAAACATCATGACTTGTATTATTAGGATCTGAATAAATTCTTTCTCGTTCAGCAGCAACATCATCATCTTCATTAAGTGATTTTAAATTTTTTGGTGTACGAACACAACCACTAGTATAGCGAGCAAAAAAAAGCAATAGATTTAAAACGAAATTTGTTTTTTTTTTTTTTTTAATATTTACCGATCAGGTATAAAAAATCGATATTGAGCGAGAATAGCAAGCAGAAAAAAGATAATACCTTGAAAAAATAATGATAATAAATTTCGACCAACAATATTCATTTGAAATGGTGATACTGGAACATAATCAGGAACTGAAAAACATCTATATAGTAGATATTTCTTTTAAATATAAATATAAATAAACAAACCATATTTAAGACTAAATACATTAATTGCATGTGTTCTACTCATATCAAATAAACCTCGGCCAAGACAATAATGTGGAAAAATAAGAAATAATTTCATTAAAATATTATTAACACGTTTAAGATCTATATCATCATTAAAATTTTCTAATGTAAATGTTGATATTGTTGTTATTAAACCAATAAATATATTAATACATGATATAAATACAAAACCAGTTGATGGTGTTTTAAAAAAATAATTTATTGGATACATTAATGGTATTATTGCAAAACCATACAGGAATAATAATAATAGAAGACAAAGAAAATTTGTTTTATATACATAAGCTTCAATATCAAATATAAGAAATATAATCATACAAACTGTTATTGATACACAATAATTTGTTAAATCCCAAAGAAAATTTCCACACCAATAAGTTATACCTAGACAAAAAAAAACAAATAAGACGAAAGTTGATACATATGGAAATTGACCTCCCTCGAGAAATTCGATTTCTTCTATGTTGAACTATCATGCAAGATGTTCTAGCTCTATGATTCAATAGCATTTCTCACGAATTTGAACAACATGATATAAAAATATCGAAGAAACAACATTGGCTAAGTTTTGTCCACTCTTTTGTTGTTGGTATTCCGTTGATTTCGATAAGGAAATCTGATATAGATGAAAATTAGTGTGAGAATCTGAATCAGCATCCCAATTTTTTTTATGGAAAAATTCATCTTTACTTTCACTCTGAAGGTTGGGTCGAAAATGAATTTCGTCAAAAAGTTATTTTGCCAGTGGCAGTTAATTTCTAAGCTTATAAAAAACTATAGTAAAATTGCAAATAGTAGATGAGTAAACAATTACAAACAGAATATTCATGAATTTCATTTTTGGACTCAATCCTGAGTGGGACCAGGGATAAATTTTTCGACGATAAGAAAAGTTTGTGAAAATATTTGAAACAAACGAGCCTGTTCACTCATAAGATTAGTAGTTAAAAATAACTGATTATCATCAATAACTGGATTCAATGCGCATGTGACGGGTGATCAATGCTATATGACTAATTCTATCAGAACTCATTTTCGGACATGTTCTATGATATGCTGAACAATATCAGTTTTAATTAATCTACGATTGAATATTTCTTGTTACCTTTGACACCACTAACAAATTGTAAATGTTTCGCTGTTGTTACACGTTCATCAATAAGAAAAACAAGAAAACTTGCCGGAATAAAAGCTAATGCAAATATAATACATATGGCTGTAAAAATTTCCAATGCAGAACGACTTTGTAAATCACTATCTATTTGAAGTTCAGTTTGTGGTAATGGATGATTTATTGCTGTTATACCATAATCATTAATATCAATTGATGAATTATCTTGTAGAAGAAGACCTCTTAATAAAGCATTATTGAATATATTTAAAAATGCTACACTTGATGACCATCCTTTATTATTATACCAAACCTAAAATAAAGAATTAAAGATTTTATTCAAATATGCAATGTTGCTAAAAATTCTTATTAATTTGTCGAGTTAATTTAAACATATAAATTTTAGATAATGAGAAAAGAAATATTTACCGAAACTTGAGGTGGAAAAATTTGAAAAAGTGAAGCAATTTTCGATGCATCGATCATAGGTAATAATTGTTCTTTTCCATCAGTTATATTTATTATTTGATTAATTAATGTTTCATTTACAAGATTATAACTATTCGAAATGGATTGTAATAGAAATTCAAAACCACCAAATCGTTCCATTAAATATTCAATATTATATTCAGTTTTTACTAACCAATCTGTTATATTAAATTGTTGTAAATCATATAAAATATCACCGGTTTGAGTAATATCATAATTAGCTGCTGGTCCACCACTACCTATTGGACATGTTTGCATTTTTTCCCAACAGTCACATTCAGGTGATATACGTGTTTGATTATAATTAACATTATCTAATGCATTCATTACTTCCGAACTTGTTTGAACGTAAACATGATTAGGATTTTTGTTCATACATGGATAGAGCTTTTTATTTAACATTGTTGTTTTCATACAACGTGTACCTAATGATGGTGATTGAGTAAATGTTTGTTGAATTGATTCTGACAGAAATGAAGTATCATCAGTAGATAATGATTGAAATATATAATTGGGTTTATTCCAATACCATGGATGAAGTATAAGCATTGGTGGTTCACTTTCATTTGGTGATAATTTTATAACGAGCATAGCAAGTAATATAAAGAAAATTGGAAGAAGAATTTCAGCAATAAATCCTTTTCTATTACGTTTTGTTCGATGAAAACGTTTTATAATTAAACTGACTATTTGTATAGCTATATATTGTATACCTGTATATCGTTCAGCAGTATATGGACTCCATTCATCTATACAGATTGAAAATTATTATTTAATATTCATGTGAAAATGTTAATCTTTTGAATAAAATATATGTAAAGTGAAATGTAGTAGTTTTATAAGAATTATCGATCGTCAGAGAAACTACCTAATTTATTTCTGCATTTTGAATAAAAATTCAGTTCTTTCTTATTGGCACTGTATTTTTTGCTTGTCTTATTTTTTTTTTAGATCGGCTCACAAACACTGATATTGATTATTTCCTAAAATTATAACGTGATCAGTTAACACTTTTTATGTTGATTATATGACGAATCAATCCATCGCTGTCCATCATGAGTATAAACTTTTATCTGCGCAACGATTGAAAACTGCACTATTTGGAATGATTCAATTTCGAGGAACGTTTTGGAATGTTCTAGTACATTATAAGTCTCGTTGTTAATGTTGTTTAGCAAGTTTTTTTGTTGCTAATGAACTCTGAAAAAGAAGTAGTATACCGGGTTGATAGGAACCAGGAAGACGAACCGAGAAAACTTCGATATAAACTTACAGTTATTATTTTCTTAGAGGAAATATGTAAGTTTTGCGAAAGAAGATTTTTTTTTTTGTAATGATCTTACCACTTAATCGTGTATTCATTTGTATTTGATCATCATTATTTTCATTTTCATTTTCATTTAATTGGTTATTTATCTCTTCATGTTTTTTAAATAATTTTCTTAAACGATTTTGAATTTTTTTCATTGTTGATAAACGTTCATAATCTTCTGGTCGTTTTATTTCATCAGCAACACGAAGAAATACTTGTTCAAGACTACTATTTGATAAACCATAACTTTTTATATGATATTTTGTTTTATTTTCATCAAGATCAGCAAGCATTATTGGAAATATTTTTGTATGTTCAACATCATCTACTATAATATACGTTATTTGATCACCATGTTCTTCTTTTATACGAATATCAAACATATATTTTCGAAGAAATTCAGTTAATTTTGAAAAACGTATAGAATTTAAAGAAGAAGTTTTATTAGTTATTGAATCGCCACAATTATTTTCTTGTGGTTGTCGTTTATGTTCATTTTCATTTGATGTTGATGTTAATTCAATAATTAAATTATAACCTTCACAATATTTTCGTTTTAAATACATTGTTGTACCAACACATTTTAATTCACCGGACGATATTATTGCTACACGATCACTTAGTAAATCAGCTTCATCGAGATGATGTGTTGATAAAACAATTGTTCGTGCAGGTTTATATTTTAATATTAGATCCCATATTGCTCGTCGAGCAAACGGATCAACACCTATTTAAAAAAAAAAATCTTTGAAATTCTTTTTTATTCTTCGAACAAGATATTTCGAAGTTAATATGATTATAGAGATAGATGATAGTTCACAATGAGAAATGACTATTTCAATAAAATATTACACGGAATATCTGTGAAATGCTTTCATACTGAAATAATGCGATAAATCACCATTTTGTGCTCGTTAATATGATACTCTTAAAAGCTAATTTTCATACAGTACGTTGAAACATGAAAACTATCCATGTTGGCTTTTCCAGAAATCATACTCTCATTTTTCATCTATAAAACTTTGATATGGAATACATTTGACAGACAACTTCATTGGCTATTCAAAATACTATTTAGATTTGATTTAAACGCTTGTTATCATTAAAAGAAACTTCGAAAATACGTTGATCTTATATTTCCAGTCAGAGTGTGGTTTTCCGACTCAGATCCTCGAAAAGTGACAGCTGTAAGAGGTTGAATCCCCTTTAATCAATAATTGAAAATCATTTCATCAATGTATATTTCTCCTGAATGAAAATTCCTAAAATTCTCTATTTTGACGATTTATAGAATTTTAAAACAATTTATTTATACCTGCTGTTGGTTCATCTAAAATAACGGTTGTTGAATTTCCAATAAAAGCAATAGCAATTGACAGTTTTCTTTTCATGCCACCAGATAATTCTGTTGAATAACTTTCGGCTTTTTTTTCTAATGTTAAATCTTTTAACATTTTTTCTGTTTCACTTTGAATTAATTCGTTTGGTGCACCTTTTAATCTAATCAACAAAAAAACGAAATACATTACTCTTTTCTTATGCAAAAATGAATAAATTATCTTACTCAGAAAAAAATTCTAAATGTTCTTTAACTGTTAATAAATCAAATAAAATATTATATTGTGGAGCAAAACCAAGTCGTTGTCGTACAATTTTCATATCTGTTAATATATCATAACCATCAATATATGCTGTACCACTTGATGGTGGTATTAAACCAGTTAATATTGACCATGTTGTACTTTTTCCAGCTCCATTTCTTCCAAGAAATGCTGTTATCATATTACGATAAAATTTAACCGATAAGTTTTTTAATGCCATTTTATTTCCATAATATTTTGATAGATTTGTTATTTCAACGCCAACATAGCCTAGATCATTTGGAGCTAAAACAGAAATACGCTTTTACCTTTTTTTAACGCAAACAAAAAGAAAAAAAACCATTTTGACTTTGATTGGGTTCACATGCTATTTCTTCTGTACGTTGACGAATTTTTTCTGCATCAAAACCAAACCAATAACTCTTCGTAAAAGGAAAATACCATACTTGTGGAATACCATATTCACCTAAATATTCAATAGAAAAAATTCAATTCTATTTCATAATTATTATTTATTATTACCGGGAAATATATTTTCAATATAAACAGTTAATGACATATATATGATTGAATCGATTAACATCATTATAATACAGTAAAGAAATGTAAAATTATCATTAGGTTTGGCGCTTCGATTTATATTAAACCATTGAATACCTTTAGCCATACCTTCAAATCGAGCGATATAATCACAACCAAGTCCAAAAGCAACAGTTGATGAAAGACACTAGAAAAATAAAAATATGTTTATTTTGTATTGAAACTTTAAGGATCTTACTGCAATCATTTTTTGCCATGTTTTTATTTGAGTATCATAATTAATTAAAATAGTATATGGTAAATAGAGAAGAAAATATAAAATTCCAGCTCCTAGAAGATTAGTTTTTTTTTTTTTATTATTATAAATATTTAATTTTTAAATAAATACCACATGCAGCTAAATTAGCTCGATTGAAAAAGACGCTTATTAAAAAACATTGATTAATTGTAGCAAATGTATAAGCAATAAAGAATAGAAATAATATTAAAATATTTGAAAATTGTGTAATTTTTCCAAGCTATAAAAGATATTATTTAATGATTAAAAATATATATTTAAACAAATTAAATGTTAATTAGATTAATTTAAAATTAACTTTATTTATTTCATCATAACTGAATGAATATGTTTATTGAAAATAGTCTTGTTTGTTGAATGGTGACAATTGCTGATTTCTATCTTGTCATTTTAAAATTAATCTCTTGCTCCGATATCTGAAAGTATCGTGTTAAATTTTCATGAAAATTTTTCATAATCATTGCATATGAATTTCCTGGAAATAAGCACTTCATGTCACATGGGCTTCAACTCTCATTAACCTTCATTCATAATTAGCATGGAAACTTGATAGAGTTCAGAACAGCTAATTGAAAAATCAAGATATGAATATCATGATAAAGAATGCCAATTCGAATCGTTTAATCAATTGAAATTTACTCTGCAGTTCAGTATACATTAGATACAAAAAAAACGGATCGATCAATGAGTAGAAAAACAAAAAAATACACGGTATATTACTATGGTTTAATGTGATAGGAACATTAAATTAATAAATAGTTAGAGTTATGATATACTTTGCTAGTAATCAAGGAATCCTTGACATTTTTCACGAATAGACTGTTTTACATTTTACTTCGAGCTTTTTATCAAAAAAGAAATTTCTAGCCGTTAATACTTCAAATAGAGAACTTCAGCTGAATGCAATTACTGTCGTTAGACACATATCATATTCATAATATTGATAATTATTTCTTTTGATTTCGAGAAAACGAAAAAATATATTTTGTAATATATATTTTAATCGAGTTTTTTCTGTCACACATTACACTTATCAATGTTCTAATCATAGCTCAATTCTCATCTGTTTTGTTTACTGAAACTATACACTCAAATATATTTCCTGAAAATATAAAAAATGGTATTTTTTTTAACGAAAAGATCTTTCGAAGTCTGCAACTACTAGTATCTTCTTCGGCAATATATTATTTGTTTGTGCTGCTCATCATTTTTTAAAACGTATAGCCGATTGAGATATTCCATTTATCAATAAACAATTCTTTTCTTTGGAATCATCACGATATAAAACATTCGAAACCAATAAACAAAAAAAGAATTCAGACCATCACTCTCGGCTTACACACATAATACTCTTAAAGAATATTTAAAATTAGAGAGAGAATAACAGAAAAGAAAAAGGAAGAGAAAAGTCAAGATATTCTATCGTGCTGTGCATAGACTGTTTCCTCATCTCGCTTTCACGTGTTGATTTGACCTAGAAAGAAAACTATACGACCTACAATCAAATTACCAACATACCTGATAGTATATACTTGAAAATGACTAATTCATGGGATTCTTACACAGATTAAGATGCTTTTTTTTTTGTTAGAAACCCTTAAAAATTGAATAGTTTCGTAGCATGAAAAATAAAAACTTGAAATCGAGAAAGGTTGTAAATGACACCGTTGGGAATATTTACGTGGGTAACGATAAATGTTATTTCTCTTCTAGTACTTGAAAAATATCAATTCAGAGTATAGTTTAGCATATAAAATGGTATTGTTCGCTGTTTTTCTTCATTTAAGTAATACACAAAAGAAGAATGATAATGAAATATCAATTCAATTTAAAACATATTGTTTTATATTTGTTTCTCCTTCGACATGTATTCGTTTTTTCTATACTGAAAACCAAATGTGCTGTTTTCTTCGACATAAACTCTATTCTGTTTTATTCCTATTTAACTCAGATCATTTAGATCTTTCATAGTTGCGTTGCAATCGTTTGTTTGACTTGTTTGAAAACATACGAATTCTATGTACATTCCTTCAAAGCAGTGCATTTATAGTTGTTCAAAAACTTTGATGATTATGAAAGAGGCTAACCGAGATTATCTTATAGCTTTTTTATCGTTAAAACTAGATCTTTACTTTCTTTTTGTAAGTTTCTCAGAGCAAATGTTTATAAAGTCATAATAAAAGATATGAATGATGTGAACCAAATGAAAATGAGAGTTTCTAGAAGTATCGATAAAACTACTGCATATTATTTTTGGTATAAAAAAAAGTCTGTTTTTGTGTCGTAACCAAAAGTGTTGTTATTGTCCATTTCCAAGGTTGGAGAGCTTAGTTTTTAAAAATAAAAACTTTCTAACATGTATTCTGTCTCTTTAAAACAGAAGAATGTTTCAGATGAACATTGATCAATAGTGGCATTACATGCATTTATACAATAACTATGTCTTTTCAAACACTTTGAACATTTGTTAGTTCAAAATAAATTTTGATTCGATTCGATTAGAACTATTTCAAAAATTAGATCGGCTCCAAAGAAACACGAATCGATCCCATCTCTGGTACAGATGCCACTGATGGCATGTGTATCGGTTGTGAATTGAAAGAAAAAGTCTTTTAATTCTCTGACAATACACCACCAGTATTTTTTTTCTGTCTCTCTGATGTGTTGAATTATTTTTTCAAAAAAAAAACATTTATTCTTTAATAACATCTCTAACAAATCTTATATTTACGCATCTAGCTGTGACTAATTTATTTGAATCTTAAACAGATGGATGCGTTTTGCGCACAAAATCAAGAACTGGGTTTTTTCCCAGAGAAACAATGGTAAAGGTCGCAGAAAGTGTTTTTAAATGCCAACGAGTGCAACGTCTGAGTGAGTAATAAAAAACATTTTCTTTTTCATTCTTATACTTGGAAAATATTAACTTACATGTTTCATCATTTTTCTTGTGCCAAGTATATATATATAAAAGAAGAATCATAGTATTATATCAACTCAGTTTAAAACATTTTCCTTTCGCATTTATTTCTCTTTTCGATTTACATTCATTTCAGCAGAAAAAATGTCAAGCTCTGACCGCAATGTCGTTTCATGCTCGTCATCAAACTCAATTGATCAACGTCTACCTCTACATGAAATAAATCTTCTAGCTTCACCAGCATCTCAACGTCTACAAGCATTCATGGATGTTTATCGTCATATTTCAACGTTCGATATTAAATGGGAAACGAATTTAATTGCCATTCCGGAAGCATCACATGAACAGATTCAAAATTTAATTCGAAGAAAATCGGATTATCCAAAAGTACAAGAAGCATTACAATCAATGGAATTAGGTGACGGTCCGTATTTAGAAATTACAATCGAAGATAATCAAAGTGATAAATATGCACATGTCATACTTGCACATGGACGAACAAACACAGGTGTACGACGAATAGCAATATGTGAATTTCGACAATGTAGTGGTATTAGTGGAGGTGGTCTAATGGGAACCATGGCTGCATGTGGTGTTATTGGCTATTTTAATCCGGCAGTTGCTATTCTAGCTTTTATAGCAAAAGTAGCAGCTGACTATGCTATATCAAAACAAGATGTATCAGTCATTGTGGCTATTAAAGAACTTGTACGTGCCGGTTTTCTACGACTGGATGAGACAACTATGCGAATTCAATTAGCATAATATATAACCGATTCCTTGTTTCTTATATCTCCTTTTCGTGTAACAGTATTTTCATTGATAGTCATGATAAAATACAAATTTTTAATCATATCTACTGCAGGAATGACTGTATATTTCGTGAAACGCATCATGAAAGTAATGAGCGTTGGTTTGTATCAAAACTCGCCCTTGATGAGGACATTGAGAAATGCAACGACATGTATGAACACTGACGCGAATGAACAACTATTAGTTTTTTCATGTATAAAAGTCAAATATTACTACGTTTCAGATGACGAATAAATGAAATGTTGTAATGACTGAGTACTACAAGGCAAAAGAAGACGATTGTTTATTGCTAGTAGGAATTCTTTAGCCGTTAATGCTATCTAAAACTTGCTGAATAGCACCAACATACAACGTTTCGTTGAAAAATGACAGTAATAATTAGAGAATTTGAAAAGAGTTGACTTCTATCTGTAATTGAATGAAAGTAATGACTACCATGTTTTCAATAGTTAAAGATTCCTTGAAAACTAGTAAAGCTCAGCATGAAGCTATTTATCTATTATTAGAGATAAACTAGAGAAGTGTATCATGCAGATAATTAATCGGCACGTGGTCACTCGCCGCTTTGCTTTAGTCATTGACCAATATTCTAATCATTTAAACAATAGTAATCTATAGTGAAAATGTCTTGTTACTCAGTAACAAAATAAACAATGACTCTTTTGTTGTTACGTTGGTGGATAGATCAGTGTTTTTTAGTATCTGACCTATAATTTATCATGATATTAATATCTTGATCTTGAATTAGTTATTCCAAAGTCTACTAAATTTCTATATCGGCTGTATTCATACACTAACCTTTAATAGTAGAACAAGTATAAATGCTGTTAATATCATAACAGTTGTACATAAAACAAACCATGTAAACCAATGAACAGAATCTTTTAAACCCATAATTTTCATTATTTCTTTTAATCGTCTTTAAAATAAAAAAAAAATAAAATTTATAATATTCTTTACTACTTTATCTTACTTTTCTTTTTCATGTACAATATCTTTAACATTCATTGATACTGTAAATATCCAACTTAAAACCATTAATAATGGTAACATTCGACTAATGGAATTAACAAATCTAAAATAAATAAACCATTTTTTTATTAATTCAAAAGAAATGCAGCAAAAAATAATATCTATTTACTTATCATTAATCCAACATGGATAAGGCATTTGTTGAGTTTGTACACCATATGGTACAGTTCTTCCTGTATGTATATTAATTATAGCACGTTCAATAGCATTTTGTAAATAAATAAATGCATATGAATGATATTTTGTTGACGATGGTACACTAACACGAGGTGCATATGAAAAATATCTATGCAAAAAAAGAAGATATGAATGAAAATTTCTAAGATTGTGTTTTATTTATTTTACCGATCTTCAGTTCGAAATGTATTATCAATTCGATCAAGTGTCATTCGTATTTTAAATTGAATATGTTTTGGTAAACTATCATTATTTGTTATATCATTCATAAATTTAATAGCAGCTAAAAAATTATTTATTAGAGCTTTATTTTGTCCTTCACGTATCATTTCTAATTCACTATTCATTGCTATAAAACGATTAAGTTCTGTACAAGCAATAAATTCTGTTAAAATAGTGAAATAATTTATTGATGAATTATATATTAATAATTGTTGACAAATAAATGATGAATTAGAAAATATATTACAAATTGTTTCAGATATGTTATATCTTGGTTGAAATATTAATCTCATTTGACGAAATAATCGAACAAGTTCATCTAATGATTCAAATGTTTGATTAATTTGTTTTATTATATTATCATAATGAATATTTGATGGATGATAATATATTTTTCCATATAGAATAGGACGTACAAGTCTTAAGAGTTGTTTTAATACAGAATTTGAATTGAATACTTGATCAAATAAAACACAACGACATGAACGATTAACTGTTGTAATTTGCATTATATCACTAGAACCAGTTATATATGATTGTTCACACATTTCAGATTCATCATATGAAAGTAAGTCTATTGCTAAACTATTCCAATCAATACCAAATAAAAATTCATTAGTTGCTGCACGTGTTTGAGCATTTCGAGTTTGTTTATTATTAGTTTTTGCAGATTGATTTTGATTTGAATATTGTGATAGATCATTACGACCACCACATATTGAATTTAAACTAAAGCTTAAATATTATAAAAAAAAAGAAAATTTAGTAGAATTAAAAAGAACAATATTTGATACTACAAATCGAAACAACTGTTCGAAGTGAAACATTGACTTTCATTTCATGTATTATAGTTTAGACAATTTCTGAGGCTACAAAATTTCTATTCAGAGTTTTTTCTGGGAATGCCTATGCTTTTCAAAAAACAGCACAATTTATTTTTTTTTGACGGGGAAACAATAGGGACTTGAATTTTGAAGCATAGGATAAAGATTAGCTCTGTCTCTATAGACGTGACCCACGTTGTTCAGATATGATCAAAGATCGTATATCAATAACATCTCGTTATCTTATATGAATTACTTCCTTATTGTATTTTCGGAAGACAAGGTAAAAAGCTGATGAAGAAATGTGTCTCAAAAACTCGATAGAATAAAATAATGTTCCTGTGATTAGCAACAGCAATTACATCGTGTTTCACATTTTAATTTCCCAGGAATTGTACTAACAGCTTTTAGTATATGTTGAAGTCTTTGTGCTTGAAGCCTGTGATTTTTCCTTCGATTTTTCGTTAGCGATGTGACGAAGTGAGAATATACAAACAAACAAAAATGCTCGTATAACTGCATGAAAAGTTTAAAATAAATTTCAAACTGTACAAATCCTTCTTCAGATTCTCAGTCGGAAATTGATCTTGCTGAAAACTTCACTATAGATTTGGACGGTCGCATATAGTCTATTCTGAAATGTTCGGATTCTTTTTTTCTTATATGGTTAGCGAGATATTTAGTAATTAATTTTTAATCAATCGTTAGCTGGAAGAGCCAACAGTTTTACATATGTCTATACTAATGGAACTTATTCAGAAAAATAATTTTAGTCAAGATGTTTTCTCTATACGATCAGAATGCAAACTTAATTATGAGAAATCATTTCGACGATTTTCTTATTGACAATAAGTACTATAGATAATAGTAATGTGCTTATTAACTCTTGATTTACAGAAGAAAACTTTTTTTTTGCATATTATTATAATCGAAAGAAGTTCCAAGTAGATTTATAAACAGTCGCCATTGTATAGGATCTCCTCTATCTCGAAATAAACTCCAATAATGTAAATAATCAATAAACTATTCTATGATAATATTAATTCTACACCATGAAAGGAAGCACCATGTCTGTATTTTGCAAATGTTGTGAAACCTTATCATCTAGAAAAATCAATTTAAATCACATGAAATTTTTAGAATATGTTAGGGCTGTCATGAAGAGACTATGCTAAAGTTTTCAGCACTATACCATGATGTTTCTGGAAGATATTCACTAAACAAGGATCGGCAATAGATCATTGTGACAAGTCGAAATTCTCTGTAAGTCATCATTTTATGAATGTAATTTTAATTCGTAGAAAAAAAAAAGTGACAAGTCAATAATTTGAAGAACTCTCAAAATACAAATTGGCATCTATTTTATGAAAGTATATTTTTACATAATAATAAAAAAAGCTTAGTTGCAAAAAAAAACTGACTTTGTCAGGTAATGTATCTTAACATGTTCTTTCAAACAAAAATAGAGCAATCAGCTACAAGGAAATTTTTTCGAGAATTCTACGATACATAATCAGAAGAACATGATCTGAGAAAAAACGAATAAAAGATTTCTCATTTTTCTAAAAAGGCACAAAGTTTTCACGCAGGAGATAACGGAAATCATTGAAAGTTTTTGGCCAAAAATGAGGTGCTAAAGAAAAAATCTTATTGCTGATGAAAAATTCAACTTCAAGCTATCATTCTATGCATTTATCTTAATTTGGATCATAATGTACCCTTTAATGCTTCCTTCTGATTTAATTGATTTGAAAGAGAAACAACAAAGAATCTAATACCTTGAACGTGTCTCTATAAAAATTAGATTTTTTTGTCTTATATGTAATCGTCTAATTAGATGTAATTAGAAATACAAAATCAATGAACTAAGATCCTAGATTACAGTGTTAAAAACATCCAGTAGTTGTTAATAAAGCTTTGTAACAGTCTGAAATACATATTTATGTTTAAGTGAGAAAAGCTTTACAAGAACATTTCTCGTATAGATTAAACTATAGATAATACTGTCTCAGTGTTATATCGTACTCGACTCTTGTTTCTTTTATATTAGAATACAAAACTAATTTTAAATAATAAAAAAAACATTTATATTTTGAAAATCTTACCTGATATTACTATTGCTTCCTCCAAATGGAAAGCTGACATTAAGTATTTCCAAACGATCACGAAGTTTTAGTGCTGTTTCAGTAATCTAAAATATATTAATTTCTTTTTAAGAATGCAATGAATAAAAACAAATCACCTTGGATCGATCATCAAAAAAAGTTTTCATAAGCGGTGCCACAACAGCCTAAATAAAATTTAATTAAATAAAAAAAACAATTAATTAAAATCTTTTTTTTTATTACCAGAAATATATTATCAAGTTGTTGTTGTACATTAATTAAAAATGATTTTAAATCAATTGCTGATAAATTATAACATAAAAAATTTATTGTTTCATTTATTTGTATTTGATTAATTGAAAATGTTCTATTAAACTCTCCATCAATACAAAATGATTGTTGAATATCTATTTCCGATTGATATGACTAAAAGAAAATGAAAATTAATTTAAAAATCTATTCAGTTCTTTTTTTTTTCTGATTTACATAAGAAAAATTTCGTCGTATAGATGTAAAATAAATTTCTAATGCTATTTCTAAATTTGATAATGAATTTTGAGTTTCATTTATAAACCAGTATTGATGAAGATTTGATAAATTAATTGGATTGACAAAGAGTTCTGTAATTATTATTGTTGGTATTGATTGATTAAAATCATTCGTACTTTTATTTGCCCAAATAGAACCTTTATTATTATTTGTTTTAAATATAAGAAATCAATCAATATTTGATTGCATTCAAATATGTATTTCTTACCATTCCAAATATTCGTTAAAATATTTAATGATTTTATTTGAGAAAAAAGTTCTCGTAAGTCATTAGATACTTCATCATCATTTAAAATAATCGAAAGACTTTTGCTTAAATTTAACATTAGATTCCAAAATCTTGTAAAGAAAAAAGAAATTTATAAGATCTATTTAAAAAAAGAAGAAAAACAAAACAAACGATGTTTCATCATTGAATTCATCGGTTGTTTTTGATTGATTATAACATGTATTATTATATCGACAAATATAACTTTGTAATGCAGGTAAAAATCCTGTTGATCCAAGATATTTTGGATCATTATAACCTAAATAAATCCATTTAAAAGAATATTATTTGAGAAAACAATCCGAACAAACTTACAAGCATCATAGTACAATGTTAAATTTCTTGTTCGTACCCACATAAGAATAAGAAATAAAAATAAAGGCCATATTAATTCGAATATTGCACGAGGCTATATGTAAAACAAAACAAAGATTAGGCTCGGATTCTATTTTTCTTATTGAATTTTTAATATACCCATCGTCGACGTCGAATAGTAAAATTCTTCCATAAAACTAAACGAATCTGTCGATTAATACCCATTTTATCAAAAATACTAAAAAAAGACAATTCAACGTTGATGATATAATCTAGTTTGAAATCTTGTTTTTTTTTTAAATATAATAAACCTAAGTGATATGACACGTCTGACTAATTGTGCTCGATATAGAACGTATCGGTTATCAATCATTTTTTTCATGTAAAACGTATAATTGAATACTTCCTCTACTTAAATATGAAATTACCATATACTACATGAAAAATTATGAAGTAAATTGAGTATGCTTATTTTGAAAGTATCCTACTACAAAATAATAAAACACTTATTAAAAAAACAAGTGTAGAATACAAGTGGCATATTGACAAGGAGACTGCAAACATGAAAAGTAAATTTTATTTTGAAAAAAAAAATATGTCTGCTTTAGAAGGAGGCGAACTAATTTACTTTATTATTCACTGTTATTTCCAGTTCTCTTGCACAATGTTTTTTTCTATCCTTCTTTCTTTCAGTAGATAGCTTCTAGATGGAATGACAGTAATGGTAGAATGTCGCCGATTGAGCTGATATTATGTCCACAAGTAAGCCCCGAAGAGAGTATAAAAGCCTATAACGGTTCGTTCTCATGCACTATTTTGACCATGTTATTATAATTTTACTTAGTTTTTTATCTCTAGCAAAATATTTATGGAACAACTGAATTAGAAAATTTCACACTAAAATTTTGCTTATCAATAGGTCTTGTGGGCTTTAGAGTGTTCTAAAAATTTCAGTCCTAAAGAGATACGTTCTTCTTGAGATATATATCACAAGAAAAGATAAGAAAACTCAGTATTTTCAAAATTAAGAGAGGGTCCACGACAGCATCGAGGATACGAGGCACTCGATAAAAATTTTTTTTTCGATTTTTTTTGCTCATTCGAAACTTCAATGTCTAAAACTACTAACCCTAAAATTTTATGTTCTAATACCCTTCCTATGAAAAGTTAATCAATATCAACTTTTGGCACTATCGAGGCTTTTTGTAAAAAAATAAGAAAAAATATTCTATAAAAGATGTACTGGCTTCCGTTTCAGCAAATCATTGAAATTTTNTTGAGAACAACAAAAACTAGAGAGGTAGGCCTTGTGTCATTTTGTAGAGGAGCATTTGGGCTATCTTTTGCATACTTCAGATATATAGGTCTCTGTGAAGCTTTAAAAAAACTGCTAGGTGTTTTTTGAAAGATTGGCAGTGATGAAACTCTGAATTTGCAAGGATTCTCAGCATGTCTTAGCGAATATATAAAGTACTCATATGCCTACATAATGGTGAAATTTTTGGACAGGCATTAGTTCAGTTTTTAGGCATACGATATTTTAAGTAGAAACCCGCTTGAACTGAAACTTTTAGATTATCATAAAGACTATGAGAACTACTTTTTGGAAAGAATTTTAAGTCGAAACTTCTTGTTGCAATATTTCTTGTAATATCCTGCAATCAGTTGATATTTCTCTAAAATGACCACAATTCAAGAAAAAAGGTCTAATGGTACGAATCCTTTTAAGATTTTTATCCATACTATGAGTCCTGCCTATGAGCTCAAACATTGATTATCAGTCGAATGGATTCTGTTGTTAGACTGTTCTAGAACATTCTTAATAGTATAGTTATTGATCTCTGTGCTGAAAGAAAATTATATTCAACACATTAAGGATGATGAATAGTGATGCATTGATTTGCCATAGTCGTCATCTGATTAACATAAAAATGGTGTGAACTGATCAAGTTATAACTTTTGGAAAATAATTAATATTAGTATTTCTGAGTTTATCGAGATCTATAATAGTACATTGAGACTTGTTGTAGATATAATGGATATGTACAACAGGCTTATTTACATGTTAGATGACTGGTTAGAAATGATAAGACAAGCAAAATAGTAGAGCATCAATAAAAAGAAAGTAAAAAAAAAAGAATTTTTTGTTCTAAACATAGAACAGAATAAAATAGATCGTTTTTTCTGGTGACCGATCATCTTTTGAAAAATAATTATATTTCACTTTATTTATTTTGTATTAATCTAACGAGACTAAAGAAAACATATAACTCCTACGTTTTAGCCCTTCAGGGACAGTACTGACGAAAATTTTCATTCGGTAGTCAAACATAACGTTGGATGAATCATTTCGCATTTTTTTAAATGAATGCATTCATCCATACATGGTTACCATCTTTATTTCTATTGCTCTGTTTGCTTTTACCTTGATATGCAAATACAAGGACAGCTTACAAAGAACAAATGTGTCTCAGTGCATAGACGTTTTTCAAAACCATTTGTAAGTTCATTAATCAGAATGTATCTACTTTACAGGTAATTCTTAATGAAATTATTCTATTATTTTATTTATATCCATTACATACAAAATGCAAGCTCGTATAGAAGGAAGATCTGAGAACTATGGTCATTAGAAAGAAAAATGAATCGACGAAAGAGAAAATGAATATAATGATGTAATAGTTATTGCATCATTAGATAAATAAAAAGCGAGATAATTATGTGATACTGTGTCTCGTTTGCGTATTTCAATTATTTAGCATATTGAAATACAGTAATTTTATTCATATTTCAAGAGATTTTTATATGATATAATAAACATCAAAATTAATTGTCGATATTTTTCTCTATCTTTAAATACTAGTTCTAGATTAGAAAACATAAATTAAAATATCTATTTGAATAATATTTTGATTTATTGACATTTACTAGAATGTCCTTTACACACTTTGAAGATTTATCTAATGAGATTTTTTTCGAAATTTTTGACTATATTGAGTATAATGAATTATGTAATGCATTTTTAAATTTGAACAATCGATTTCAAAATCTTCTCAATCATTCATTTCTTCGATTAAAACTTAATGTTGGTCATCAACCAGAATCTGCAGTTCAACAATACTACACACAATTTATTATTCCAAATAAACACCGAATAGTTTCTCTTTATTTACATGATCATTTGGATATTATTAATCATGTATCATCACATAACATCGATTCATCATTTAGTCGTGTTCAATCACTTATTCTCGATCAAGTTCAATGTAGAGAATTGATTTCAATTTTTCCTATTTTGACATCTCTACCTCGTCTTCTTTCAATAACTATTAATCTTATTGATAATACAATAGATCTTACTGAAATATATCGTCTTACATTTCTTCTACCATTTTTGAAAAAAATCGAACTTTCATCAAAAAGAAATTCATTGCTCATATCATTACCAATTAATACATATGAACATTACAGTTACATTAAACATTTGATCATCAAACATGTTTGTCATCTCAAGGAACTCATTGTTTTAGTTTCATATACACCTCTACTTACTCATTTGACTTGTCTTGAATTATCCAACCGACATCAAGAAATTCAAAGTATACAATCAATAATGACACTGAATTTAACTAGTATGACATTAAATACGTGTTACTTACAATTCAATGAATTTGAAATTTTTATTAAAAAAATATGTAAACAGCTTCGAATTTTATGTATTAATAAAACTCAAGATGCTGATTATCTGAATGCTACACGATGGGAACAATTAATTTCGAAACATATGCCATATTTACGTATATTCAAATTAGAAAATTGCGAATTTCATTATGAACCTATTGAATTAATGTCATATCATTGTCAACTTAATCAATTTATTTCATCATTTTGGATTAATCGTGGATGGTTCTTTCAAATAACAGCTGATATAGATTATTGGCCACCCATTAGAATAAGCTATTCCATTTGTACAGATATGTATGTTAAGCAAAGAAGTTTTTCGTATAAATGTTTTCTTTTGTTTCTTTTAAGGCGAAAATACTATTCCGTGTATGAAAAAACTGTTCCTATAGAATTAAAACTTATTCATCTGTATTTTGCTCCATCTCGACAAGATTTAATTGATACAACTTTAAATCTTTTTAAAAATATTCATATTACTCGTCTGGATGTTGATTGTAAGAAATTGTCTTATACTAAATTTATTCAACTTTTATACATGTTACCGAATCTTAATTCATTGGGAATTTTATCTGTGTCTTCTTTCGAAGTAAATTTTTTATCTCAACAACAAATAGAATCTATTGTATTATGGTCAAAAACTAATCAAATTAAAAAATTAATAGTTGAAAGTTTTATTGACGAAAATGATTTTAAAAAAATTCAATTTTTTATTAATCTTGCTCCTCAAATCGAATATTTACAAGTGAAATGTGAGAGTAATTTCAATATTGAATCAATTGTACGATATATCTTACTACAGACAATAGATGAATTTCTTAATTTCAATTTATTCTGTTTATGTGTTAGGATAGCAAATGATATTATGATAAAACAATTAGAAAATATGATTAACCAAGAAAAACTTATTCATGATTATAAAATTACACGTTCAACAGATAGAATATATCTACAATGGGAATTAAAATAATTTATGACTGTATTTAATTTAAATAAAAATCTTTCCAATTATAACAAATTGTTTTTATTAAAGTTACCTTTTACGTCTACTACTCTACTAGCTTTCGAAGGCAACATTTTCAATTTTTTAAGCGTATTGTAAGATCATTTTTATAATATTTTCGACCAGTTAGGACCAGAAATTTGTGCTGTTTCCATATGTGCACTTAGGAATTTTGTCCGAAAGTTGTGAAAATTGTTGCAATTTTACTACTGCTATCCGATACTAAAACTTGGGTTTTTCTATTTATAAATTTCGTTTTTCATAAATATTCATTGTTGAAAAATCGACAACCGGTTTATGTTGAACGGAGCACTTAAAAAATGCTTCAGTAAAAGCTACGGCTTAGTTCAATATCATATTTTGTAGAGAAGTGTCCGTTCTATATACTGACAAACTTTGACAATTTTGTAAAATACAATCTAAAAGGAATGCTGAAGTATATACGATAAAAATNAGAGATTATCTTTTTGTGGGATATAATCGAATAACACATATTCTCATATCAGAACATGCAAATTTCTTGATGGACCTCGTGTTTTTTTACATGAGTTGTAATGCATACTAAGAAATGAATTGTATCTAATCATGAATGTGTTCTGTCCATACAAAAGAAACGCATTCTGAAATGACTGCGTTCTTCTTTAAGTGTTTTGATTTGTTCTTGAAATATACGTTTTCTAACTACAGGAATGTACTATTCTTGAACACACTAAAACGTTTCTATTGGGAAACCGTTACCCTCGATGTGAAATACATTCAGCATTAACGTGTTTTTGATTATAAAAATGTTTTTGAGCACTTCAATTTTTTTCGAATGTGCGTTTTCACTTGTTTCTTTTTCTATTTTTTTTCCATTAATAATCAAATAGACATATACTCAAATCAACGAAGCATGTATATAAATACTATTTTTAAAATACCTAAATCATGCTCAGTAAATAAAGAGAAGCTGCAAACTCTCAGAAATAGTAAGAAAATGCTGTAAAAATTATCAATTATCATGAAATACTTATTTATATGCAAACATGCATGTCTTATATGAGCTACACATTCATACATTCTATCTCTCTTCTCTCGAAGTGTTAAAATATAAACAAATATTTGACAATGTACTTTAATTATTTTTCATAATATTTCGATCCTCCTACCATTTAAAAAATTAATTTAGGAATTCAAAAATCTTCAAGAAATATGCGTTAGCATTCCTCATATGACTTTTTTCCCACAATATCATTCAATGACTATATTTACTAAGAGAAACTGTGATTAGATAGCATAGCTACAATTCATGCTTGTAATAATGTGCATAAACAGAGTTCAAAGGATAGAAATATGCGGAGATATTCCCTATTCAACTAGTTTTCTGTTAAATTATTGCTGTTATTGATCTACTTCTATTTTTACAATATGAAATACATTCGTCATCAATATGAAAGCATAAAAACCTTTAACAGTACTTATAAAATGTGCTGGTCATGTAGTGAATAGGAGAGATCCTTTATGTGATATAGATTAAACGAAAGTACACGAACAATAGCAATCTCAATGATTCCTTTTTTTATTAGTTCAAGTTGATTCCGAAAATAATGTTTCAATTGATAAGTAAAATTAGTGCTTTTTCTTATATGATTTCATTTAAACTATTTTATTATTAGCATCAGATAAAAGGATATTTCCGATATTTGAACATGACGCCTGAAGAAATTCTCGGTTGATAAAGAGATGGATTTTCCTGCTATCATCAGCTTGATGTACATATGCGTCTGCTGTTTGACTTGTCTTTTGGCTTTGGTGTTTCTTGCGATTGCACTTGTCCACCGTCGTCGATATTTCGATTTTGCAACATTATTAGCTTGTAACACTGCTATAAGCGCATTGGTATTTGCTGGTGCCAATCTGGGAGTCGCTATCTACATGTTTCTTTGGGACGAACAACTAGTGCCAGACGTTCACTCACTTTGTCCATTACGTGCTTATTTTCATCATTGTGGAATTGCTTGCATCCATCATTCACTTGTTCTACATGCAGTGCAAAAGTATTGTAGTATTAAGAGGATTGGAATTCTTGATGGTCCAACTAGCAAAATATGTCTAGTACTGGGTCAGTGGATATTTGATTTTACTTTTATTTTGCCTGTATTTTTAACAGGCAATATAACGAAGATTCCTGTCGAAAATGCATGTTTGATCTCACTATCAAGACCTGAACTCTTCTTGTTCCTCGGTGCAGTAACATTTTTTTTATCAGATACTATTATGTGTTTGCTCTATCGGAACTTAGTAAAGTATGTACATGAAGCTTCCACAAGAGCTAATGGCGCTCAAAAACAAAAGATGCACCGAGACTTGGCAATGGCTCGTCGTATCACATTGCTTAATTCTCAATTATTTTTTCTCGCCTTCCCGGCACTTATTGTTATGATAGTTGCTGCGATACGTATCGAAATTCTGCCTCTTCATATTTTTCATGTTTTATTTCTCCTTTTGGCTGCATCAGTACTCTTGATGCTCGGCATTCTATTCTGGATAACACCTAATCTTCGAAAAATTATTTCTGAGAAATTGCGTCGAGTACAACATCAGTTACTTAACAATACCACTCGTGTAAGGCCAATAGCGGACACACAACGCTTTTAATTAAAATGATTTGTAGCATTTCGGTAGTTTTCACTGAGTCGTTCACAAAATCATACAATAAAATGTTTGCTTTACCCATCGAAGTTTTCCGACGAATCTTTTCCCATGGTTCATCCAATCATTGAGCATCATATGTGGAAGTATAATTTATCTTGCTGGTATCAAAAGTCCTTTTTTAAAATAAATTCATAAACCGAATCATCTTGAACTGAAACAATTTCGAAAAATCAATATAGTCTTACAAACTTGATCGATTTTTTCTTGTTCTCACGTTTCTTTCTGGCTGGATAGCATCATTCAATGGGAATACATAAGAATTCAGAGATACCATTTACATAGGATTTTCTAAAATTATATAGGAAATGTAAAGGACACTAGTTTTCATTAACAAACTTCTTTCGAAATCTGATGAGCCTTGCAACAACGTAATATATTTAATAATAAACAAAAACAAACTGAATATAAATTTAGAAAAAAAAGAAACTTTATGTTGTCTCATTAGGTTAGGTGTGGGCCCGAGTCCGAATATGGGCTTACGTCTTCTCTTCACTCACACCCACAGCCTAGTTCGTATACGCCTGTAAACGACCGTATTTTGACGGTTTTTATGGTTCAGTATACGATCGTAATACTGAACCATCTAAATCACCGTATTTCTCCGTATACTTTCGTTTACGACCGTGCTTGTTTGAACTGGGCGTGCATGAGCTAGTCTCAGTAAGATCTTCCTTTGGGAAAAGTTTTCAGGCCAAAATTCGACACTGGGATTTAATCGAAAAATTAGATCCATACACGAAAACTCCACTAAAAAGTCAATATCCGAGCCAAATATTAATGTCACCACGAAGCCTATGAAAAGTATTCTAGTCTATCGATCTTGCACAACTGGGAATAATATGAGCTGAAAATCTTTTAATCATCTGGGACATTGCCTCACTAGCCTGAAGATATAACGTCATTCGATTAAACATAAGTTTCCATGAGTTTTTCATAAAATTCGAGACATCAATTTAAAATATCCCGACATTTCAATACGGTTGGTGGATTCTATGAAAAAGCCCTTTAGTGTAATTGGTAAAACAACCAATCGATTATTCAAAGTTCTAGGTTCAAATTCTGCTCTACTTTTGTGACCCTCATTCGAATAGTTATTCATACTATTTGAACTGTATTAATGTGGATATTTAATGAAAACTTTGTACATACTATAATTGTGGATGAATAAAATGAAAGATTATTTTCGTGTGTCTCAGAAATATACGTATATATTGAACTCACACTCTCATATTCAGAAAAGCTTCTTATCTTTGTTGAATTTATTTTCGATATGAATGAACTGCAGTCAGTTGATAATTACTTTTTTGGCAAACTTTTCTGTAATGAAGGATTTACAGACCGCCATAGGCCGTTATTAAAATGCTGAAGGAATCTCTCACAGAAAATTAAGTATTGTGAATCATCCAAAAAGAAAATTTTTTATGCTCCTTTGCAGCGACTCCATCATGATTGATATTTCCTCCTCAATAAATATTTGAATATTTTTTAAAGAATAATTTTACTTTATTGGATAATATGAATCAAGGAAAAAAAATAAAAAAATAATGTACGAGATACCATATTAACAATTTTGTAAGAGAATATATAGACTGTCCGTGCCATCATTTGCCACAGCTAAATCCAGTTTTGTGTCATGGTTGAAATCGCCAACGACGATGGAGAATGGACGAGATCCATAACTCATGGAAAATCGAATCGGGCTTGTGAAGGTGCCATTGCCATATCCATGGAAAACACTCACACTATTAGTCCCTTGATTAACGACAGCAATGTCTAGCATGGTATCGTTGTTAAAATCACCCACAGCAACAGAAGAAGGATACGAACCAGAGCCCGTTGAATATGCCGTTTGCTTTGTAAAAGAGCCATTGCCATATCCGAGAAAAATACCTACGTTTTCAGAACCATAATTGGCAACGACAATATCCAGCCAAGTATCGTTATTGAAATCGCCAATAGCCATGGAGTATGGCGATGAATTCGAGCCAGTTGAATATGGTACTTGATTTGCAAAAGAGATATTGCCATATCCAAGAAAAATTCCGATAGTGTCAGAACCTGAATTGGCAACAGCGATATCGATTCGATCATCATTGTTAAAATCACTAATGGCAAATGATCGCGGTCGGGAACCACTGCCAGTCGTGAGTGTGGCTTGGCTTACAAAACCTATAATAATATGTCCCAGAAGAACACTGACACGTTGGGTATTCCCATGGTTCACAACAATATCCAGTCGAGCGTCGTTGTTGAAATCACCAATAGCTGCAGATCCTGGATAAACATCAGTGGAATACGTGCTTTGATTTGCAAAAGAACCATTGCCATATCCAAGAAACAGCCCCACACTTGCAGTATCTTGATTAGTGACGACAATGTCCAGTATGCTGTCTTTGTTGAAATCGCCAACGGCTATAGAGTATAGATAAGAATTAGTTGAATACCTGACCTGATTTGCAAAAGAGCCATTACCATATCCAAGAAACACGCTCACATCATGACTAATAGTATTGGCAACAACGATATCTAGTCTAGTGTCGTTGTTGAAATCGCCAACAGCTACGGCTCGTGGAAAAGAGCTAGTTGCATGTCTGATCTGATTTGAAAAAGAGCCATTACCATATCCAAGAAGGACATTCACATTATCGGTATTACCATAGGCGACTACGATATCAAGTCGATTGTCGTTGTTAAAATCACCAACAGCTACATATCCAAAACTAGAGCCAGTTGAATACATGATTTGATTTGCAAAAGACCCGTTACCATATCCAAGAAGGACACTCACATCATTTATGTCACCATTGGCGACAACGATATCTAGTTGATTATCGTTATTAAAATCACCAACAGCTACAGAGAATGGATGAGAGCCAGCTGGATAGGTCATGTGATTTGAAAAAGAACCATTACCATAGCCAAGAAGGACACTTACATTATTGGTATAAAAATGAGCAACGACGATATCCAGTCGATTGTCGTTGTTGAAATCACCAATGGCTACAAACCATGGATAAGAAGTAGTTGAATATCTGATCTCATTTGAGAAAGAGCCATTACCATATCCAAGAAGCGTACTCATATCATAGTTATACTCGTAGGCGACAATGATATCCAGTCGGTTGTCATTATTGAAATCACCAACAGTTACAGACAGTGGCCATTGGTCAGATAAATACGTATTTTGATTTGCAAAAGACACATTGTTGTATGCAATAAGAATATCCAGATTATCACTATCATCGTAAGCGACAACAGTTTCCGATCGTCTATCATTATTGAAATCACCAGAAGCGATGACGAACGGAGTAGAAACAAAACCAATTTCATAACTTGCTTGATTTGTAAACATTCCCTTTCCATTTCCAAACAAAATATTTGCACTCTTAGTACCATAATTGGTCACAGCGACATCCAGTTCAGTGTCACCATCGAAATCACCAATGGCAATAGCGGATGGATGAGAATTTGAGCCAGTACTGAGCATCATTTGATCTAGAAAAGTACCATTTCCATATCCAAAAAGAATACCTACATCATTAGTGCCATAGTTAGCAACGATAATATCTAGTTGAGTGTCGTTGTTCACATCACCAACAGTAACATATCGTAGTTTAGAACCACCACCAGATGCGTAGGTCATTTCATTTTTAAGAAATCCTCTGTTATATTGGAGTAGTATATCGACATTGTCGCGATCTACATTGATGGCAACGATATCCAGTCGGGTGTCATTGTTGAAATCACCAACGACTACAGAATATAGATAAGAACTAGTTGAATACGTGATTTGATTTGCAAAAGACCCATTGCCATATCCAAGAAGCACGCCCACATCATGACTATTACTATTGGCGAATACGATATCCAGTCGGGTGTCGTTGTTAAAATCACCAATAGCTAGGGACCACGGTGCAGAGCTGGTTGAAAACCTGATTCCATTTGCAAAAGAGCCATTACCATATCCAAGAAGAACACTTACATCATTGGCATCACGATTGGTGACAACAATATCCAGTTGGTTGTCGTTGTTGAAATCACCAACAGCTACATATTGTGGACCAGAGTTAGTTAAATAAGTGATTTGATTTGCAAAAGAGCCAACGTCATATCCAAGAAGGACACTTACATTATTGCTAAAATAGTTGGCGACAACGATATCCAGTCGGTTGTCGTTATTGAAGTCACCAACAGCGACAGACAGTGGACCACGCCCAGTTGAATACGTACTTTGATTTGCAAAAGAGCCATTACCATATCCAAGAAGGATACTCACATTATTGCTAAAATAATTGGCGACAACGATATCTAGTCGATTGTCATTGTTAAAATCACCAACAGCTAGAGATCTTGGAATAGAACCAGTTAAATAAGTGATCTGATTTTGAAAAGAGCCATTGCCATATCCAAGAAGGACACTGACGTCATTGGCAGCACCATTAGCGACAACGATGTCTAATCGGTTGTCGTTGTTGAAATCACCAACAGCTACAGAGTATGGAGCAGTGTCAATTGAATACCTGCTTTGATTTGTAAAAGAGCCATTGCCATATCCCAGAAGGATACTAAGATCATCGCTACCCCAATTGGCAACAACAAGATCTATTCGGTTGTCGTTGTTGAAATCACCAACAGCAACGGATCGTGGAAGAGAGCCAGTTGAATAAGTTTTTCGATTTGAAAATCCCTCATACGAACCAAGAAGGATATCAATGGCACCAGTGTCATTACTAACGACAATCATATCTAAACGATTGTCTTTGTTGAAATCCCCTATGGCAAATGATGTGAAAGAAGAAGCTCCAGTTGAATACATCATTGGATTGGCAAAAGTACCGTTTGTACAACCAAGAAGTACGGCAATATTCTTAGTACCGTTATTAGTGACGACTAAATCTAGGCGATTGTCCTGATTGAAGTCACCAACGTCAATCATATATGGAGAAGCAGAACCAGTGGAATAAGTGACTTGATTTGCAAAAGTTACGTTACCATAGCTCAGAAGTACGCCTATTTTATCCATTCCATAATTAGCGATAGCAATATCGAGGAAGGCATCGTCATTGAAATAGCCAGCAGTGATTGAGTACGGATGAGAACCAAAGCCAGTTGAGAAAGTTATTTGGTTTGCAAAAGTGCCGTTGGCACGGCCAAGAAGTATACCAACATTGTTCGTACCATAGTTGGCAACAGCAATATCTGAATGGTTGTCGTTATTGAAATCTCCAGTGATCAGTGAGGATGGAAAAGAATCATAGCCTGTGGAATATGTAGTTGGGCCCGAAAAATTTCCATCTCCATATCCATGGAGTATGCTTATACTATTTGTTCCATAATTGGCAGTGACAATATCGAGTAGTGTGTCATTGTTGAAGTCAGCTACGTTAATCGAAATCGGACGAGATGAGCCAATTGAAAATATTACTTGGTTAACGAAAGATCCATTTCCAAATCCAAGAAATATACCAACGTTATTAGTACCAAAATTTGCGACTGCAATATCTAATCGATGATCATTGTTGAAATCACCAACAGCGACCTTGTACGGAGCTGATCCAGTACCTGTTGGATACTCGATTGGACTTGAAAAAGTGCCATTGTTAGATCCAAGATATATAGCAATATTGTTAGCGATATGATTGGCAACAACCATATCTAGCCAAGTATCGTTATCGAAATCCCCAACGGCGACAGATCGAGGACCATATTTGTATTCGATTGGATTTTTGACCGTTAATACGAACCTTAGCTCACACTTTGGAACTAAATGGCACATGAAAAGCAGTGTGATGAATGGCTGATTGCTCGAGTGTAACTATCACTGTTAGCACTTTTCGAATTCTTACAAGTCATATAATATGTTGTCAGAAGTTGTCTTATGACTCTATTTAGACACAACTCAAAACCATCATGTTTCAATAGAAACCCGTTCAGTTTTTTAGAATTTAGATCGATTTCGATATACGAATTCATCAGCACAGTCACTTGTCTGTTTTCTCTCTGTCATTTGCTATAGAATTCATTCGAAAGATATGCCGTCTTTGAAAACGAAGAAGAACGTCTATGAGCATGACATGAGTATGGAATGTAGGGATGTGTGAAACTATGTAGTCACATGTAATCATATACGAGTTTTACAGTGTTTTCTTGTGACATTTGGTTCGTTAAAACACTTATACAATAACGAAAGTTTCACATCGTTACAGAATCAAATGAATATCAAAACTGTTGTGCTGAGTAATGCTGTCGGTGATTCAATCAGTATTTTGAACTGGTGTTTACAATAACAAGCAGGATGTAACGCTATAATAGACGAAAATATGTGAATCGACTAGGTGACTAATTATGCATAAGCAACGCAATGTTTAGGCGAAGAAGAAGTGAACAATGATACAGGATATAACGACCGGCAATAGTTAGCATATATGTCAGTGATCTCATCGTAAGGATAATGAATATTCATCGATAATTTTCGAATGGCAAGTGTGTAATTATTTCTGCTCTTTTTCGTACAGTGAGTGATCTATGGCTTTTATCGATCTATTCAGTCGAAAATGGTCATAAATGTTCTATTGAATTTCTAATTAGAGATCTTCGATGTGATGACTTATATATCGATAAAAAAGAACATACCAATACTTTTTCGCGAAGTGAAACAAACTATCAGTACACCAATGGCCATTATTATAATTGTGAACATACCAAATGCACCTGTAAATGTTAATGATCGAGGAACTGACCAACACGAATATTCCCTAATAAAAACATGCTATACATTATGATGATTGAGGAAAAATAGAAAATAATATACAAATATGTGGGAATCATTGGTGAATTCTTCGCATTGTTAGTAACATTGGCAAATCTTGGTGAATTAGATTGATTTTGCGTTGAGTTTTCACGTTGCTCATTGTCCACATGAAGACGTTGTTCAAGAAGTGCAATTTCAACTGAAATAGCATGATTATTCACAGAATTTTCATTCATCTGTAGTATGATAAATAAAATTTGATACCAGATAGTTTCCTAAAAATAGTCATCGGTTGATCATTAAAATACTTTTCTATAAATTACCTGTTGAATTACCGTTTATGTCTTTTCTGTGTGAAAAAGCTATAGATTCTTGACGACAAAGAAAATTTCTAAAAGAAGATTTTCAATTAGCTTAGTAATTCTTAATTAGAATTTTAAATTTAAGAAAAAGAAATTCTTTGTTTTTTGGAAATATTACTCGAACATTTCATGCGAATATCTTCTTAATGAACAGCGAAAATACTCAGATTGTATCGAAAGGAAGACACCGTTTCAAAAAAAAATTCAAGTCTAAAATTATCAGATATTATTTTGCCATAAGAATACATACACATATCTCTAATTCCTAAATGGTATCCTGTTCAGTAGGGAAATGTTTTAATCTAGAGTTTATCATCAATATTAATGATAGAAACCACATTTGACATTGACAACATCTCAAAAAAGCAGCAGCATATCAAATTAGAGATAATCTATATATTGACTATATAATTGAACAAGCGAAAAAATCTTTGTATAGAAAAAAGCTGCTGAAATGCTGGTTAATATTAAAGTAACTCGACATTATCTGTTTGCTAATTCACTGCAGTTACCTTTGAGCGAAGAATAGAAAGATCTTTACGGGATTTTATTAGGCATCTTTTCATGATTACAGAAACGTTTTGCATAGTCAGAAGGGCGAATCTAACAAAGAATGATCTTTCCAAAAATATAGTGTTACTTTTAACATTAAACTGAATCGAAGTAATCAAAGTAGAACCTTGGACTAACACGTTTGATTAATATGGTTGTCTTCCTAATTTATTTATTGATCACAAATTTATCAATTGTTAATTTGTTTTTCTTGGAGACAAATATAAAACATCATATCAGAGAATGTCTTTAAGTGATACCATTTATTTGAGCTAATATCTTTCTGATATGTTAGAATTGCAATGAAGGTCAAAGTTCTAAAAAAATGTAATCGATTGTTATTTACTTGTAGAAAAAGCAAATACAGTATTTCAGCTTATTTTATTCTTTTCTTAATCTAATAATTTAAATTGAAAACTATATTACCAATTTTTCTCATATATCACTTTGACTTTAAATATCATAAAGCAGTTTTATTTGTTGTTCTTAGGATAAATGACTTCGTCTCTATGTTTTTTGTTTTATACATATCTAGTGAAGTTGATAATCGCTTGGAAAATATTCTTATCAATTGTTTTTATTGAATAAAAAAATTAGAAGCCGAAAGTGAAATGAGAACTCAAGATAGGTATGAATCAAAATCTGTTTTTCTATGCAAATACAGTGACTACTGTGCAAATAGTGGTATTTATTCAGGTCATACAGAATAGTTCGCATTTGACGGTAGATGGATAATACACCGCATCTTTACTCATAATGTTTGCTAAACTCGTTCTTTCTTTGAAGAAATTAAATTCCACGTAGATAGCAAACAACATTGATGACGAATTATAATCTTGTGAAAAGCTGCGTTCAGGATGTAATCGCGCTTTAGGAAGCAAAAACAAGCCGAATATTATAAAGAGAGACAGTCAACGATAGATAAATATGTAAGCCATCAAGAACTGTTAGAATCGAAGAATTCAAAAAAGCGGTAAGTAGGTTAATACAATTAAAAAAAAGAGAAAGTCAAAGAATAATGCATCGTCAATGTTGGTGGGTATTCAAGTGAAATTTCAATTTCTTCAAAAAAATTAAAAAATTCACGAAATTTTCTCCAAAGGAAACATACTTGACATCTAAAATGAATTTATATTATGACTTGAAAGTAAGCTTGCAAGTGAACTTAGTGCTCAAGCTATATTTAGTCGGCTATTATCTCTTATTTGTTCTGGAAGGCTCATAGTTAATTTTAATTTTTTGTGAAGCATATTTCTTAACTTATTACTTTTTAACCACATGACATAGAGGGTTCAATCAAAAGTCATTTTGAGAAGCGTGTTTCACTGCATCTTTTCACGCTAAAGAGACAAGTTTGCAAGCACATGTTTCACTATAGAAAAACTTAATATTCAAATCGAGCCAAAACTTCTGAACCATCCTTTATTAGAAGATTTTGAATATATCCGAAATGTTGAAGGCGCAGGCATATAAGAACAGTGTTTGAGTAGTCGAATAGACTATTGAGATGGTTAAATAATCTTCCAAGAGGTATACAAAAAATCAAACAAATGAAATTTTATATATCTATTGGTGTAGTTTTTGCCTTCTGTATACTTGAAATCATCCCCCACATGTCCTTCTTTTATGATAACGTTAGGTTTCAGGTACTGGAAAGTTTTCTGCGCTTTTCATTCAGTATAACTTCATCAATGACTTATGAAACTGAATTTATCTCATCCTACAAACTGCTTTTCTGAACATATACGAAACTTAGCACTATTTCATGTCTACCACTGATTACGTGCTACAATCATCAGTTGCATAGTTGAATGGGATGTGATAATTAACAGAGGATTAAACTGCAGGACCATTGTACATCCTCTTTCACTTGGCAAATATATATAATTACTGTATCACGTAAGACTATCGCGGTATCGAGGTCAGACAACAAGAGGTTAGCCGACGATGCCATGAAAACACATACGGCAACACGTCCACAAAGTATCGCGTTAGCAATAGTACCAATCTTGAAACTTGAATTCATTTAAACAACTATTTTTCAAGTTTCAATTGTCTGTTTCCACGACGTCCATATGGAGAGAGTGACTGTGTTTATTTGAAAGTGGAATCGAATTCTAATTTCAAGTTTCACATATGTCGACATCGTAGGACTTATATAAAGCACAATTTAAAATCAGTTCGTAGTAATTTTGATAAAACCTAACATTAGACCTAAACTAATGTAAAATAGATTTACTTTGATCTTAACTGTGAAGTATTATATATGTTAGAAGACGGTGTGACATCTTTTTCACAGAAAATCTTGCGTGGCATATTAGCATTATTTTTCTTTGTTTCATGAACCATAAATTGTCTAACGCTGATATTTTCAATGATAATCGATCATAATGAATAAATAAAATGATAAAAGTTTCATCTCAAACTTCCCTACAACAAGAAAATTGTAGGTCAAGCAAAATGAAAAATCTTGCGTGGTATTTAGCGTGACAATCAAAGTTCCAAGCTTTGTTTCATAGTTTCGGTAAACAAGAAATAATACAATTTCCTTATCTTTTTTAATAGGTTTATCTCCTATTTGCAGTCTTTCATTCAACAGTACCATGATGGTTCTTCATTGCTTGGTTCAATCTCAGAATTATTTTTGATTTAGGATAAATAGTAATTGAATAGTGACTGTACATCTAACACTCAGGAAAAAAAATGAGCAAGATCATGATAAAAACACAAATCAATCTTATATTCGAAAAGTTGAGACTACCTGTTGTAGCTCTACTAACTCCCAAAATTAAACCAGAAAGGAAGAAATCACTTTTACGATAAGTTTCAACAGTTGGTGGCAGCAAAAAATCGATCTTTTAACCTGTATGCATTCAGCAGTTTCAGCTTTATTTGAAATGAATCTGTAACTTTTTTCTATGGTACTGACGGCTTATTAGAGGAACCTAACCTGAAAAAACCATGAAGATTGGTTGAGAATAACTCATGATATTGAACTTTTGCATATGAGAATGTAACGGTACAATAAAGTTGTAATTCACTAACGTCAACTTGATGACTGCTAATATACACGAAAAAGTTTCAATCAGATCTGTTAAGTATCAATATACTTATCATTTAGAATTCAGAAACGTCATTAGAAGGACGTCGAGGTGAATCGAGTAAAACATAATATTTATACCGATGCTTCGAGCAAGAAGCTGGAAGGAGAGAGAAATACAATCAATCCAACCTTGGGAAAATTGCGTTTTTTTCCAATGAAACACAAGAAAAATTCTGTCGTAATCCAGAAAGTTTTGATTCGTCTGCGATGCAGATAGATCGATTCACCAATTTGATCTCTTTGGGGATTCCTATATATGTGTATATGAAGAACAATAAAAATTCTTCGTATTAAGAACGAGGCTGATGTTTCAAAATCTATAATAAATAAGCCTTCATCTTATATAAATGTAGCTATATATCTTTTATGCGTGCAGAGAGCTAAAGTTTTATAAAATGGCCCTATAGAGGTCATAAGGCAATAAAGCATCAAAGAAAAATAGTTATTAATACAATCCTGCAGGATTAATATGTGAAAACGATACACTTATTGTTACTACTTATGCGAATATTGTATTATTCAACCTATCTCGGGATCCAGTTTTTCATTGTTTACTTAGTTCTCAAAAACTACCTTAATGAAACAGTTTAAATATTCTCATGAGATCTTAGTTCCCTGGAGGCCATCTGTCCCGTTTTATGGACGGGAGAGGAGTGCAAATTTCTACTCTATATACTTCAACACTCTTTCTAATCGTGATTCACAAAAATACAGTTTTTTAATTACTATTCTCGCGCTTTTTCTTCGTTAAGTGGTAAGTACCATAGATGGTAGGGACTACTCTGTTTTGTGGAACTGAAATATATATTTTCGAAGAAAACAGTGAGTGTAAGTTTTAAGTCGAAAGATCTTCGGCTCCCCATCTCCTCCTCCCCACTACAGACCTTAGCAACTATCCCAAAGAAAAAAGAAAATATTTCTGTTTGAAATGCAAAAATAAAACAACTATAGTCTACGAGATTTTCACTTCACATATTTTGTTTTAGTTTAATAAAGCTAAAGAATTGATGTGACTTCTACATTTCAGTTCCAAAGGGGCTGCGCTAATAAGGTTTTTAGTTTCTCTTCCACTAAGATACGTTTTTTAGTCTTGGTATTTATCTATTGATTTTAAGTCCAGATCGAAGCATACAATATGCAAAAGACCGTTTATGCTACAGTAGACTAAAAACAAAGGTGTCAAATGAAACTTGTGCGATTTGACCAAATTTTACTATACCTCTAAAGTATCGTATAAGTTCACAAAACCCTCATTAAAAGTTTCGTAATCTGATAGGTTTCGTAAAAAGCTCTCCCCACTTTTGTATCAAGAACGGTTTCATACTGAATTGTTTTCTTTTGGACTCTCATTTATAATGAAGACAACTGTTCATCAATCAGAAGCTCGACCAATTCAGGCCCTTACTATGCTTTCCTATCTAGCAATCACTTTGCCATCACATCTGCATATTACCTTACTGCATTTAGACTTCATACTTTTCAATACGTAGCCACTTGCGAAGCAATATGAAAACCATAGAGGGATATCACAATTCATTTTTTTCGCTGAATCTGTGAGACTTTTGTATCTTTTCGAAAGCAACTGAGTTTCTACCTGTGAACAGCTTTCAATGTATGTGTTTGCTGAATCGCTATATTAATGTCAATGCCTTTTTACGTCACTTGCTCTTCCTTGCGTCGAACTTAGTTCAGAGAATGGTCAGCAGAGAGAGACGAACAGATCTAAAAGCAAAGAGTAGGCGTAGAACAATAGGCCTCGATTCATCAATGTGATTATAGACATAAGAAATACATATAATCACAGATCGATCGAGAAACAAGTAGGGGATCAAATAAAGATGAAGAAACGAGGCCGTAATATAAGAAATTGCACATAAATATCAGGTGTCAAACATGGAAACAGGATTTTCGATATGTATATAAAGAAGTAGACCTGAAAATAAAGGGCTGTGCATAGAAATAAGGGTTACGCATAGAAAAGCAAAGGTTAGGTATATATATAAGGAATTAGACACACAAATACGGGGTTAGATATAGTTACAAGTAGGTAGAATTAGGTATTGAAAGAGTATGGATGTGCTCAGTGGTATTACATTGACCCTTGAATGTAACTTCGGCTATGAAATCTGATTTAAAACGAAAGAAAAAAGTTTTGTATTCAACGGTTTTTGTACGAAACTTGAAAGGGTTTTCGAATTCGTTTCAATTCTCGGAACCATTTTCAGATTCAGCACTGCACTTTCTTTTTCAGTGTAGGATTCCAAATCGTATTCTACAATTAAAAATAACTGCATCAACACGACTGCGTCATCAAAGGAAAATCAATCTGTGAACCAATAATTTACGATTTAAAAACTGCAAGTACAGCCCGTGTACGGATACCTCAACTATGAACTAAAGTAGCCGTAACACATCATCTACGGTCAATATATGATTCGTTTACGACATGAACAATTTAACAACCGCATTTCTGCCCTAAATAAAAGGGCTAAATACGAAACCATAACACTTCGTATATACACCATTTACTGACATAAAGGTACGCTTTTTCATTGTTTTAATTTCGATATCGTACTGTAATCGGATCCATTTTTATCAATCTGGGTAAGTATGATTGAATGCTTTAACTATTAATATTTATTTCATTTAAATTGTCTGGATTTTAAATATAAAATAAAAATTGTAAAAAAAATGATACTACTTACGATACTTTTTCGTATGCGACCTTAGTTTTACTTTTTCGTTAAGTAGTTTTGTTACTCATTAACAACATGATTCTCTAATTGATAACTCTTTTTATAGCTACTTCGTTATTCTGTTACTGCACAATTTATATAAAAAGTATTTTATTCATGAGGCAAATAACATCATTATACTCTTTAAATCATGTTTATTATTATTCTTTAATCTGACAGTTATATCCTGCGCATATGTACAAACTTGCTTCAAACGTGTATGATGAATAGAAAAAATAAATGATAGCGAACAAAAAAAAAATTGCATATCGATAATTTGATCGTGACATTTTTTTTCTAGTGATGGGCGGTAAGACGTAAGAAGCGTTAGGCCTTCATTTTCGTATCATCATAAATCGTGGGAGAACAGAAAAGAAATAGTTATAACACAGACGAATATAGTCATAAGAGAACAGAACGAAAGAAAATGCTTATAATAAGCGACGGAATAAGCGTAAGACGTTCATTACGCCCTACAAACTATATTGAGCAAGAGAGCAAGACGAAAGAAATGACTATAATATACAGTATACAACATGTTCTGAGAAGTTTCTTCAAAGCTGACACTATATTTTAGGATTTTTTAAAATTCTTGTTAAATTCTGAATATAAACATTGAAATATTCAACAAAGAAAAATAAAAGGCTTCATTTATTACATTAAAAGCGATTATTACGTTATTTCGATGTCAAACGTAATAGATACATCTTTTATTTACATTTGTTTAGTTATCTCTCTATACGAGCTGGCTATCACGTAACACCGCATCATAACGTCTTACAAGTAGGAAGAGTAAAATTATACATGAGAGAATGAAAGAACATATATATATATATATCAGCTTATGTATAACCAAGAGAACAGAAAGAAATTGACGGTGAACATTATCTTTTTTTTCTTTCTTTCCTTCGTTTGCTATAATAAGATATATCATTTCTCCATAGTCGAAGTTTCTTCGGCCCATCACTATTCTTTTCTTCTTCTAGCATAAGTATGTGTTTGTTTTTTTCTTTCACCCTCTTTACATATGCTGATGAGACTCCGTAGTGCAAAATATTCCTATGAAAAATCAGAGTTATTTTTGATTATCAGTACATAAATCTCAATTTTTCTCTCAAACATCCACTTTTCACACCATAATCGGATTAAAATCGATTGAAATCTCACTCAATAAAAACCTAGTTAATGAATTAAAAATTGGTTATTACAAATTCTCTCGGTTGTAGTTCGATTTAAATCAATCTTAAGTTCATTCAAAATTTGAATCATGTTGAATTCATTTCTAAAAGTATTGGCTTGGAGCATAAGTTCAGCACGTTATGTGATTCATCAATAAATTTATTTTTTTAGAAAGATGTGCAATATCAATCAACAATAATACCACCGTTGGTTTTGACAATGTTTGCCCATTTTGCTAGCAATATTTTAATTCCACGTTTGTATAAACTAACCGGTTGTGATTCGAAAAAGGCAGTGAGGTCAGATTTGAGCTCATCAAAGTTTTCAAAGTGTTTGTTGCACACATAGTTATGGAGGAATTGGAACAAATGATAATCGGATGGCGCTAGGTCTAGTAACCAGGGCGGATGCGCAAGAACTTTCCATCCCAACTGTCTGGTTCTTTGCTGAGTCAACTTTGCTGTATGATGTCGGGCGTTGTCATGAAGAAGAATGACGTCTTTTTGATTTGCCAAGTCCAATCGCTTTTCAAGTAGAACTTCATGCAATCGCTGCAGCTGTCGAGAATAGACATCGACGGTAATCGTTTGATTGGTATCTAAAAGCTCAAAATCAATGATACTCTTCATATCCCACCAGATGCCCAACACTATCTTCTTTGTAATGGCATTGGCCAGGATTAAGCCACTGTCGTCGACGATAGACGTTGACGTAGCACAACAATTTTTCATCTCCAGTAACGATTCGTTGCAAAAATGGCTCATGTTCCTGTCGAGAAAGCAATGAAGCACAAATTGATGCTCGCTGAGCCAAGTTGTCTGTGAACAATTTCTGTGGAACTCTATTTCCATATGTATGGACCTTACCGAGAGTCTGAAGATGACACTCCACTGTCGTATAGGGACAGTTAAGTTGCACGACCAATTCGTGTGTTGTCTAATGTGAGTCAACGTGGAGCAAAGCTTCTAACGCTTTATCATCAAAGCCCACAGGTCGCCCGGAGCGAGGCTTATCCGTCAAGGTGGTATCTCCGGAACGGTGGCCTGACAAACAAACGACGACAAGTGTGACTGTCGACGGCTTCCTCGCCATTTGCAACATCAGTATTCCTTGTTGCTTCAGCTGCTGTTAAGCCTCGATTGAACGCATAGAGCATACAGTGTCAAATATGAACTTTTTGTTCATCCATTCAATTTCAAACAACTAAACGTTAATTTTTTTTTAAAGATGAAGAGCCATATATAGGGTGACAGAGACAGGGAAGAATCTGAAGGGTGCGGAAAACCCATAGAAGATGATCGGAACTTTCCCAATAAGAACTAAAGATCACAAAGTTATTACAAAGAGCTAACGAGGGAAGAACAGGTGGAAATGTCCAATATAATCATATGAGAGAAACGAAAGGACAAGTGACTAGTGACATCATTCACAGAATGAAATGCAGAGAACGAAACACTAATATCAAAGTTTATCAACACACATAATAATTATATGCCTATGTCTGTGACGGTGCAGGTCATAACATATATCAAAATAATCGAGAGACTGTTCCCTTATAAAAGACATTATTCAAGTCATTATGCAGCATGAGACAAAAAAACACATCGGTCTATTAGAACAGTACCCGAAATGTACAGAACTTATGTTCCCAGCCAATAGTAATAAAATGAAAATGGATTTTTTATTTATGCAGAAGTCTTGTACAGAAAAAAGAAAAATTTGCATACAATTGATTGAGATGGATTTAAATGATCTAATTAGCTTCAGTTGATTTTTTTATTTTTAATCGATTTCTGATGAAATTGTGCCATCTCAATTTAAAACAATTTATGTATCAGTTCAAATTTACTTTAGTTGCCAGTGTTTAGCTTGGTGGCAACTTCATTCTTTCTAAACAGGAGCAGTCCAAAAAAATCATAAAAAATTAGGATTTTCCATTTGGATTAGAGTCCTGAGCGTCATTGATCAATAAAATTAAATATCATTTTTTCGAGGGCTGCGTTCATTTTGATTCCATTCATTGGTCATTAAATGAAAACAATCGATGGTCAGGCAATAATCAAATAATCGATAGTGATGATATTCTCACTGTTAGTAAATGTGAATTACTAATGAAATTTAAAATTATTCGATTTGAAAATGAAAACAAACTTAAAATATGTATTCAAATCACAATCGATCAGACAGATGCGGTCGAATTACCACTTGATTTTTGGCAAGAAAATGATATTGAAAATCAATGCGAAGTTATTACGAACATGTTCATCATGGAGTTTACGAATTTTTATAATATGCTTATAGAATAAAATATCTGTCAGCTAATGCGAGATTAAATTGGAGAGTTGAGAATGGGCAGATTTGTTATTACAGTTAATATCTGAAATAAATATCTCTGAACATAATTGTTTCGGAAGAGAAAGAGACACAAAACTGACATGAAGAGATGTTTTTTCGGGCAGTTTTATAACTATTTAAATGTGAATCTTTTGAAAGAATGGGAAGCCATGACACTAACCGGATATCCTCAATTATGTGTTTATTGTGCAGCTTCTATAATATACCAGGAAAGTATAGTTTCTAATTAATCATACTACTCTTGCGATGGTGATGATTTGCCGTTGTTTAGGTTTATATATCTTATTCAAAACCAAAATTCTCATTCGAGACACATCTTTGTTTAGTATATGATAAATAAAATAATCAAATATCTCAGAAGTCTCTTCGCGTCATTTAGCACTGATTCATACATTATTGAAATTACCTTCTCCAACAACCCTAGCAGTCAAAATTAAGCGACAAACGCGTTGTAAAGAACGTTATTTTGTTTTCTTTTAACGCATTTGTTCTTTCAACAAATGTCCGGATTTTTGCGTTTTAACAGTTGAATTACTCTTGACTTTGAACTCATTATACTGAGTGGAAACACAAGCATTTAAACGCATTTTCAAAGTGAACGCATTTAAGCGCAAAAAAAATCGAATACTTTTCATATGTTTAAACATGTTGAAAATTTACGTTTTCATGGGTTAATGAATGAGTATTTGAGTGCTATAAAACACAGAAAATTTTTTCAATATTGAACACTAGTTATTTTTTATTAGGAGACTTCTATATGTACTCTGACAGTTATCAGAAAGAAAAACAACAAGAGAAAAAAAGTATTGTTAGATATGTATATATCTCTAAATACAGTTTACATTTTTTAACAGAATTTGCATATGTTATTTTCATTTCCTGTATATGTACTTTGTTTAAGAAGTTGACTGTACTTAGAGATATATGTATATGTAACAATCCTTTTTCTCTTGTTTTTTTTCTGATAACTGTGAGAGTAAACATAGAAATCGCCTAATAAAAAATTACTAGTATTCAATATTGAAAAACATTTGAATGTATTTTATACAACTCATATACTCAATTATTCATCGATTACCTTCTACTGCTGCTCCTAGTGGATTTATTTTTTAATGAATTTCATGTGCTACTAATTTGTCGACTTATAATAGCAAATGGAAAGAGGGTCTAAAATACAAATAGTCGTAATTGCGTAACTAGGGGCAACGAACGTTAAACTTTAATTGCTTAAAATTATTTCATTTAGTTATATTGCTAACACCTTACACGACGAACATGACGATGAAAAAACTATGTATATCCTAAAAATGATAGATAAAGTTTACAAACGATAAAAAGATGTTATTCTGTTCACTTTTTAAAAAATTTATTCCTAAATCACTTATAAAAAATTTTGTAAGCATGCATTAAAAGATTGCGATCATTCATTCATGTAAGCTTCTCATCTATATCTTATGAAGACTATTCTATAACTACTCAGTAATTTTATTTAATCTGCTCATTGGTCTAAAAAATTCTATATTTAATTCACACAAAAAATTCTATATGCATGCAGCAAGAGTTTTATAATCTCTTGATCTATACAAACGCTTGTGACTTAAGTGCGTGTCACGAAAACTCTATTAAGACGCAGTGAAAAGTATTTTCATTGTGTTCAATACTTTAAACTTCATTCCTAGATAAAACATAAAAATTCTATTGTCATGCAGTAAAAGAAATTTTTATTCTAACCATTCATACAGAAATTTCCATTTTTAATTCACTTAAAAATATTCTAATGTAAACTAACCTTGTCAAAAATGTTCTAATCAGGTGCTCATTACGACTACTATACAAATAGATATGATACAAGTGTTTCCAACTTACTTAGGGCGTACCAAAAGTTCGTGGCCCGATGTTTAAAATTTTAGAAAACAGTAAATATTGGATATTTTGTTATGGAAATATATAGTATCACGTCTCGTCTTTAATAATCTATAGAGCTGCTCTATCTTGGATTTAGTTCTGACATTCTGCGAGACTAAGTTCATAATTTAGCGACTATGTTAATATTCAACTATTTCTTGTCCAATGTTCAGGTATATTCTGGAACTATTCATAGTTCCCATTGGTCACTTTCTCCCGTTACGCTTAATGACGTCATGATCTAGAACAATATCTTTCGATAGTATATATAAATGAGAGGCTATTCACTGTCAGCTTATTTGTACCGCACCCGACTTTAGATCGTGATAACATTTGGTTTCAATTGCAAAACAAGTTATCAAACATGACTGATGAATTTAATCGATACTATATCAAAATTCGAGTTATTTTGGGAATAAATTCAAAAACAATCTTCGAGGAACTTACAGAAGCATTGGGGCCTGATGCTCTATCATACTCAATGGTTAAAAATTGGGCAAAACGTTTTCGCGAAGGAAGAGAAGATGTCAGTGATGATCCTCGATCTGGTCGTCCGATTTCAGTTCTTACAGTTGAAAATATTGAATGTGTTCGACAAGTTATCGAAGATGATCCCCACTCAACTTATGAAGATATTATTGTTAAGACTGATCTATCGCGTGGTACAATAGAACGAATTATCCATGATCATCTAAAGATGAGAAAGGTTGTATCACGTTGGGTTGCTCATCAACTTACTGACGAACAAAAACAAGGAAGAGTTCGAATTTGCCGTCAAAATTTAGAGAAATTTAAGAACGGAACATGGCGATTATGTGATATTATCACTGGTGATGAGACGTGGATTTATCGCAGACAGATTGGTCGGAAGTCAAGCAATTCTACCTGGGTTGGTGAAAATGAACCACCAAGGACTATTGTTCGTTGGAATAGATATGAACCTAAAACATTATTTTGCTTCTTCTTTAAATCCACTGGTCCTGTTCTTATACACAAAGTAGATGAAGGCAAGACCATCGATCATAACTACTATATCGATAACTGTCTTATACCTGTTATCAATGAAATAAGAAAAAAGGAAAAGTCATCACGCACAAAATATAAAATGCTTCACGATAATGGTCCTCCTCATGCTCATCGAGATGTTGTTGAGTATTTAACAGAGGAAGGTATCGAAATCATTCCACATCCACCATATTCGCCAGATCTTGCACTGTGTGACTTTTGGCTAAATGATTATATCAAGAACAAGTTGGTTGATCACACAAATGAAGAATCGCTAGCTCAGGAGGTTTCCACTATAGTGAAGAATATTTAAATAAACGAGTTTAAAAAGACTTTCGATAAACTGTTAGAGAGGATGGAACTTTGTATCGAAAATAATGGTGATTATTTTGAGCATTTAATAAAATAAAACTACGAATATCTCTTACTTTTCGTATTGTGGTTTTATATTTTCAGGATCTTTTCTTGGCTATAAGTACTATATCTTTATTCTAGCAGGATGTTAGAACTTAATCAAAGACGGAGCTTCTCTATAGATTATTAAAGACGAGACGTTATAATCTGTATTCCCATAATAAAATATTCAATATTTACTGCTTTATAAAATTTTAAATGTCGGGCCACGAACTTTTGGTATACCCTAAGTATAAGTTGAAAAAAGTTTTTAACAGTAATAAAAGCTGTACAATAATGAAATAACAAGCATAACTGAGTGCATCAAATAATATTAAACGAATATATTCAATTATTGATGTTGTGTTAGATTAAGTGTAAACACAATGGATATTTATTTTGGTTATTTCTTCAATTGTGTGGATTATACTTTGTTGACCCTTATGACCAGTTATGTAATCGACGGATGATGCTACTTATAAGTATAATTCATTATACTTATCAACTGTTAGCGTCATCGCCCTTCAAATACTCCAAACAATATCGTTACGATGTTCAACTTTCCTGACTTAAAATAGTGCAAGATTTTTTTCAACATTCCCACTTTCGATATTTGAATCTTTCGACATTTTAACTTTCAATACTTCTATTTTCGACATTTATTTTCGATTTTTTTTTACCTTTCGATATTTTATTTTATGACATGTGAAATTTCGACATTTTTATCTTCCACTTTTTCACCTTCGACGTTATTCCACTGGATCGTCCTATGATCAACGTAAAAGTGCGAGAATAGAGCAAGTTAGGACTTAACAAAATAATCAATATCAGTGTGTGAGTTGACCGAGATATATAATAATGAATTAAAACCTGTTGCTGTATATTTGATGGCTGTGTACAATAGCCGTACTTGCCATTTAATCCAATGCTGAGAACAATAATATTAATAATGTTCACTCAAGAAAAACGAAAATAACTAGCGAATAGCAACAATAGAAACAAAAAATAAAACGCACGAAAAAAAAATTGTTTCTGGTGCACAAATAAATAAGACAAATCTTTACTTTGCTGATTGATTATCTTGAAGCAGAACTATAGTCTATGAGAGATTTTTCACTTCACCTATTTTATATTAGTTTACCGATGCTAAAGAACATACGTTAATTCCACATGCTGCGATAACAAGCGTTTTCTTTTGCTATTTGGGAACAAAAAAAAAATTTAAGGACTGACCTCGACGTGACTTGAACACGCAACCTTCTGATCTGGAGTCAGACGCGCTACCGTTGCGCCACGAAGTCTACACCATAAAATAGTTTTATTGTGTCTTTTTTTATTATTATCAAAAAATAGTCTAGCACAAAAAAATAAAGATTGACCCCGACGTGACTTGAACACGCAACCTTCTGATCTGGAGTCAGACGCGCTACCGTTGCGCCACGGAGTCGACATTAGAAGAAGAGCAGAAAAAAATCTCATTCCTCCCGTCGACACTTAGAACGCATGGTAACAAATATATAGAGTAGTATTTGTTCTCACGCGTCATAATTCATTGCAAACATACAGAAAATAATTTCATGTAACCAATTACACACTTTTAAGATTACCTATTTACTTTAAATGTTTAAATCAACATATAGTAAGACACTCGAACAAAAGTTAAGAAAAAAAAACAATTGATAATTCAAACAAACTTGACAAGGAAAATCTAAAAAACATTGACTTCTTTTTTCAACTGTTCTATTTTTTTATTGTAGTTTCTGTGGTAAATAGAAAAAAAGAAAAGAAAATATTGATGGTTTATATTTTCACCATGGATCAATCGATTTGTACATAAGTATGTCATGAAAAATACTAAGCAACCTAGCTCTTAAATTATAAATCCATGAAATAGGTGTATATGTTACTTATATTTTTAATTTGTTTTATTTACACTGCGATATAAAAAACAAAACTAGGAGGAGAAGGTGGGACGTTTATCGTCGTATGTAAAATTTCCCACTATGGTTTCGGAAATGAGCATATGAGAATCTAGACATCTCCACTGATCAATAATTATTTGCTCATTATGTTGTCATCATCTGATCATCATCAATCTATGATATTAATTGAAAAATAAAAGACCCAGTAAATAACAATAATACAAGAAAAAAAATGATCGGATGAGTTTATCTCACCATTGATTTTTGTCAACATATAAGTATCGAATCTTTAGTGATTAACTGGTAAATTATTTCATTACAGTAATAACACATGAGTCATAATAAATTAAAGTAGATATTAACACAATATTCCTCTCATTTAAATTTATACAAAATGTTTATTCATTTACCAACACAATAAAGAATTGTAACCTTTGCAAGACTAAAAACTTCACTTCTTCGTCAATGGTTCTGGTGCCCAGATTTTTCTAGTTTAGGTCGTAAGTGGAAGTGCTTTTTTTTCGTTAATCATATTGTTTCTCGTTCAATCTAGTATAACTTACCGAGGTTGTTAAAATTCTCCTGATTTATAAATATGTCACAACAAGTTCTGACTTTCTTTATTTATTGAGATAGTATTAATTAAGCAGTTTCGCATACGATCTAATATTTGAAATTTTTCTGGTCGTCAGAACGCTTAGATAATCAAACATATCAACAAATCTAATCCAACGAGATCAAATAATACAAAAGAAACAATCGGAATTATCGACTTGACAATATTAGTATTTACGATGAACCGAGTTGAAAATAATATAAAAAATTTGATTGGTTAACAATTTCTATATGAAGTAATAGCTCATTTCCTTCGATAATTTTTTTGTTATTAATAACCTCATTAAAAATAGTCTAATTTAAAAACAAAGATCATATGGTTTTCATCACAAATAGATGTCATTATGTTTTTTATTTTTCATTGCCAAGACAACGGTGTAAACGATGAGTATGATGTCAACCAATAACGACATTCTTGAGGTTATGATTTGAAATGAAAAAAAAAGGACTGTAGCTTTTAATGAAATGAAAATCAACTTATGACAATTTATTAGTAATCTTATTTATTTCCTACGTCAAATATGGCATCAGTCACTACTGGTATGTGCAAACATGAATTTTTCTTTATTAATTATTTTCAATTTTTTTTATATTTAAAAATTTAGCTAAGACATTCACGGCTGCCGATAAACTCCGTGATCTTCTTTCACAATTAGACCATCATGGTTCTCCTTCATCACCTACACATCATTCAAGTTCATCTAAAGTATAAACAAATCATTAACACTCTCTTATCTATTTATCTATTGTTTCATTAGGCATCTAAAGATACGCCAAAATCAAATGAACTTTATTTACTTGTTCAAGCAGCTGATGAGATAAGTCAACGATTGCGAGAAGAGAATGAAGCATTACGTGTAAGTTTTTAAGAATGAAACATGTACACTTTTGTGTATGTAGTGAATAAAATAATATTGAAAAAGATTGTTTTTTTTGTTTCTATTTTATTTTAACTTAGGATGATAGTACCAAACTTCGATCAAATGTTGTGGTTTTAATTGAAGAAAATAATCGATTACATGAAGAAATTCGTAGTACATTTGTCTCGGATATGCTTCGTTTAATTAACATTGATGATGGACAATCAATGACAGATAAAGAAGTATAGCTATTTAAAGGAAAAAAAACAAATCTTATTCTTTTTTTGTATATTCAAGTCACAAATTGCTGATCTTTATACGAAAAAAATGCGTCATCTTGAAATTGAATTGAAAGACGCTAAGTATATATATATCATTATTTAAAATAATGGTATAAATTATTAATGTATTCAATTATAGAGAAAAATTAAGTATGTATGAAACAGTTTGGCAAGCACCAAATGATCTTATGAATTGTCTTAAATGTGGTGCTCTACTTCCATTTGGTCAACATTCCAGTGAACATAATGAAAAATTTGCTAATGTTATAACGTAAGTTATTTTGAATTGCAAAATAAATGTTACTCTCTAATATGGGATCCGACATTGTACGAACATTAATTCAGATCATTCTCCGATTGATCAGTTACAATAACGTTCAATCTAAGATTCGACTAGATCAATTTCGAATTAGAGACTAACAAGGTAATCTCTTCAGATGTTATCTTCCAATTTCAATGATATTATTGCCTATAGATAGTACATAGTATTCTAATAAAAACTCTAACAGGATTTGGATTGGTCTAAACTATTGATCTTTTTCCTAGGAGTCAAAATTTTCGAAAAATTTGTATTTTCGAATTTTCACCTAAAACTTTACGCATATAGGGAATCGAACTAGAATGGCTTCCGAAAAAAAATTCAGAACGTTTGAACAAAGTCTCTTCAAGATATAGAACTTTCAAAAACTGCATGTTTTATACATTGTTGATGGAAAAGGATCTATATCTTGAAAGTCTTATATTTCGAAGAGACTCTGTTCAAAACTTCTGAACCTCTTTTTTTATAGAAGTTAGTCCAGTTGAGTTCTCTATATGCACAAAGTTTCAGATCAAAATTTGAAATTACCAGTTTTCCAAAAGCCTCGGGCCTCTAGAAAAAAGTCGATAGTTGAGTTGAGCCTGAATAGGAACTCAAATTTTGTTAGGGTTTGTAGTGGAATACAATGCAGTATTCACAATCAAAAAAACCATTGAAATCGGAAAGAGACATCTAAGAATCTTCCCTCATTAGTATATTGCATTCTATGTAGAGGCGTTAGTTCAATCCAAAAAATGAATTAAATAAAAACTAGAATAAAAAAAAATGTGGATGAAACTAAATGTTCATCTATGCTAAAATAAACATCGAAGTACAAAACATTAGTTTGTATCTGGTATCTAGTCACCAACATCCTTACAGATCTTCGTTGTATGCATGATCATATGTCGTTTTTCTGTCCCAATCACATTTCCTGACTCTGTAAAATAGTGCTGATATATTCAAAAACATTTCAATAAATCTAACGTTTTCTGTATAAAATAATATTTTGATGATTCATCTCTTTGTTGTAATTCATTATTTTATCCAAGGACTTATCATAATACTATCTTCATGAAAATAATTTAAGAGTATCACTAAAACTAGAACAATACATTATAATAAGATTTCAATCACTCTGCAATCCAGACCGAAAAAAAAGTGATCTGTTGAGAGCTTCTATGTGAAAGTACAATGAAAAGAAAAAGTACACTTACACATTTCGTTCATGTTTTCTCTTATGCTATTTGCTTATTCAATCGGACGATCACCTGAACTAATGTTCGTACCATGTTGGATTCTAGATTCGATGCGTCCAAAGCAAGATCCTAGACTGATCTAAGATTGAATGCTAAATATAAATAAATGAAATGAATTTATTTCTAGAGAAAATGAAACTAATAAACGAAAATTACAACAAATGCAAGTTAAACTTGATGAAAGTCAAACTAAAGAACAAGATGCATTAGCAAAATTACAAGATTGTATTCAAATTGTTGAACAAAGCCAATTTGAAAAAAATGAAGTATTGATTTTGTTTTTTGATTATTTGTAAAAGATTTCTATTAAATAATTTGTTTCTTATATAGGCTATTGTTGAACGTGATCAAATTAGAATTGAACTTGTTGAAACACAAAAGCGTTTAAAAAAATTAATTGATGAAATGAATGAAAAAATTAATGTTGAAAAACAAAAAGCTGAACAAACATGTGAAGAAAGATTAAAAGAAAATGCTGAAAAGGTAAATTAAAACGAAACGAACTTTTTTTTTGAAGTTTTTTTTTACTTTAGATACGACAAGTTGAAGAAAAATGTTCACAATATGAATTAACAATGGATCGATTAGCTAGAGAAAAAACTTCTTTAGCAGCTGATTTAGATGAATGGAAAAATCGAATACAAAGACAAGAAATTGATTTAAGTCAAGTAAGAATTTCACAAAATGAGCATTAAAGTGCTCTCGAATAAAATCAATATTTTGTAAGATTTCATTTCATCTTTGAAATAATGCAGCGTTCGATTCTTTAGAAACTTTTATGTAAAATAATAGAATGTAAACTTTTTATTAGCTGTGTTCTGTGATTTAGTAAATGCAACTGACTTATCTAATTTGTTTTCTTGTTTTTACAATGTTCTTTCGAAGTTATGAGCAGCCATGCACAAAACTTTGTACTGATGATTTGGGTCTCTACAAAATCCTCTCTCAACAGTGTTTTGTATGTTTTTGATTATAACCTATATTTATATGACGATGATAGTTTATCTGAATGTTTACACTAAATTCGAATCCTTCTATTAAGAGACAAGACAATGAACTACAGCAGGTGGTAGCCAACAAGAACATTTCTAGGTTGAACGTTGTAAAACGAGTACTTGATCAAAGAAATTTCACTATTCTCGCGAAAGTGCAGTTGAAATACTTCGTAAGAAATACACAATCGATAGAGCCTTTCAAATGTTGATTGTTTGTTTTTGAAAACTAAATATTCGTTTCCAGAAAAAAGAATAGACAACTGGAGAACAGATGAGAAATCACAGAACGCAGTTAATAAAAAGTTTCTATCTGATTGCTCTAAATGAAGATCCATGGAATTTTATAGAGAATCAAATTCTACATTTTCTGATAATAAATTTTAGGTGATGTATCATTTCTTCGTGTCGGATATTTACGAACGAAATAATGTTACAAAACTTTGGTATAGCATATAGTTTTGTCTCAACATGCTTAGTTTTTCTTCATACATTTTATCTGAAGAAAGATTGTTTTTTTTTAAGGCTTCGGATTCTGTTAAACTTCAAGTACAAAAAGCAATGCGTGAACGTGATCAAGCTAATTCAAATACAATGCAAATTCGAACAGATTTTGAAAAGTTATTATTACAAAGTAATCAAGTAAGAGATACTTTTAGATATGAATAGAACCAGTAGTTTTTAGTTTCGGTCTTAGTTAGAAAAAATATTTGGTCTCTATTCCAGTCTAAAAAATTATTCGTTTCGATCTCGGTCAGAACAGTTAGTCCGGGTTTCGATCAGAAGAAAAACTGATCTCGGTCCTCGCGCCAGTTCCACCAGAATCATCTTGCTCATATCTAGATATTCGTTTTAAAAAGGAAAAAAAAAAAGAAAATCTTATTTTATATATTAGGATATACTTCAACTTCGCCATCAACTTGGTTCCACTCAAAATCGTTTCAATGATATTGAAGGTGACTTATTAAATTCAAAAAAACATTGTCTCGAACTAACAGAAGAAATTAATCGTTTAACTCGAGAAGTATTTGTTTTTTTTTGTTTTGTTCTAGCAAAAATTAATTGTTTTTTTAATTTTATTTTAGAACTTAATGTTAAAAAGTATCAAACAAACTCTTGAACGATCACGTGAAGAAAATATCGATGCTATAACTGTTATATTAAATAAACGTGAACAAGATTATCGTACAACAATTGAAAATCTTGAATTAGAACGTCATCAATCATTATCCTATCTTGAAGATCTTGTTTGTAATCAAAATACAATATTAAATAAATTACGTTTATATTCTCGACAATTAACAAATGAAATTGAAACAATACTTGAACAAAAAAATGAGATTGTGCAAGAAATGACTGTTGAAAATCAAGAATTACGTATGAAATTATCTAATGCTTATGAACGTCTTGAACAAACTGATACACAATTATTACAACATAATGATACACATATCAAATTAAAACAACGTGTTATAGAATTAAATAATAAAATAAAAGAATATGAAAATATTGTATGTAAACTAATACATCCTTTTATTAATTTGAATAATTTCTTGTCATCATTTTAGATTAATCAAATCAAAACAAAAGATTTAATCGATTATCAACAAAGACTTACTCTAATGTCACAGCGTAGTTAAATATGCATTTTTTATTGTTTAGCGAAATATGTATTATATTTAACATTTAATAGAAATATAGAATACAGATAGTAATAATAAGCAAAACAAAAAGAAAACAATAAAATGAATAATTTATTTAATAAGTATCAACGATTTATATCATATAATAAAGAACATAAAAACTTAAGTAGGAGCATTTCCTGTTGCTTGTGAAGGTGCTGATTGAGATGCTTCATTGAGATTAATAGTAAAAGCAACAGGTGTTTGAGCACGATTTCTTGCTCGAACATTATAAAGTTCTTGAACAATAACTGGATCACGAGGTCGTTGAGCACCGGATTGTGGTAGATTAGGTAAACTCGGTTCTTCTAATACAAATGTTCCACGTCGCTGTCGATCGCCGAGTGGTGATGGTTCTTGTTCTTGAATAGGTGCTGTAGTAGGAACTCGATCTCTTGCTCTACCACCACCACCACCACCACTACCCCTACCACCAAAAATTGGTCGATCATCACCTTCGAGTGATCGAGCTGCAGTTGTACTTGTAATATGATTTCGTCGTGGTGATGGTGGTGCTGGTGCTGGTGCTGGAGGTCGTTGAGGTGGTCGAGTATTTGTAGCCAGAAATGGATTTGGTCCAAAAATTGATGACGTACGACGTGCTGATTGTGGATCCCATGATGCTGTATAAGATGATGTTGAAGATCGAGCAGGCATTGTAAAATTAAGATCAACAAATGGATTATCAACACTTCCAGAAAAATGATTTTGTGGTGGATGATATGCAAATGTTTGAGATGGTAAAGGTGGTCGTGATGCTGTTGAACCACGTGAATAATATAAATTTTCTAAATGCCGTACTATAGAGGAAAATATAAAAAAGTCATTATATTTTCTTTTGCTTGTGAAAAAGAGTAAAGTCTCTACAACACGGCTATGTAAAAATATGTTTGGTTAGAAAAAAATGTCCTGCATTGGGCGTTCAACATTGTACGTATGTTATGTTTGAATGTAACAAATGCAACACTTGCTTTTTAGTGGTATCAAAATATTTGGGTTACAAAGCCATAAGTTCTATAGAAAAGTATTTTATAAAAAGTCGATTTTCCCTATGCAACATCTAAATAGAACCTTGCATCGAACTCGGAGTGATCGTGAAAATTTTTTTCCGTGATGATAATTTGCATAAAGAATTCAAATATTGGCTAGAAAATCCAAGGTCTAATTTTTCACTGTACAAAATCCGAAGAAAAAGTTTCTTTCGCTATTTGCTAAGGAAAAACTGAGTATACAGAACTTTTGCAGTTCTCCTAAAATGTAGGTAATTCAGTCAAAAAATGTTGTGGACTGCTCGTAGATATGTTATTTTGTAGAGACCAAATTCCTCTGTCGCTCTGTGTAATCCCAAGAAGCTTTTATTTTCCGGTTGTGGTGCTGAAAAACTAGATTTCGCTTTTTCTAGTGATCCTAAATTTTGGGAATACTGTGAAAATTTTATTTCCTTCAAAATCCATGTTGTCAACAATTTTATCTACTCAAGTCGCTATTTGAATTCTTTATGTGAATTACTATTACAGAAAAAAAATCGAAATCTATACAGTCAATTTTTGAAGTGACTGTGTATGCCTGTGAAAAACTTTTTCGAGGTTGAAGTAAAAAAAACTTGACTTCGTACAGTACAATTGTCGTCATAATGTCTAGTAGAAAAACTGAATTCTATTTTCTATAATGTGCTTTTATAGAGCACTCAATAAACATTAATTGAACTTGAAATATAGGATTTCACTAATTTCAATTACTGGAAAAAATCTTACTTTTAAGAATCATTTTGTAGTTATGAACACTTTGCTAGCAAAGATCGTTCGAAAAATGTCAGTTTCAAACTCAATCGAAACTTCAGAATTTACTTTTACCTGTTGACAACACCCAAATATAGCACGGCAAAACCTAATAAAAGGCGGATGTAGTTAGTGGGTGAAGGTTTTCTTCTGTATACCAGTAGCATGCACAGAACATTTCAGTTGTCGACAAGGATTTTGAATGAAATATCATTACACAGCTTTCTGATAGAGGCTTTACTCTTTCTGATCTGCCTGTTGAGTAAGTCATCAAAGTTCTACAAGAGCCTGTGGTGTTTGGACAGATGCAGAAGGTGACTCTGGACTGCCGTTAGCCGTCTGTCTTACATCCATGCTTCTCACCTATCTGTTGGACTACATATCTCTCTGACCACTGAAAAGATAGGTTTCATCCTATATCGAAAATTAGTATGTATTACTACTACTAGTACTCTTTCTCACGAGACAACTATCGAATCTCCACAATGCGAGTTGTTGTTATGCTATACTGAAAACAAAATAAATGCAGAACTTTTGCACTATCCATGGTAGATTTACTTTGATCAATTTGTGATTGTTCTCGAATATACATTGGATTTGGTGCTGTTGGTACATAATTTGTAGCTGAATGAGAATATCCAGGTGATTGAAATCTTGTTTGTTGTATAGGAACAACTTGAGTTGTTGAAGTTTGTGATTGTTGTTCGTTTGAAATATCAATTAAACGACCAAAATTTTGAACAGTTGATGATATAGCGGCTTGATTTTCAAATGCAAATCGTAACTGGACAAGATTGGTGATTATAGATAGATATATTTCAAATCTTTATATATTCCTTAACCCTTTACCTGCTCACCTTCTGGACATCAGTTGGCATTTGAGCATGTAATGTTTCAATTTGTTGTGAATAACGACTACATTGTGATCGCATATTTGCTAAATCAACATCATTAATTGCTTGCCCACTTTAGAAATTAATAATTAACAAATAAGATTAAATAAGAACCAAAAACGAAAAATTTTTACTTTGCAAGTGATGTTTCAACTGATTCACAAAAACTTGCTACACTTGCTAATTCGACTTCTGCAGTTTCTTGTTGTAAACGAAACATTCTAAAAATACAAAAAAAACAAATAAATCAATTTAATTTATGATTTCTTTGTTTTGTGTTAAACCTTAATTGCGATTGCATATAAACTTCAGCTTCAGTAAATAATGCTGTTTCACGATGTTTTAACTCTTGTATTAATATTGCTATAGCTGATGTTATTTCGCGTTGAATTTGTTCATGATTTGTTTTAACAGTATTGACTCTTTGTTCATATGAAGCTATTTTATCACTTAATTTTGGTAATGTACGACGAATTTGACTAACCAGTGATCTTATATTATAAGAACCCTCACGTAAATGTGCCTCACGACAATCAGAACATACATATTTTGAGCAATCATGACATTTTGTAAGAGCTAAATATGTTAGTAGATATTTATGAATGAACTAAAAGTTTTGAGACAAAATATTTGCTTAGTTTTGACTCCTTTGAAAGTCTTTTTGAAGAGTCAAAAGCTACGAGTTAGGACCAGTTTTGGCCTACTTATTTTTTTTCACAGAAAGGAACATAAAGATGATCAGAGTTTGTTGCGGTTAAGTTGGTAAATCTAATCCTATAGAAATCTTGCAGCGAAGTGTTAAATTGGAAGTACTTATGTTCTTTACAAACTTGTCCATCATCATAACATTTCTTCGTGTTGTGAGCTAAGAGAACAAATGATTCTCATGAGATGGAGTCATAAGTCAATGAGCTCATTCATAGTGTGATCAATAGAGCATAACTCGAGCTTCATTTTGGTAATAACACATTAAGCATATGACCTTTTGTTGAGGCAAGAACGTATGAGCAGTTCAAATCGATGAATTTACACCAGCTAATCGATCTTGTAAGTCTTCTATCTCAGAAAATAATAATGAACATATTGCCAAAATTTCGGTGAGAGTAGAGTACATGACGAACTTTAAGAATATGTATAATTTGTTCGGATAGGTAAAAGCGGTCACTTTTCAACTGTTATGTATCAGATTTGTTATTTTTCTAGTGAAAACAAATAACATGTTTGGAATCAGCATCAACAGCCGAATTGACCTATATATTTATTTCAAATTATTCGAACAACTATTATTTTCATCAGAAAAAAATTATCTGTTGTCCCCCTTAGAATTCAGTCAAATAATGAAGTTAATCATAATGTCACTGCTACTGCGTAGTCATCTACCTTTTTGCGTTCTGCTATCATTTTACAAGATCAGAAGTTGTTCTTAGCTGTACAAATGAGATTTTGATCGACTTCATGTTTTTGGTTGAATCCTGAGAGGAACCAAGAGTGAATTTTTCAACGAAAATAATAGCTGTTCGAGCAATTAGAAACAAATATATAGATCAACACTGCTCCTGATAATAATTCTAAACATTTTATTTGTTTTGACTAAAAAAGTAAATAATCTGATAAGAATCGACAAAATATCAGTCAAAAAATTGCAACTTTTATCTATCTAATGTACTCTATTTGCACTGAAATGTTGGCGATATATTCATTATTATTTTCTGAGATATAAGATCCACAAGATCAACTAATGATTGTAAAGCCATAGATTTAGACTGCTCAAATGTTCTTATTTGCCCATTCTCGACTTAACGAAAGATTATATGTTTAATGTTTTGGTACCAAAATGCAGCACAAGTCATGCTCTATTGATCATACTATGAATGAACTCATTGGTGTGTGACTCAATCTTATAAGAAGCATCTGTCCTCTTAGCTCACAACAAGAAAGAAAATTTATGATGATTGATAAGTTTCTAATAGACATCAGTACTCCTGATTTAAGATTTCGCTGCAACCTTTATACATGGTTAGATTCCCCGGCTTAAGCGCTATAAATTCTGATCATTTTTATGTTTTCTTTGGAGAAATAATTAAGTGGACCAAAACTAATCCGTATGTGTCCTCATTCATTTACCTTAGTTTTCGTTCGAAAGTAGTGTAGGAAGTTTTTTAAGAGTCCTATGAGTACATTGCTGAAGTTGTCAAAAAAAATATTGGAGCCCGTTGTTTTCTCGAGTGAATACTTCTTAACATAAACTTAATATTGAACTCAGTTGTGACTTTTCCATAAGCGAAATTATCAGCAAACTCTCAAGAGCTCTTTTCTATACAAAAACGTCTTTTGATAAAAAAAACGATTTTTCACAAATGAGAAATTATAATTGAAGTGACTTGTACGAAAACTCCAATAGTATATTTTGTAAGGTAGCTTCTGTTCTACAAGCGAGTATACTAATAAAGGTGCCAACATTTACTTTTGAATTACAATAATGAAAGTACAAACGTGTACGAAGAAAGTTTGCATTTAAACTATTTTTTTAGACTTTTCAAAATATTATTTCATTCATCTCAAGCAAAATTTCTAGGTCTAATTCGGAAACACTTTCAAGATATTAAAAAATAAACAAATATTTTGCCTCAAAACTTTCGCTTCGTTCATTATTCAGTATTGTATACCTTGTTTTTGCTCATTGCATATAAAACAACTACCAGGTTGACTAGAATTTGCTGGTTGAAGATCAAGAAATCCAATCATAGTTAAATTAGCAGGAAATGTTTGAACACCACCTAAAAACAAATTTATCATTTCAATAACGAAAAAAAAAAACATTTTTTTCCATTAAACCTGGTGGTATATGATGTTCCCGACGACATTCCGGACAACGTAATGAACGTGCTCGTGGATCGACAAGATTTGTTAAACATGGTGTTAAACAAAATGTATGCATACATGGTAAAAGTTTTGGTGTACGAAATTTATCCAAACAAACAGGACACGTTGTAAGACGTTCCATTTGTGTTGAATTACTTTCATTAGTAGTAGCCATTATCAATTTAATTTTTAGTTTATTTTGATGATTCAACCATTTTTCATCAATTAAATATAAATAATATGTGCCATTTTTTGTTCTATGCAGTAGCACTGACAATAGCCTTTATAAGTGTTTAAACAAGATGTCGCAATCTATCGACTTTCGATTCTTTTCCATATTGAGATGACATTCTATATACTAATTAGTCTAATTAACAGAGCATATTAAAGAGCGTGAGTGCCATTTTGTCGTTGATGCGTAAAAGTACTGGCTCTTCTATTAATTAAACTTTGATGAATGCATTGGAACCGACAAATTCTTGTCCATAAAAAATATAACGATGTTAAAATAAACTCTTAATGATTCAAAATCTACCTTGATCTTCCTGGTACACAGTTAATGAATATTCGATCAATTATTTCAATCAGTCATGCGTCTCAATTTAATTTGATAAACTACATATATATTTTGTTTTATTCCTGGATGACTAGTATTATCAATACACGGTTTCTATTCTCGTCGCATGTCTCTAATCAGCGTTGTCATCGTGTGCAACAAATCGAGTTTGATAGTTGGCCGTTAGCTGCTTAATCATGCATATACATATAGATGGCTGTTGCTTTAATGTGAATACTAGTAGAAAGGGACAAAAGGAAGAACGACGACAACGTTGAAAGAAGCATTTTCGATTACTACAGTTATTGAATCATGATACATTTGTCAAGTAGTCTTGAACGGAAAGTGCGGGCGGTCGGGCTCAGCATGCAATTGTATCAAAGCTCGTAGTTTGATTGCTGTTAAACATTTCTCTGTGCGTGTAACTTTGTCAAGGAAATCTTTCTAAATGAATTGTTAGTTTATTATTATTATTACTTCTTTTATTCTTGTTTTTTTTTTTTTTTTATTTTTTTTTCTTCGTCTCATTATTAAGATTGCTTACACCGGCATTAATTAAATAAACTTCGCTCATAGAACATGTTGACATTGTATTGATTATTTTCCCATGACGTTCAACTGACTACATTTTTGATCATAGTATATTAATTTTAGAATATAATGCGATGCATGCAAGCAAGCATTTTTTTATTTGATTTGTATATGCGTGCAAGGCACTCCCTTTGACGCCCACTCAAATTTCTTCTTTTTTCCTTTCCCTATTGACGATGCGGTACACGTAAAATGATGAGTTAAAAAGTCGGATGTCTTTAAACGATTGACGATCGTGTCTCGTACATCGTTGTCAATCATTATATTTTTCTTTTTCTAGGTTTTCCAAATTTCTTTTTATCGGAATAATTTAATTTATAATTGACTTACTAAAGCGAATTTTATAACAGAGAGAGAGAGAGAGAGAGAGTAACAACGATAGATAGAAGAAGAACATAAAATGCTCAAAATATGAAGGAGAAAGAAGAACAAGAAAAACGAGTTAGACTATTTTATTTATTATTGCTGTTCGTTGCTTGATAGCTTGAGGCAAAGAGGAATGCACACGAGTGAATGAATGAATGAATGAATGAATGAATGAATGAATGAATGAATGACTGAGTGAATGGTGGTGGTGATGGCAGCAGAAACGCAAAGATCTAGCATAGTATAATAGAGAAGAAGAAGAAGCCGAAACCGAAGCCGAACAAGAAGATGATGATGAAGACGAAGAACATCAGGAGAAAAAAAGAAGAAGAAAAAAAAAAAGAACACACACATAAGAAGGAAACAACAGCCGATTTTTGTGTTGTGTTCGCTGGTTTTTGTTTTTGGAGGACACAAAAAAAGAGAATGTAGAAATCTATAGCGCACACTTCGATGACTACTACTCCCACTACTATATGTTGCTATTTTGTTGTTATTTTTATTAACAGGTGACACTTCTATGGAAATGACTATTTACTGATTAATATCTATATTGCTTTTTATGGTGATTTTTTGTAACTTTTAATCATTTTATCTTATTCGTAATCTCTTACTATTTCAAATATAAGCAATCGTTATGTTTATCGTTCTAATGTTATTTGTTTTCCTTTTGCTTATATAAAATTTATCTATCTGTTGATTAAATATCTTTAGAGAGTTCTGCTCCGTGTTATCCATGTCACTAACATCATTTTTTCAACCGTCTGAGATATGTGTTAGAAACATCTGGCTAATAGTTCTGATGTGCGTGTGTGCCTCTGTATGCATGATGATAATAAACCATTTATAATTAATTCCTGACGATGTATGCGTGTATGCATTGAGTATCTTTCGACATAATGACAAGATTCATTTTTCTTTTCTACACATAAGTAATCGATTATAAAGAAGTATGCATAGACATAGTTGTTTCCAGGTAAATATAAAGATTTTCTAACTATAACTTTATGATGAAATGTATGATTGAGAGTGATCAACGAGTACGCTGACATATCAATTTAGACATGACACAGAGAATGAGAATAAGATAAGACATTTGCATTATTAGATCATAAATATATGAGGTAAGAAAAAGATGATATTTTACTATCGACTTCCTGTATTTTATTTTTTATGAAAAGACAAAGTGCATTTTTTTTGTTTCGATACTGGAAATAGAATGGGATGTTTTCTTTTTTTTTGTTGGATGAAGAATAAAAAGGTTAATTCATATACGTAGCATCATAGCTCTCGAACAATTGTAAATGACATCAAGTAGGGAGACCTTGCGGAAATGAGTAGAAGAGTGAAGACTCTCATTGCAATCATCACTACAACTACAGAAAAAAAAAAGAAAATTTAATTGTGTCAACTTGTCAAGTCTTATTCTTCTACATACATATATATATATATATATCTTTAATTTCTTATTTCGATTAATACAGATATACACCAAGCATATGCTATGTCTTGAGTTGCTTCTGTCAGAAACATGAGTCCAATCACATGCACATACACGTATCTATCTATTCTGTTGAGTTATATTTGTTAGATCTATCAATGATGACAGTAACTATTCTGTGAGTATATAAGGGAAGAAAATGGAAAAACAAAATTTGCCCATCGGCATAGAATCCGTCATCAGATGAATGTCAAACTAGTTTTTCCTTGGCCTTCATATAGATATACATATATTGACAATCTAGATATAAGAGAAAGAATTACTGTATTACATCAGGTGCCATTATTTGAATAGGCAAGAAAAGAGAAAAAAAATGGAAAAAAATTTCTTTGCGTTTATATTCTTTCTATTCCTTTGAGTAATTACATTTACTTGTAATAGTTCTCGAAGAAGGTTTGTATACAACAATTTTGTTTTTCTTTCAATATGTTTTAGATATAAATCCCTTGGATGAACAGCGACGGGAACGGTCATATTTATTAAGGCAACCGTAAGAATAATATGTGTTACTATTGTCACTATTTAGCAAATGATAAATCAAATAGTTATAATGATGATGAGGATGATGAGGATCAATACGTACGGAAAGATATTAAATATCGTCGTACAGGATCATGTCGTTTAGCTACCATATTACGTCTTATTAGTATAACAATTTTTTTTGTTATGTTCAATATAACAATTGTTCTTTCACAATCATCACAAAATCAGCAAAATCGAGATCAATCATCATCAAAAATTCTTGAACTAAATTCTCGAGGTAATTATTAATTTTTAATGTTTATTTTAAAAAAGAAAATTTTCTTCTTCCTCATTTAATTGAATTCGATATATTTTTCAAAATAATCTTTCGTTGTTTACGATGTTATTTAATTTTTCGTAACATAGACCTAAAAAATTTCTTTATCGTTATATAAAGCACTGAATTACCTAGGTTAAACATATTTATTGATACAATCAGGCTTCTTGTCCTCAATTTAGTAAAACTGTGCAATTTCCGGACGTTTCTTTTGTTTTTTATCGTTTCTTGAGTTTATATTTTATGTTCAGCAGATATAATGCTTGAAAGCAATTTTACTAGAGTGACTATCATCATGTAAATTAAAAAGAACAGAAAAAAACCATTTTAACCTACTGGAAATGATGAATTCCAAATATTCATGGTTGAATATGTTTTGGTACATTTATAGTAAGAATTTCTATTGAAATCTACTAAATTAGATGAAACTATAAATTTTGCTCTATAATATTCAGTGTAAAAAATCAAAATACTTTTTACATTTAGTATTTTACATATGAAAGAGTATTAAAAACAGATTATAATGATTGTTACTGTCAAGGATATGTAAAGCTGATTTAAATTCTTAATACTTGAGCACTAGTAAGATTATGTTCTCAAATAGAAAACTGAATTAGATGCATGATGACAAGTATGAGGATTACACATTGTAAGTATATTAGTTAACTTGGAAATAAAGTTCCTTTCAGAAATAATCTGACAACATAAATCTTATGTTAAGACTATTTACATATGGAAGTGATTCATATTTGAATATCTTGAAAATATTTGTCAAAGACTCTTTCATTTTGATAAGATTCATTTATATAATCTTTACATTCATATATAAATATAAGTGGCAATTTAATCTTGTTTTTATCTTTTTTTTTTTTCGAATAAATAGATTTTTTCACTTCAAATAATGTTAATAATCAAGGTCGACAACAAACAAAAACTCGTCAAAATTTTCCTATTAAAACTTCTCAATCACCAACAATTAATTCGACAGTATCAATACCTCCAGCAAAAACAAAACGGTTAACACATGAAAAACGTCTTATACGTGATTTACTTAATAATTATCCAACAATATATGCACGTCCAATACGTAATATATCACAATCATTAACTATACAATTTGGTTTAACATTAACACAATTATTTGATCTTGGTTCAACTGGTCAAAAAATGCAAACAAATACATGGAAAACACTTATTTGGCAAGATATGAATTTAGTTTGGAATCCAAGTGATTATGGTGGTTTAGCAACAGTATGTTTACCTGCTGATTCAATATGGACACCGGTAAAATAATTAATTCAATATTGTTCAAAAAAAAAAAAAAAAATTTTTATTCTTTAGGATATTGTTTTATATAATTATGCTGATGAACGTTTAAAAGATTGGCGTGACATATCTGCTGTTATACAAAATACAGGTGATATTTTATATGTACCAGCAACTATGCAATTTAGTGTTTGTTTTCTTGATATAACTAAATTTCCTTATGATCTTCATCAATGTTCATTATTATATCGTTCATGGACATATGATCATACAAAAGTTATGCTTGCATTTAAAGAAAATATACCAGCTATGGATATGTCATCATATTTAAATTCAAATGAATGGAAAGTTGTTGCACTTCCAGCAGTAAAATCTATTACACCTGATGGATTTTCATTATTAACATATACATTGAATATTCAACGAAAAGGTGGTCTTTATGGTTATATATTAATATTACCATGTTTACTATTATCTGCAGCAACAATGGTTGTTTTTTGGATTCCACCAGAATCACCAGCAAAAATGATTTTAACTGTATCAATTTTTTCTGGTCTCTTTCTTCTATTACTTCTGCTTGCTGAATCTATTCCGGGTATGAAAAATAATTGATTAGAGTCAATATAATAGATCATGCTATTTATAAATTAAATGTCAATGTTGCATGATAGATAATTGAAAATAATGATCTCCAATCATGCTTTATAATTACATTCAAACAATGAGTCTTAAAAATAGATTATGAATATCATCATGAAATATTTTGTTTTTAATTAAAAAAACAATGTTTGATTTACCTAGATTTTTAATACCATAGATTATGATTCTATTTTCTTTTGAAAAAAATGAAACAAAAACTTAAGAGATTTTATCTTAGACTAATTGACAAATTGCGAATGATAAAAGTTTGGATATTAGTAGTTTCTTTTTTTAGTAGAGCTTCGAGGAAAAAAGAAAAAACGTAAGATGCCTCAAGAAAAGAACAAAAAAAAAAGAAGATATGGAGTTGTTATCTTCTTCCATTTATTTTTCTTACATGCCTTTCATTAAATATTTCTCTTAGGATTAAATAATATAAATTAATTATTCTTCTATGAATTTAATAATAAATTTCTATAGTAAATATTATTGATTAAATTTTGCTCTCTATTAATATAAATCGTACAAAGGAAGTCTGCCGACTGATTTAATCGTATTTTAGTCTAGACTATGTGCGTCATGCAGACTTCAATGAACTATGAATGTTCAGAAAACATTGTGGACACTTTATTGTTGTGGACATAGTACACTTTTATGATATTTTATTAATTCAATATCGTGGTCGATCTCAGGAATATGACGAAAATTAATTTTAGAAATTTTGACTTGGAATTTTGCATAAAGACAAATTTTAATAAGAATAGTTTATTGCAAAAGTTTCAAGTCTTTCCAATTTACTTCTATCCTGAAATATAGTGCACCCTAAAAGTCTTGTACCATTCTTTTTGTCTGAGTTTGTATTTAAACTACACAACGTATATTTAATTCAACTATATTCCTGTATAGCCATAGATCGAGCACAATATATATACACACCTGTTAATACGATAAAGTCTTGAAAATGAAGTACAGTAGAAAAAAACAAACAAACTTCAGTGCTAAGGAAAAAAATACAGCATGATATTATTGTTATTAAGGATTGTGTCGGATTAGGCCATCTATTCAGCATTGAGAGAGTGTAACAACCCAGCGTGAGTCTTCCTGTCAACAACACATATACTGACATATACACGTACACTTCAACTTCCAAATAATGTGTTTTGTAATACTACGTCGAGAGCTATTTCTAAGAAAGTTTAGCTTCTGGTGACATTTTTTATGGTCAATGCTATTGACGACACACAGAGACTCACTATTAGTGAAAAACTGTGGTAAACTATTGAAAAATTGCATTTTTTCTTTTCAGAGAGAAGATAATCGGAGATGTAAAGTATATGAGCTTGCAGTCTGTGGCAAACTCTACAAAACTGTAATTAAGAAAATTATTTTATAAATACTTTCAACTGAGACCAAGGACTAGAATGATCAGTAGCTAATTAAGCTTTGAATGGAAAGACGTCTAGCAGTAAATTAACTTTAGTTCCTTCAAAGTTTTATGAAATAAGATTTACTATATATAATATGCAACACGTTTCATATTGCTCTACAATACATTATATTTGATTTTTCAATTCTGAATAGATGACCTAATCAGACAGAATCTTTCATAACAATAATATTATTTTGTCATTATTTTCTTTACATTGAAGTTTGCTTTTGTTTTTATTGAACTTCACATTCAAGCTGTTATCGTATTCAAAAGTTCTGTATACATATACCTCTACCTCAAATTATACAGGCATATAGTCGAATAAAATTAATGCTGTGTAGTTTAAATATACGATTTAAAATTAAAGAAATGGTGCGAAACTTGTGAGGTACACTGTAAGAACATAGAATCTGTCAGTATCATAAGATAAGAACAATGAGACACTCTAAAACGTTCATAATAAACTATTCTCAATAAGATCTGTTTCTATGGATAGTTTCAAGTTGCAATTTGAAAATCACTTTTCGTTGGTATTCTTGAGAGGAACCATTATATTAACTTCAATAATGTCATAAAAATTTAGTATCTTCACAACAATACGCTCAGAACTCAAAATCTACTTCAGAATATTCATAAGTCATTAGAGTTTACATTATGCTCATAGTCTCGATTCAAAAGCAATTAATCATTTGAACGACTTCCGTCATTACCCAGAATGCAGATATATGTTGTAATGAACATTGAACTTCCTCATTTCTCTTCTTGTGCTTTCAATGGTATTGTTCGTATTTGAAACACAACTATTATTTTTACCACACATCAATCATCTATAATGGACTTATTTCATATGGATTTAATTAAGACTATAGAATTTTAATAGATTTATATTATGAAATAATATCTTCAAGGCATACGCCTAATTTTATCGTTCTAATAGATTATTTTATAAGATAATAAATTATATTGATTTTAGGTGGTGGTGGTACTCCTAATATTGGTTATTATTATTGTGTCAATATGGTTGTCGTTTCTGTAACAGCCGTCCTTGCTACTACTGTCATACATATATATGTTCGTGGTGATCGACGTCAAGGAATTCCTTTATCTATACGTCGTTTTTTTCTTCAATATCTTGCTCGTTTATATTGTATGGCACCAAGAACGCCAACAGCATTATCTGATACTGTTTCATCTCGTTATGGTTCACCATCTCCCGGTGCTCTTTTATTACCCGAACATATATTTTTAACACATCATTATCATGAGGAAGAATTTTCTAAAAAACTTAAATTACTTAAACAACGTTTTCATGAATTTCATCGACAACAACAACAACACGGTTTAACAAATGAAAATTCAATAACAAATGAAACAATGTCAGCACTTAGTTTAAATTTACGTTCAATTGAAAATGATTTAAAAGAAGTTCGTGATTATTTAAGACATATGAAAAAGAAAATTGAAAATAGTGATCGAGCAAATAAAAATGCTGATGATTGGAAACAAGTAGCACTTGTACTTGATCGAACATTTTTTTTCGCTTATTTTCTTTGGTTTATTATTTCTGTTGTTGTTATGTTTCCAAAAACAATTAATATATCACAACCTAATTGGTCAACAACTAATTTAGCAACATCAGAAAATGCTACTCTTGCTACAAACAATTTTACATTGATTTAACTGTTATATTCTTTTATATCTTTAAAAAAAATAATATATCGGTGCTTTGTTCATAAAAACCATTTTTCTTCTTTTCTTCTTATTTTTTTTTTTCGTTTTTTTTCTTTTTGTATGAATACTTAACAGTTTCGTATTGTATATGTAAATCTTTTGTTTTTTTCAGTGGGTTTCTTTTGCTTAGAAATACATGAAAGGTTACATCATTTTTATATACTACAATTAAATTTGAATTGTTTCTTTTTTTCTTTTTTTTTTTTTACCAACAATCAACATAATAGAAAGCCAATACTATTGATGATCAATGAAAAACGTCTGACTTTGTTCTATTGAAATTAATGCATAAGTAGAATGCAATAAAATTAATGACATCATAATAGTTATATCTATAACTTGCATTGTTTTTTTCTAATGATATTTCAACATTTGATTATGTTTATTACAAAAAAAAAGATTAATTTCTAATTTGTTTCCTTGTACTTTTACTTGTTTACATTAATTAACAGTGTATTTTCTTAAAGTATTGTTTATACGTTGGAGTTAAGCAAAAGTAAGATGTCAACAATGTAAAATTTGAGTGACAATGACATTGGTTTTTCTTCATATATCTTTGGATAGAGTTTGATGCAGTAATCAAAAATATATAGGATTGAATCTTTTTCTATCGTCTTATGAGAAAGCAAATTCGACAATACTCGATGAGTATGATAGTGGAGAAAAATTCTTTATTTCGAGAAAATTTAAACTGTTTACTATTTTTATTGCCGAAACATTTCAAACTGTATATTTTTTTTCTTATCTGCCGCTTAAAACTGAGTACATCAGTCATATTTTATTGACTTTACAGTCAAAAGTCTCTCCGGTACGGGCATATCGAACACATTTACTAAGGTCTGCCAGTACTCAAGTTTAGAAACCTGTCTACTATCGATTTCAAACGATAATGTGCTTCACTGTTGTTCACAGAAGTTTTGATAGAAACATCATAGAGACCTGCCAATTTCACCGTTCAAGAGAGAAGACTGGAGGTCATCAAAGTGCATCGAAATCCGACCGATCAACAATCGACTGATTAGCTGAGTTACTGATGAAAATTTTCCTAAAACGATATTCTGAAGCTATTTCTCTTTCAATTTATACTTTCAATAGAACTAACTGCTAGAAAAATTTACCTCTCTTTCGATCTACGCAAAGTCAACATGTATAGTTTGTTCAACTCGAAAGTTAAAAGGCTTTTCCCAAGACTTACAATTTCAACCAATTTATCTGCAATCACCTAGAAAAGCAACTAAGCAGGAGTATGTCATCATGTACTTTATTACATGAACGCTGATTGTGTAACTACAGAAATATTAAGATAGCAGAGTCAGACCAATTCAAACCTAAAAATAAATCTCACCATTCAACTCATCACGATGAATTATTCCTGTCTAGCTGCATTTTCGAGTGACAACAGGTAAAGTAGTTGAAATCAGGGGTACTCAGGAAAAGGCTTACAACTCTCAACGGGAATAATTTAATAATGTTAGCCTTGTGTATATAGAAAGATGAGAATTTTTTTCTATCGACTAGTTCAATGCAAGTTTAAATAAAAAGGAAGATAGCTTGAGAGCACTTTTTCGAAAGTTTCCATCAAGAACTTACCTGGTTTGTCAAAATTTTAATCAATCAAATTTCGATATTTCTTTTATGGTCTCGAATCTTCTCTCTCTTAGATGGTGAAAACTACCGGTCTCTATGATATTCTTATCAAAAGTTATTCAAGAAAACAGTGACGCATATTATATTTCGAAATGGATAGTAGTTTCTTGTACGAAGAGACGAAGTCAACCCATGTCATCCATATCGCCTAAGTTTTGATGATTTATCGCGATTTTCATAAAAGTTAACGATTAATTGCGATTTCATCGAAAAAACAGTCGATTAATCGTGATTGATCGTCGATTTTTCGAGTAACGCAGATGTATCGCGATTAATCACCGATTTTTTTAGTAGTGTAAATGCATCGCGATTAGTCGTCGATTTTTTGAATAACGCAGATGTATCGTCATAAAGCGTCGATTATTTTGAGATTTGTGATTGGTCGAAACTAACTGCGTATTTTCAGATATTTTCACGGAAAAAATATTTTAAAGTTTTATAATATACTAGACGATAATTTTCTGACCCATTAATTATTGGTTTATTAGTTTAGATAAAAAAAAAATGAACTTGTTAACCTCTTCTTGTTCAGTCGAACTGTATCATATTAAATTACGTATAATCTACTACAATGATTGGTTTGTGTCACAAATCTTTGATTAATTTCACCAGAAATATTTATTGCTTAATACGTATACAAACGAAGATTAGTTTTCGATCGTTATAAATAGGCAGCTTCTTTCAATCATCCCAACTAATTTAAGGACATTTTCAAGGACATTCGTGTAATCAGTTAACAAAGAAAATTATTCTCCACTTTTTATTTTCTCTTCTCTTTCATATAAATTCCTAGTTCGCAATAATTTTAAAAAAAATTTTTTTCATCCATAAAAATATATACATTACTCATCTGTTTTACTTTGTATTAAGAACCAGAGACCAAAACGAATCAAACAAGTCCAATTGGATTTGATTCGGTTCAGATTGCGTTTGAAAAATGGAAGGTGTGGAATGTGGTTTGGGAGTGAAATTCAGTCTTCTATCACCCACAGCCACCCTTAAATAATTTTTTTTATTGTTTCTTTTTGAAATTACTTGTATAAGTGTCGTGGCCAATGGATTCCTTATATTCTTAAAAGAGCTGCATTAATAAAATATTAGTGGAATATATTTTCGTATTAAAAACGACTCAGGGGTGTCAATTTATTCTTATATTTTAATTTACGGATATAGTGAATAAAAAATAATTTTTTTCATAATTCACATATTTAAACACAGATGCTAAAAAATATTTATATTTAAAGATAAATATAAATAACAATAATTTGTATGTAAAATAAATTATTTTGTGATGATTTAAATTATAAATAAATTTAGTTAGAAATAATTTTTATTTTTAAATATAAATGGTTATCATTGAAATTTATTTTTAAATGCAACTCATCAAAAAAATGTATTTATATTTATTTTAAAGTAACAGGAAAATGACATCCCTAGCTTTTATTCGTAGTAATATTTTCGTGATTATAACAATGTTTTGTTGAATACACGTAGAAAATTGAACAATGTCAGATATACGTAAGTATAGTATAATTGTATATATCGTGCTTCGAAAATACAAGTTTATCTGATCGAATCTGCTCTACAATAATAAAAAGCGAGTTGGAACGCACTCAGTAAGTGCAAGGGTATACCAATGGACTAAGTCGTTATGAGAGAACGTAAACAGATAAAGAAGAGACTCCGTCTATAGGCATCAAAAGTCTTGAAAAAAAATTTATTTTTTCGCCTTTTTCATGGGAAACCTAGACTGATTATGCAAGCGTAAATTAATCGCGATTTTTCTTAAAAATCAGAAAAAATATCGGCCAAAATCGGCAGTTGCAACGATTATATCGTGATAAGCTCTCACGATTAATCGCCCTAATAAGTCACGATAAAATCGTCGAGTTTTTAGCGATTTTCAGGATATGGGTGTTCTATTATTAGTGAGCAAATGGGAGTTTTCGATCTAACGGGTGAAATCCTGCAAAAATTTACTCCAAATGCAGTCATTTCGACTAATACACTGATATAAACAAACAAAACAAATGTCATATTTGGATACGGATGGCTGAGAGTAAAGGAAACACTCAACGTCATCTATTGGAACACTGAACTTTATGGAATTGTCAATGATATATAAACGTGCTACTGCTTTTCTATGTGATGATTTTGATTTAAATCAGTTCCATAATTCATTAGTTAATAGCAATGTCTTCTTTATGATAATATTATCAATCTAAACAACTGTTCATGATCTTCAACATGAAGATAATCATCGTGCATTGATTTCAATCTTATATTCGATTGCTTAGCTGCAATTATGTCAGTAATTACATATGTGCCTAATGAGAACTCTATTTTATTAATTGAAATAAAAATCTAGCATATTTAGAAGCAAAACATCAACAGTTGATAATAGCAGCATCAATGTAGTCTATGCGTTCACTCAAGAATGTTGATACATCAATTGGTTGTTCTGAACAATTGTCAATATTATCATAAACTTCAATGTTTCGTTGGATTTCATCAATAATCATCGACCATGTCAAATCCAAATCATTCAATATGCCGCATATATATGCATCTTGCATCAAAGATAATATAAACATTAAGATATCAATAAAACTGTCCATTGTAGAATTTGAACAAACTAATATGAAATTTTATCTAAAAAAAACAATTAGTAATATTAATATTTTTTATTTATCTTTTGCTTTCTTTTATCAATATAATACAAAGTTCGGCAAAATATTTCTAATAAAAAGTAATATAGCTGTGAAAATTATATTTTGTCTTATATTGTTAATAGACAAATTTTGATCAGCGATGATGGTTTTTTACATTTTTATTAACGATAGTGAATTAACAAAATTTATCAGCCAATCAGTATAATGCTTTATGATGTAAAATTTATTGTTATCATCTAATGTATGCGTTAGTATTTAAGAGAGATAACGTCTAAGCTCAATAACTCACCAATGGCAACAACCAGCGGCATGAGTTTTTTAGCAAGCGAATGAAAAGAATTCTAAACGTCTACTATATAAGAATGCAAAATTATTTAAAAACCTATCGTCTTCAAAAGAAGTTTCAAAAAATACATGAAAACAGTGTTCCATTTTGATATTGATATGTGTGCTAGGTAGAGGTATTTCAGATCTAGAGTTTAAGACACGATTCAAATAATAATTTTCTCATATTTCAATGTTGAGCAAACAAAATCGTGTATGTATTAAATCAAATCATATAGAATCCTGTATATGTTTGGCAACATTGTCTTGCAAACGAAACACTGTTGATTATGTTTGTTAAGATGATGGTTCTGAAATAATTTTTTCTTATAAAGTATCAAGTAAAACTTCGTTCGAAGCTCATCTCTTTCGATTGTTGAAAACAGTAGGTCGCTAACTGTTGCCGTTCTCAAGCTATCGAAACTACATACATACCTCTTTAATTCTGACACGGACATCAGCATTCTTATGCTTATAAAATAAAATGTGCACCATTGGTTTGGGAATAACTTTTGATAGATACATCATAGAGACCAATGATTTTTCACATTTTAAAGATTTAAATTTGAGGCCATTGAAGTTTGATTTGTCAGTGATTCATCAATCATGTGAGTTTCTGGTGTAGGTTTTTAAATACCATATTCTAAAGCTATCTTCCTTTTTATTTAAACTTTCAATCGAACTAGTCGATAGGAAAAATTCTTCTCTTTCAATCTAAATAAGACCGAAATTTCCAGCTTTTTTCTGTTCGAGGTTTATAAGACTTTTTCTGCCATTCGTGCTGTCAGCCAATTGACCCGTGATCAGATGAAACAGCATCTAGGCACTAGTAATTTGCCATGATGAGTCGAATCATGATATTTGTTTTTAGGTTCGTATTGGTCTGGCATTGTTATTTCAATATTTCTGGGATTCCACAATCGGTTTCTATGTAACGACGTCAACACTTCGGAAATATTGAGATCAGCATAGTGAATTTCTCGTGTCTAGTTGCACTTCTGAGTGATCACATGTTAGTTGGCTGAAATCGTGGTTCACAAGAATAGTAGTAAATCTCTCAGATGGAACAAGTTAGGAATGTTAACCTAGCGTAGATCGAAAGAGAAGAATTTTTTCTATCGACTTGTTCTATTAAACACTTAAATAAAAAAAAACGATAGCTTGAGAATATCGTTTTCGAAAATCTACATCAAGAACTGACATGATCGATCAACTGCTGATAAATTAAATTTCGATATACTTCGATAGTAGGGGTAGAACAGCTCCGGCTAAAAAGTTCAGTTCATATAAACAAAAGAGCTGTTCGAACATCTCTTTTGATAGAAGTTGATCGTTTTGAACCAGATAATGGAAGTTACGGTTACTTTTTAACCGGTACAGGAAAGGTTATCCGTTACTTGACAACGCAGCGTGCCGGTAGCGATCGCTTTCCTCTTCTGTTTTTTTCTAAATAATGATTGGCTGAGAGAAATTGACGATCATATTTTAGTTTTAGGAAGGATTTTCTTTGTTTTAGTTAGCGTTCAGCACGGGATTGTCTTTGACAATCACTCAATTCATCGTTGTTTCCTGCTAGTTGGCAAAGACAATCCTACATTTATCCTTATTATAGGAGAGTTAATTTTTCGTACATCCTGATTGGTTAAAAGAAATGAGCAATCAAATTCCAGAGGCGATCCTTGCTATTATACTGCGGTTGAACCATCGGGTTGTGTTTATCAACTAACAGGGTACAGTGATAGACCTCTACTTGGCAAAGATAATCCCACGGCGACCCCTTTTGAAATGAAAAGTCTTCCTCAAATTAAATTGGCCGTTTTCTCGATATTTTCGTTAACTTTGGATTTGATACACTCAAAGTAGTACATTCAGATGAGACTCCGAAAAGCTTCGGTAACACTTTAAAAAATCGTTTTCTTCGAGCAATATCATTTCTCTAAGGATAAGATGAAGTCCTCAAATTTTCTGTTAACGGGTAACTGGCAATAACGTCACCGGTTACGGGAACTTCTCTTCCTTAGTTCGACCAGATCAACTTCTATGGGATGAGCTGTTCGAACAGCTGCCCTGATAGGAACTAAAACTGAACTGTCACGCCCCTATTCGATAGCTCCCGATTTTTCTCTTAAACGATGAAAACTGCAGATTTCTATAATATTCTTATCAAAAGTCATTGAAAAAACAGTAAAGCACATTATTTTGAAATGAATAGTAAATATTATACATCGTTATTCATTTCTAAATTCTCTGGTATCTAGTGACAAATTATAGTACTTAAACAAATTGATATGATTTTTGATCCAAATCTATTCATCTTGTTTCTCTAAGGTATATGTATGATAGTCCAGAGCTCAATGAATTATGAGAACCAAATCAGAAAGTATGGTTGTCAACACTTTCTGTGTGAAGTGACCGATTTGAATATCTAATCTTATCCTAGCATTCAGTTTCTAATGACTTCATTGGAACATATTTTGTGTAGTTCAGTTACATCGACAAAGTTAATGAAATAGGATAAAATGAGATTTTCATTGACATTAGATTAGAGAAAAAAGAAATCACTCATCAAATTCCATTCGTTTGAATGAAGTTGAATGATTAAAAATCCTTTCAGTTCTTCGATATGGATCTGTCACAAATATACTCTATAGTGTTCTTAAGTTTCAATCCTTTCAAATGCCTGCCAAGATGAACATAATTATTTATTAAATAAAGTGTGTTTTCATTCAAGAACTTACTTTGTTTAGTATTTACTAGCCATACTCTAGAGACTGAAAAAGAAACTTTGAAAGAATTTCATAAACCATTTATAGGTTTATGTAAACGATGTAGTCAGTTGTGCTTTTATATTATATAGTTGTTTTTGCATGTAAGGCCCAATTTCTGAAGTAGTTGAGTCAACAAGAACGAAAAAATTACCTATTTTTACTTTTCTGTTTAATGACGAAATAATGATTATATTGCTTAGGCAACCTACGCAAGAAAAAGACACATTTAATGACCACCTAGTGTGAGTCACATTCAGAGAGAAGTATAGAAATTTAATTAGCAACAATTTAGTGTAATGATGCACCGAATGATTTCTAAGAAGTACGAACCTTGTATTTTTTTATCTTAACGTGTATCCGTTGAGCTTCCTCCGATACGACAGAGCTACAACTAGTACTGATAGACTGGTATGAATCATTTTTTACTTTTGTTTTCTTTCTTTTAACAGCCAAATCAACCTCTTGATTAGTCATCTCTACTTCCGAATGACTATATATATTCGATAAGGGTCTCATTTCACTACTATAGTATTTTTGTGAAGCATGATTGTTAATGAGTGATGACGCATATGATGAGAACTCTGAACCCATCCCCACAGCTTACCCCAAAAGATTGCGGCAAGCATGTCGGTGCTCTTTTAACTTACTGACAAATTGTAACAGAGATTTCGATATGGCTGTCATGGTTTGTAATAACCTAGTGCGGTTTGCGACATATTGGTTTTAGTCTCATCATGGTATATTATATAGATGATGAGAATTTCCACAATAGTTAAAGTAGCTCCCTCATATTTAACATTTCAATCTTGTAGGAATATCACTGGAAGCTTTTTCTTCGCTATCTATTTCCATAAGTATTTTCTCTCTTAGCATCTATTGATGGACAGCAAATTTCATAAAAATACAAATCGTTTATTAGCCTTGCACACTATACATTTGTCATGCACTCCGACGTTTGAAATTGTTAGACACGTTATGTGTGAGTTGAACCAACGTGACAAACACTTTCTAGTGGTATTAAAATGTTTGAGTTACAAAACCAGAGACTACACGAAAAAGTTTCATAAAAACAATTTATTTTTCTCTCAATAACACCCGTTGAAGTTTTTCTGATTATGTCTAATATGCTTTTTGATATAATGCATTTTTGTAGAGAACTCACTATACTTTAATGGAACATAAAATATGGGGTTTCACTAACCATCAGCTACTGTAAAAAAAATCACTTATTAGTTGTGAACACTTTGCACTAGAAAATTTCGATTTCGAATTCAACTCCTAACTTGAAAACTTTACTTTTTATGTGTCTACAAAGTTCTATCGCAGCGCTACAAAGCTGAATAAAAGGCAAAAACTAAACCAACTTTCTTTATGGATGCAGATTTTCTTCGAAATCCTAAAAGCATGCAGAGAACTTTTCAGCCTTCGGTAAGTATTTTGAAGTAAATAGTTTTATACAGTTTTGCAGTAGATATTTGACTCTTTCTAACAAGACAAATATCAAGTTTCAACGACGAGTTATTGTCATGCTACAATGAAAACAAAATTAATGCAAAACTTTGGTACCAGCCGTTATGTAATCTCTGAAAGGAAAATTCTCAATCAATAAATATTTTTAATATAATTATATATATAGTAAATCGTATGTAATGAAACAATTATTTTCACAGTCGAAAAAATTCAACTCAGAAAGATCATCAACTCGATTTAAATCATGGAGATTGAAAGATTTTTTCAATTCAATTCACAAACTAAAAGAAATTTTTTCTATTCCATTCAACTTTATCCATCAATCTAATAAACAGTTTCAATTTAATTCATGAACTGAGTTGAAGTGAATTGAATCGCCTAGCATTTTTTTTTGTATAATATGATTATTAATTTTTCATAGAAATTTTTAAACGTAAATATGCATAAAAATGTTGATTTTTCAAAAACAAGTTGACCATGATCGGAGACTAAAGCTAAAATGTATACACGCAGCTAGATGACCATAAGGAATACATGCCAGATACTTCTGGAGTGTCGAATATTAGACACAAGCGTCCTATGGTGACTTACTATCAGTTTGATCTTTTTGAACAGACCTCTACGAGAAACGCCATGCTTTTTAATTACAAAATGAAATAAGTATCGTTATTTAATATCTGATTGTTCTTTTCATCGGAGCTTTTTCATGTGTTCACTTGGAACAATGATGTTTTCTCTTTTTTCATTAATATACTCAACTTGTTTTTGAAGAATTATACAAGCCATTAATAAATCACTACCAATAGCAAAATCTTCATCTGTAAGATAAATAAAAATAAAAATAAAATAGTTTTTCATGAAATAAGATGAGATTTTATGTTCTACGTTAGATATAATAGTTGATCGTGACAACAACGCCGGATAACTGGTAAATTAAAATTTCGACCAAGTAAACTTTGTGATATTGGCAAATTGAAGTAGGCATCAACGATACGCGTGAATGGATCATTGTCAGATATTTGTATGGATTCACAACTTGAATTAACACTGTTTACTTCAAGAGGAACGATGAATTTCTGATGATTTTCATGCTCAAGAATGAAATCCTATTAGCTATTTTTCTAATGATATCAAAAATGAAAATCTGTGTACCTTTTCGACGCTCTTTCAATTCTTTAACCCTTTCAGTCCCAAATTATTTCTGCCAGATTCAAATGAAGTAGAATGAGATAAGTTTATTTTGGACATAAACGCATGGCATTAATAGCTCGCCTGTGGTCTTATGTGATTTACTCAGTATACGTTTTATTGAATCTTGCTATCCTTGAATGAATATTGTGATCGCTAAAGTTTATTACTTCGAACACTTATGCAAGTTTTTCATGAAATAACAAAAATCAATTTTTTTTTACACAAAGAGAAATGCCACAATAGCTGCATATCATGCTATTAAACACTGGAGAAGTTCTTGTACTGCAGTATCTGCATGTTCCTTTGGATCCAGCAACACTCATATGTGCTGATAATTGAGCTGATGAAGATTTATTCCACAACGTTTGTTGGATTTCTTTTTCCTTTCTCGTAGAAAAGCGGATAGGTTTGCTTCTTCTTTTCCGTGAACTTTGGTCATTAGTTAATGACGTTGAGATAAAAGAAGGGAATTCAACTGCTTCCCTTTCGATTTCGACAGTGTCGTCTTTTTCATCTATTTCAAAGTCGCCTTCGTTTTCGTCCTAAGAATCATTTTTATTATCAAAAGATGACTCCCTTGTATGAATTTCTTTATCATAATCCATTTACTTCTGTTACGGAGACAACGTATATTATAGTAGCAAATTAGAAAAGAATTCGGTGCTCCGCTCAGGTTGCATACTAATTTTTGGAGATCTGGATTAATCCGAAACGCCGTCTTCAATACTTCAAAAAAAAAATGTTTGAGAACATCCCATAACTTTCCCAATGAATAACTATATATCTCATTGACAGATTGTTTGGGAGGATCCTAGAGCATTCTCTATNTACGAAAGAAATTGATATTGTTTTATTTTTAGGACGTGACAATGACAACGATGAAGTCACTTTCTCATCTCATATTAGAAGTCGACTTGATTTGCCTATCTCAAAAAATTTACTTGCTCGAGGTTTTCCATTATCGATCATCAAACGTTGCTATGAAGCTCAATTTGACTTAAAACGTAAGATAGTTGTTTTTTTTCCAGAGGACATAAATGAAATTTAATTTACTTCCTATGTTAGATGATGATTTTGTCAGTGATTCTGATCTTCTAGTGGCTTGTATGATTCTTCAAAAACAAATCGAACCTATTGACGAAGAGATTATCATTCCACATGTAAAAATGAATCAGATTCGTGAACAACAGCAAATAGGTATTCGTAGTTCAACTAATATATAATATGACAATTCAGTTTCATAATTTTGTAGAAAACTTGGCTCACAGAAAGTTATTAACGAACCCTTGGGATGATATTGTTGTTGAAACGGAAACCTCATCACAACATATCAGAAGCGAAACGAATGTAGCCGATCAAAACAGTGAATCCCCAAAACAACCGAATCGTTGTGTTGTATGCTTGGAACAAGAGAAGCGTCTTGCCTGCATTCCTTGTGGTCATTTAGCTATGTGTATTTTGTGTGCTCGTTTGCTTCGATTCTGTCCGATGTGTAGAACGACAATTGAAGCTTTTGTTCGTATATATCAATGAACATGAACGATTAAAATTGACTACTGAGAGGAAGAGAAACATTTGCTTTTTATTTGCTTGAATATTGAATTAAAATAAGGATTTGTAAATTCTTTTAATTGAATATAAATCGAATATCAATAAACCAGAACAATACGAGAATCGCTATTCGAAATAGATCATTCATGCTAAACTATACAGTAGATAGAGGCCATTGGGTTGGTTCCGGATTCGAAAAATTCTAACACCAGAATTCATCAATCACTTACAAGAAAGTAGAATGATTCCTTTATCTTCAATAAAAATGCCCTTACTTTATGAATAAAATTAACACAAAATGTTTCCAGATTTTTTATGGAACTCACATATATTTTCGTAGAAAATATTGAATGTAAGCTTTTAAGGTCAAGTTTTCGCGACTTCCCATTCCTGCCCCCTCTCCATTACACCCCTCCCTCATTACAGACCTTAAGAATCAATAATAAAAGGTATTAGCTTTTCTGGAGTTTTTTTTTTGACAAAACTTGATCGAGTTATAATTTTGAAAAATAATGAATATCATTATTTGTGACTTGATTAATATATATGATAGTATGTAAGATTTGCTGTAAATATCATCGATATGTAAAACACATTTATCTGTCAATTAATTCAATGATTATAATAATAAGAAGGATAAATTAAGGAAACCGATTTAAAAAATAAAATAAAAAATGATGAGCGAATAGCAACAGTGAAAACAAAAAAATAGGGTGTCTGTAGAAAAAGCTAAAAGAATTTATTCGAAATGCAGAAATTGGAGAATTTTCTACTTTAGTGATTGATTATCCTGCAAACAATTATAGTTTTACGAGAGATTTTTCATTTTACGTCTTTTGTATTATTTTAGTGAGACTAGAGAGTATATGTGAGTTCCACATTTCAGCCCCAAAGGGGCTGCTCTTAGAATTTCTTTTAAGTACTTCAAAAAAAGGTATATGTATTCATCATCTGGATATTCTGAAGAAAGATTTGTAATTGATTTTGAACTTTTTATTTTACTATTAGAGCACTTTTTCGTATTCCATCACATCACTAACGAAAAATAAATCGATTTTTTTCGAAAATGTAGGCATGCTTAGAAAAAACTTTGGATAGAGATTTTGTAGTTTCAGGAGTTGTCTACAGAATGTATTATTTAGTTTTCAAGTATGCTACCTCATTTCAGAGTTTTTTTAACTGAAATACATAAAATGATAATCGATAATCTGTTTTGTGTCACGTTGCTAACGATAGGTTCTTATTGATAACTTCTCTGAACTAAGATCTCTAGCGCTGATGTTTTCGAGCTATCTAAAGTAACTTAACATACATGTAACAGATAAAAATGAGCTTGTAAAAAAATTCATTATCTTAAAATACACGAGTTTTATTTTTGCGAGGTCGCACCGCTCATGAATGACTTTGCCCATATAACTTTACTTGTTGTGTAAGTATTCAAAAGTTCATTTTATTTTCAATCTCTCTATCTGAATAAATAAACAAAGTCTCGATTTACTCTTATGATACATTCTTATGTACTTTGTGATCTTTGAACTTTATATGTTATTATGATTAATATATGAAGTGATGCAGTGAAATCTGTACTTTCTCGGTATATATGAATTATTACTGTAGTAATCTTAAGCAAGAAAAACAAAGAAGGGAATTCAGTTGAGTCGCATCATAAATACGTAGACGAATACCAACAAAGACTCAAATTCCAGACTAATTTCCAAATATTTAATGTATGATAAAAACTACTTATTTGTTTTGAGAATACAAATTCCCTCACGTTTTTCTTTCTACTGTACAATTGTAAAACTTAGCTTTTAAAGAATAATAACGAAAATAAAAAAAGAATTACACGTGTAGCTAAACATGATATAAAAAAAAAATGTTGATATTCCTTTTCTTTTATCGTTTGTTCTCTTTTATGTTATTTAAATAATATGATCGAGTGTATTGATACTTGAAAAATAAAACTTGATTAGTACGATTAAAGTCGATGTTAAAGTATAAAAAATGATAAGAAAAGAAAATTATTCACTAATATTATTTTCTTGTGTTCTGAAACAAACTAACAAAAAAAAACGAATAATATTGGTCAGGGTTTCATTCAATGCACATCAAAGAAAGTAAATAATGAATGATAACATGTATGAAACTAACTATTATCATTTGACTTATAAATCGGTGCTGGATTTTTTTCATTTCTTTCGAAACATGCAGACGCTTGCCAATCCCTTTTCTTATTTATTTTATTTTATACGAGTATTAATCTCGGAATGTCAAGAAAACATAACGTCTAATATTACTATATGTGTTGAAGGACAATATTAATTTTATTATTCATAATAATAGTTCAGTGGAAAGATGAAGAAGATCTTATAGTACATAGTTACTCTTCTCTTAAATATTTAGTCACCTAGTTGTTCTCAGTCGACAAACATGAATATATTTTAATGGTATTTTCTCTTGCGTCTTTGAATAATTGCACATCGATACATCAGACAGATTCTTTCTTACATGTGATAAAATTAAACTATAATAGACATTTTTCGCATAGGAGATTTGTTATTTCATATTTTACATTTTTTTCCTCCAGGCAAAAATATAAAATACTTCTGTATTAGACATGTTCTTTTTCTCTGAAATATTAAAGAATTTTGGTTCATAGCAAAATTCAATCTCTATTGATATATAATTATTTTCGTAATGAAAATAGATTTAATTATATTTATAAAAATTTTACAACAACAACAACAGCATTATAGCAGTTGTTTCTTTTTTATCTCTAATGATTAGAAAAGTGTAATGTTGCAAGAATCTTTATTAACATATATTATATATAAAATAAAAACTTCTTGGGAGTTTATTTTATTTGTTTTCATTATTTTTGAATTTTCTTCTACTTATTCTACTTCAATAACAACATTATCATCATCAACTTATCATCATTTTGAATTAATATCAAATAATTCTTATCGTAATTTTTTTCTAAGACAATATTTTATTGATTTAATTAATATTTCTCATTCATCACTTATTCAATCAATGATTGTAAATCATCATTTAACAACTAAATTAGAACAAAGTTCGTTATTTTATTAATTAATTTTTTTTTTCCTATGAAAACTTTTAATTTATTTTCTAGTTGAAAATCGAAAACGTAGATATATAACTGATAAATCATTTTCTTTAACTCCAACATTTACATTACATTCAACAAATTGTTTAATAATAAATAATAATGAAGTTCGATCAACATTTCAGTGGTCTCATTCAATAGGATCCTTATCGTCTGTTGAACTTATTTATCATATTGATTTAATTGAAATAAAAAAATCTTCAATACCTATACATATTTCACTAAAGCAATCACAAACATTTATTGAATTATTTTCAATCGATACATATTTGTATATTGATTCTATTCGAGATTTTTATGTTCTTAACTTATATGATTATTTATTACATATAAATAATCAAAATATAATTATTGAAACAACAATTAATAATCAAACATGTCAAACATTACATACATATATAATAATATCATTATTAAAATCTAATCAATTGTCTTCATATGATCGTCAAAAAACAACAATATGTAAAGTAAAAACGATTCAAATTAAATTTGAAGAACTCGGTTTAGCTTATTTAATCATTAGACCAAAAGAATATACATTTACTTATTGTGATGGTTCATGTACAAATTTATCACTTCAACAACAATTACAACAATCATCAATATATGAATTAATACAATCAATTATTAGGAAAAAATTTTCTAATATTCCTCAAAGAAATTGTGTATCATCACAACTTGCTAATGATAATTTTCTTCTTCGACAAACAGATGGATCTGTGGAAATATATCCGATTAAAGATATTATTGTTAAACAATGTGCTTGTCTGTGATTTCATTATTTGTTTTATTAGAAAAAAAGAAAGAAAATGAAGACATCAAAGGATCTTAACAGCTACATTATTCAGTGTATCAGACAAAAAAAAAACAAAATTACAAATGAATCGAAATTAGAATGCATAGAAATCAATCATTTGACAAAATGATTTACTGAACGTATTTTCTTCAATGGACATCATTAATCCTTACATTTCTTCGCTTCGACGTATTGAACTTTTGTAGCTTATTGTTCTCTGTTTATTCAACCATTAAATTCTGTAAGTGGTAATGATTTCGAAATTTTAGTTTAGCTTATATTTAACAAGACAAACAATGTACATACATTAAATCGTCAGTAATAAATAGCGAAATAGATATTCACATAAGTAAAAAATAATCATAGAAAAATTTTATAGTCCAAAAATCTTGAAGTTCGAAACATTATAGATATTATACATAATTTCTGAAATGTATTCGAGCATGAAAATATGATTAGAAATACGAAAGAACAAGCGAAGAATGGAATTTACATTAGAAATTCTTATTTCGTAATCTGGTATTTTTTAACTTTTATCCTTTCTGTTTCTTTGACACTATAATGCATGTCGAGATAGTATAT
>CAJNSZ010000013.1:1575682-1646672 GCA_905329745.1 Rotaria sp. Silwood2
CCAAGACAGATAGCCGTTAGTAGTTTCTTCATGGTTGATGGCACTGAAGTTTGAACAGCGTATGCGTCTAGACATGACGGCTGCTAATATGTTGTGACATACATCTGCCCTAGCAACTAGTATATAGTTAGTGAGTAGAGCCCATCGAATCTGGATCAACTCGATAGGTTCTATTAGTCAGTGTATACGGAGAGCTCAAGCAATTGAATGTAAGAATTATACGTTAAGTCGACTTTCTGCCTAGAGCTGTAGCCAGTATTAGTTATAGGCAAGATATCGGATTAATAAACATGACACTAGACAGCATCGTATATCACAATGTGGGGATATTCTTTCTTCTGTACCACATATTAATTTCATTAGACAAAAAAAATATTCATTCTTACTGTAATAGCACCCAATGCTACGCTTTCTGTATTATTTGGTATTATATTAAGACGATCAGCCCACGCATCACTAGCAATTAAAACAGAGAAAATAAAAATGAAACAATTTGATTATGTTGCTTACCTTCCAAGAATAATAAATCGTTGAGTATAATTTAATTCTTTAATTGCTTGCAATAGAGCTCGAACAGAATGATCAAGACAAAAACATATTAATACTTGAACACGTGGAGCTCGAGTAACAAGATGTCGAATTAATTGAGTGGCTACTGTTATATTTGCACCAATTGGCTATGAAATAAAATGAAAAATATAATAAATAGAAAAAATTAAAAAAGAAACTATCGCATTTACCATTGTAAAATCTGCACCAATACATGCATCTTTTTTAAGTAAACGGCGAATAGCTTCAACACCACCACGACCATAATCACCTAGGTATATTTTAATTATTAATTTAAATAAATGCGAAAATCTCGGATTTAAATCCGAGTGTTATGTGTACTTCAAAAAGTGAACAGGCATATTCACTTTGTTTTTTATCATCTGAGAGATATCTAGGCGATTTGCTTTCTGGATGCAGTTTTTGTGCATTTTGAGACCTTTTTCAGGCGATGTTTTGTTAGAAAGCTACAATTTGGTTCAAAACTAATATCAGATTCGGAATCAGCGTTAAAAACTGAGTCGATTTATATATGTTGTGAATAATTCTGAGAAAAACATTTTTTTTGAAAAAATCCCTGTACCCCTCCTCAGGGATGGTCTGGTCAAAAATGACAATTTTTTCGATAACTCAGCCATTTCTTGACGGATCCTTCTCATCTTCGAACTCGATCGAGATATTGATGAGATAATTCTGTGCACAAAATTTCAGCTCAATCAGATGTAATTGTGAAGAGTTATTGTGTACACGGACGGACACACTGATCGATTCTGGAGTGTACTCACTTTTTGAGTACACAAAAAAAAAGAATATATTTTTCTTTTATTTAATTTACCTTCAGTACCAATTGTTGCAACATAAGTCCATTTAAATTGTCGAATAATATCTACAATAGCTTGTGCTTGTTGTGTATCTGATGCAATAACTCGTGTAAAATATTTAAATTTTTCTTTATCACTTAATTGTTTAGCTGTTGCTGAATATCCAATTTGTGGCATTTCAAATAATTGTAAAATATTATGTGTTTGCATTGTTATCGAACTATCACCTGGTCCAATAATAGCAGCTAATCGAGATCGATTTCCATTAGCAGTTGCAGTTAAATCTCCAACATTTAATACTGATTTACCAATAAATTCAATAGTTTGTTCAAGTGCAACAGGTGCATACCAACATGAATCACGTATTTGATAGCCTATAGTTATGTTTGGTAATATAGATTGATTTGCATTGACTATAAAAAAAAAAACAATAATTATAATTACTAATTTAAAAAACTTGTTTTTTTTTTTTTTTATTTTACTTTGATCAAGAATCCAAAAAGTACCTTCTACACGATGTATACCATAATCTTCACGAATGTCACCACTAAAAACAATAGATATTTCATATTTATTGTTCAAACAGTTTTCATTTACCATTCTCGTAATCGACCACCTCCATGTGATAGAGGAGGATGATGTAAAGAAAAAAAAGCGCCAATGACAATGTCAACTTCAGATGCAGGTGAAACAGCTAAAAATAAGAAATTCAAATGCATGGGAACATTTTTTGCTCAAGTGAGCATCTCTAAATACCTGAAAGTGCTTCTAAAGTATTAATAACCGAAAAATTTGAACTNTATGCAGGTGAAACAGCTAAAAATATATAAATTATGATTTAAGACTTATGGTTGAATATATCATAGAAATAAAATATTCAATTCTCTAAACTTTGGTCGAAAAGTTAAAATATAGAAAAATTGGAAAGATAAAAACTTGAATTGCATCCACGCCTCCATCCCGATTTATCGAGAATTTGTTTTTTTTAACTTGTCTTTTAAATATTCTACTTTTAATAATAAAATTTGACTCAATTTAAAGTTTTCATTCTTTTATATACACAATCAATAGAAGAACATGCTGAAATCTCTATCGAAATTTCCACTCTCGACCAAAGTTAAGATTCAAAAATATCCATCAGCTAAGTATTATTACCCATGTGGAAATTAAAACATGTAAGCTCGCTTAAAATAGTTCAAATTTTTCGGTTATTAATACTTTAGAAGCACTTTCAGGTATTTAGAGATGCTCACTTGAGCAAAAAATGTTCCCATGCATTTGAATTTCTTATTTTTAGGAGTTTTTTTTGTTCTAGTTAAATGATTTGCAGTCATTCACAAGTACGATTTATAAGTGCTTATCCGAGCTTTACGAATATTTGAGGACATGCGAACAGTTTGAAAAATAGCCTACTATGAGAAAAAATGTTTCATATGAGTATGAAAATAATGGTTATCGAGTAGAAAAATAGCTCATAGAGCCTGACAATTTCAGTTCTAATGACAAGAAAAAAAATCGATAGATTTTTTACTCATCAGTTTTGTCCGACTAACATTCGATTTCTTTGTATTCTCATAGATTTTAACTGCTTACTATTTTTACTTAAAAAATTGTCATTGCTTAAATGAAAATTCTATCTGTTATTATCAATATATTGGAATTGTTTAATTATTTCAAAGTTTACTCTCAAAAAAAGAAAAATATTTAAATCCTATCGAAATTTCTCTATACCTGATAGACGATTAAAATAACACATAACAATATGAGAATGTGGGAAGATAGTAAATAGCCATATGATGATGAAAATATGGGTCAAAAAATGATTTGTTCCGGAACGAGACAATTTAGAAAGTTGCTCGAACATGGAGATAATAACAAAAGATAATAATAGCAAGGCAACAAATATGAATCAAGAATTAACGATTTTATAGTGACATGACGTAAGGAGAACATTGATTTGTATAATAAAGAAATAAATTTAAACTCGTATTTTGTTCGAACACCATGAGCCATTGCAATGCTTCATTGTTTTTACGAAATATAAAATTCCCAAGATCTAAAATAAAAACAATAGAAATAAAATTATTTATTAATTTCAATTAAAAATTTTCCTAATTATTAATAATCTTACTATTCGATTACGCATACAATTGATTAACTAATAACCAAACATGTATATACAATTCTATTTTGATTCTTTACTGATCGTTCTATCTATCAATAATAAGTTGTGCACTACACTAATATTTTTCTATGGTTGTCGGCAGACGACTCGTATGAGAGTGATGTTCAATGATTACTGTTCAAGATTGCTAGTCTTCTTTCTCCCTTTTTCCTTTATTATTTTTTCTTCTTGTGCTTGCAAAGACGATCGTCTTTTTCCGCTAAGTCATCCTTGCTTTTGTGTTGCCGATATGTCGGGTGTAGACTAAGAAACGTTATCTGAATCGAATTAAGTTGGTGTTCGTTCCTCTTTTTTTCTCGATCTCTTTCGTTATCCGTTTATGCTAACAAGAAAAACTTCAAACTTGAGACACAACAAAGTTCTCATAGTTAAAAAATACATCATCATCAATGTATAACATCAACATCATTATATAGTCATACAACTCTTAATATATAGCAATTCTTTATAAGCATATTTTAATCAAGATTAATATAATCCACTTGTTTTCTAGATGATCAATTTTTGTTATAGATATTATTCATCAGTCACGCTTGTTCACTTCATATTTGGACAGAAATTCTGTTGCTACACACTTTCTTCTTCTTTCTTTTTCGACTTTTCTTTTCTTAAGAATCATAAGAAACAAGAAGAAAAAAACTTTTTTTTATTGTTGTTAGATGTGTGTCACACACATACTAATTCTTTTTTCGTCAATATTGTTGCCGGTTGCCGAACTGATACAAAAAAAGAAACATCATCAGTTCTAGTAATAACGCATGAAAATAAGAGCATTCATTTGTTTCTTCGATCGCATCGTTCAAAATTATAATTCCATATCCTGCTGTTGTTTGTAACGTCAAAGACAAGTTTTTTTTTTTTTTCTTTAGACGACTCTATTAGCATAGTTTTTAAGACACAAATATTGAATTTATGACATATATTAAATTAAATATATTCTTCCACAAAAATTCTTTTTTTTTTTTTCTATGTAGCGTTAGCTTTAACATTCAACAAAAATCCTTCAACCGTGTTTGTATGAAACTAAGCATTGCTCGTAATTTGGTCAATGTTTAATTCTTACCTTAAACGAATAATTGAAATTAGAGTCTTTAATTAAGAATTAAGAATATATAAGATTCGATTGAATATACACAAATCATTCTTATAAAATTAATTTTAAGATTAAAACAATTTTTATCTGTGTATTTACCTAAGAATTTCTTTTTTTCAAAAATCATTTTTAATAGCAATATGAAGATATGATCCACATGATATATATATATATATATTTTTTTAAACTGTAGTTCTCGTAATTGAATCGAGCTGTGAAGAAGTATACACTGGTCTTGAAAGAAAAAAAAATACTAATCTTTTAGTTGTTTTTACTTTGTCTTTTGCAAAAAAGAAAAACATTACTCAGTATTTGTCAATTACTCTAAGACAAATGAATAAGCCTTACATTATTTGCATAATTGCTGAAATGATAAAATTCAAATGTATTCGTTCTGTTTAATTTATAATAAGTTTTCTTCAAATTTTCTTATTTACATGATTTTGGCTGGTCGAACAACAATCTAGGAAGAACTATCACTCTTTTAGACTCTCGAAACTTATAAATCATCTAAATACTCAATGAATAAAAAGACACACAATCTCTTGATTTTTGAATATTACTTACTTATATGATTACAAAAAGCAGAAAAAATCCATAGACTAAGTTTCACATGCAATTCCCGGATTTGAATTATCAATATTTTCAACCATCAAGTCTTGTGATCTAAATGGTTTGATTGTTAAAAAATGTGAAAACATCATTTGAAATTAATTTCTTTTTATTCTATTGACTATTTCGCTAGAAAAAATAGAATATAAAATCTTAAGATTTTATTTTTCTTACATCAATGTATGACAATATTCATTTGTGGTACTTACAGTGATCACCAAAGTTATTCAATAAGAATATAAGAGGATAAAANCAACATTTAATGATACAATTAATGATGATGATAATGCAACATTTGTTGTTAAAGTTTTCAGGAGAAGATACATAGCTAGAAAAACGAGTATGGCATGAAATAAAGAATAACAACTAAACTTATTATGCATAAGTCAAAGTATTAGTTATACAAATTTTATTTTTATTCTAAGCATTAACAATAAAAGCAAAGAGACATACCTGCTTTGATCAAGAATACCGAATTCAGTTATAGCTAACATAACAAGTTGTTTAGCTGTTGTATCCTATTTTTTTTTTGTTTTTACAAAAAGAGAAATATTTTGTATATTAAAAATTTTATCATTTTTAATTTTCTTACTTTAAGTACAGGAAAATATTTATATGATTGATCACTACGAAAAACTTTAACAACAAATGTTGCATTATCATCATCATTAATTGTATCATTAAATGTTGATATTGATGATGACATTGATTTATTACTAATTGATGATGGAGATAAATCTGGATTACTTGAACTTCGATTAAGACTTTTATTTGAATTTGATACTGATAATGAACTTGAATCAAGAACATTATCTATTGTAGTTGTTTCTAAGTCACTAAAATTATTAAATTTTATTGATTATTTTTGTATTTTAAAAATTAAATGATTCCATCAATTTTCAATTAAAAATCAAAGAAAAGGAAACTATAAAAATAGATTTATTGATTTCATAATATATAAATTTTTTGTCAATTTTTAATTATATTTTTAGTAAGCATGACCTGTTACTTAAAAACTGTAACGATTGAATATGATAGGAGTCATTGAATACAAAATATAGAATGTTTTTGTTAAAAAGATAACCGAAAAATTGCTTTATTTTTCAATTGAGATTTTATTACTAAGATAAGTTTGAAATATTATCGTTTCGTATTATTATACATTTTCTTTTGTTTTTATTCTTTTTTATCATATATAAGAAAATGAATATATCTAGAACATTGCTTCATGTCTTATCTTACATATTTTCAATGCATCAAATAGAATATAAAACGTGTAGATATGAACATTTTGAGAAAGCGCTAAAACATCATCGAACTGAAATACATTGCGAATTCACTTGAGATTATTAATCAAAGTATTTTAATTTATTAAAACATTCAAAATATTTACAAAACAATAATTTTTTGTAGATAACATTGTGTTTTTATTCAGTTATAAATATTTATTTTTAATCTTCGCAACCTATTGTATATTACCCTTTTCTAAGATAACGCTAGTACTCAGTAGTTCTATGTTTTGTATTCCAGCCAATGTTAAGGTTCCCATTGTTTCTAGCACATGTTTTTCTTATTTCTTTTTCTCTGCGATTCCTCAGCATGCGAAAAAAAAAACAGGCAAAAGGAAAAGAAAAAAAAAGACTGAGAGAAATAATTTCACGTAGACTTGTTTTGTTGACATATTTTCATATATAATTTTTAACAAACGTAATAAACTGTTTTTTTTTGTATTCTATATGAATTTAGTATTTCATGATAAATAATAATTATTCAATATTTATTAACCGTCGACATCGACGGCGATGAATACAACAAAATTAGAATTAACAAAAACAAATAAAAACGAAATATTAACAAAATATATTCCAACAAATAGTACACTTGATGATAGTGAAGAAGAAAGTATTGAAAGTAATATAGTTAATGGAGAAAATCAATCCTCAGTGTTATATTTATTTATTAAACGTTATATGCAACAATTAAAACTTGTATTCCAATCAATAATACCTGATATAAAAGATTTTAAATATTGGCAAATTCTAATATTTACTCTCTTTGCTGCGTTCAATGTTGTTTTTTCCATATTGGTAAATATTTTTTTAAAAATGAACTTTTTTTTATTTATTTTGAAATAATACTATTCTTTTGTTTGTTTTTTTTTTGAAGGATTTTAATTCGTTTTTTTCACACGAACGAACACGTTCGTTATTAAAATGGATTAATGATTTAAATGATGGTGTACCATTATGGCGTCGTATTTTATTATGTTTTTCTGGTATATCAGCATTTACAAATGTTTTATATGTTATACTTGTAATATATGGTAAGATTTCATCATTTTTTTGGGGTATAACCGGTGCGATTCTATATGGTATTTATGCTTTTGCTTATGGTTATGTTGGTGATGCACAATTATTTTTATTCTTTTTTTTACCAATGCAATTTGTTGGAATATATTTATGGTCAAAAGAATTAGATAATAAATCTACAACACGTGTTAAATCATTAAAATTTAGTGGTTGGATAGTTGTTGGTTTTTTAAGTTTTTTTCTAGCCTTTTTATTTTATTATGAAATTCCAATGTTTTCGAAATATTTAACATCATCATACTTATTTGAAAGACGATCTATACCACACCTATTTGATGCAATAACAAATGGACTAAATGTTATTGGACAATGTTTACTAATAGCTTGTTATTGGGAACAATATATTATATGGATATTTGTTAATTTAATGTCAATTATTATGTATAGTGGTAAAGAAAAAAAAAATCTATGATTGTCAAGACCATCTCAATAATCGATAAATCATTTTTGAGATGAGTCTTATCTTATTGAGACGAGAGATAAAATTTAAAACAATTTGTGTTCATGAGTTGTTCAATAAAACATTGTACTTCTCCTTAGATCATTTTCTAAAACCAAATTTTTCGGGTTCACAGTCGACTATTACGTTTTAACTATAGAATAAGATATATTTAGGCTTGTAAAGAAACACTTCCTCCATCTAATAGCCTATCTATTATCAGGTTCTGTTGAGTACTATTGACATATCAATAGGTGATGTTACCTTCGAGGTGACCAGGATAGAATGCAACGAAGGTGGCGCCACCTTATGGATATGCGAACATTATTCAGTAAAACTTGATGATACACGCGCTATTAAATAGTGGAAGTCTTTCTGTTGTTAGAAGTTCTTGAGAAACTGCAAGTCATCTTTTACATATTGAAAGTCTTCAACTGGACAAGTTGATTACGAAAGTATTATGTCATATAGTATCTCTTTCTCTGAAATATCACTATTGAAAATTATCATATGCATATAACGAAATATTGTTTTTGCACTTATGTTTTTCTGAATAGGACATATTAGATAATTTGATAATCACTATAAACAAGTGTAATTAAAAATTTTATATTTGCGAGGTGTTTCATTTCGAAAATAACCTAAACGGAATTTCACTAGAATAATTTTTGAACATGATTCTAATTACGTGTTATCTAGTGTNTACAGTGGACTCTCGCCAATTGGCGAAAGTCACCAGGGTATATTGGCGAAAGTACACTGGACTTTCGCCATTGGCGAATGTCCTGTTGGCGAAAGTCTTATTGGCGAAATTCGGGAATCCCAATTATCGTTGTTTAACATATGAAATAAGTTTCGTAACTTAATCTACATCGGTCCCTGATTACATCTAACATGATATGAGTATGAGTATTCATTGCACTCGTACTAGTTATATGTAAGGCGGTGCTGCCGCCATGACAGCGTCAGCTTTTCTTTTAGGAAGGCCGTAAAATTGCATGTATTTGCATTCGATTTGAGGGTCTAGCAGTGAGAATCGTAGTGAATCTGATGGATTCAACCTTACTGTGATAATTTAGAACAGTGACGAAGGAGATTTTCGAAGAATTTCTCGAGATCTTTTGTGGCAGTCGCATGATAGACTTGACTCTTTTGGGGTTGCAACAGATTTTCAGCTGTGATAGATATCTCTGGAATATAGATCATGACTCCGCGATGTCTAGATCATGGGAACTAGAATTAGATTCTATTTTACGAAAACCAATTTGAGACCAATTTATTGAAGTTTTGTCAAGTTGGCGCCTAGTTTATAAAATGTCACTTTTCAACAAGACTGATTTTCTATAAATCTAATGATAGAATTGTACAGTTTGTTTTAGAAGATTCTATTGAACGACGATCAACATCTTCATTTTTAGAGAGATTAGAGTGGACCAATATTGAATCTCTACATGCTTATTAACCTCTCATATAGTGCAGTAGCGCCATACGTAGTATTTCTGAACCATCTTCTTTTTTCATGCAGTGTTTCCAAAAAAATTGTATTTTCGTGAAGTATTTTTTTTTAGAATAGTCTTTTGTGAAGGCATGTATCGTAGCCCTTGAATCTGGTTTCATATTGTTGATATTTCAGTTTCGAAGACAGAAGAATTCAAATGGTTTTAGATTTCAAAATTATGCTAGATGTGATTATGATTTCATATCACTTTCTACCAGAAATTCCTTGACATTTAAGCATTTCCATAGCTTCGCTTTCTCAAAGTGAGAACCGAAGGCTCAAAGACCGATCTTTTGCTTCTTAGTGGATACAACTTGAAAGCTTTGACTAGGCAAATATTAACGGTCTAACTTCTGTTGAATGGATCATTATGACAGAGGCTTGGTGGAGAAAAAATGATGGTTTAATTTTCAATTCTCCAACTTTCGACTACTCTTTTTTTATCTTGATCATTATAGTAAAAGCTATGATTTGTCAGTAGTAATAGGCTCCTCTAAATCTTTCCAATAAATGATGACTTAATAGGATATGAAACTATTTTTAGTCATAAGTGAGTTGACAAGACACTCATTGCACGCAAAACTTCGTCAAACTGAAAACAGACAGGAATAACTGAAATAATTACTGATGAACCATTTCTCCGGGCATCATTCGATGTATTCATATAGTCAATGAGAATCATCTTTAATTATTGCAGAAACAGTATTAAAAGTTTTTTAGATCACAACAAATGGCAGACAATCTGCATGAGTTCCACTCTTACTCGTAGTATATGAGCACGGCTTCAGAAGAATCTAGAGTCATGTGAAAAATGCTGTAACACTAGTCTGACAGAAATGTAAAAATAAAACGAAGTACAAAACTACGTAGTCTGAATTTTTTCACATAGTTCGAAATGTGAGTAAGCATCGTAACACAATAGTAGTACTCAAATTATGACTTTCAAAAGAGTCACACGAAAATATTGTATATAATAGCAGCATATAAAACTTATCAAAAACTATTGATTATAGATAATGTAAAAATTTGCAATAATACGATTTATTTACATTCTTCTTTTATATCAATGTTCTTAAATTCGAACTCAACAATAAATTTTATTATGTTTAATTGTATCATCTATTCTATTAACTTTAAGAGTCAAAGAATTTGATTGACGATTATTTGAACCAATTATATTGCACTTGATCTGTCAGCAACTCTGAATCATCCTGACAGCCATGTCATCAGCAACTAAACTTCGTAAACTTTTACATTGATTTTAAATGTAAAACAATGGTATTAAAATTACGTGAACTACTGATTAAACAAGTTGCTATCCATCTTCCATATCTTCCTCCTGAATTGTGCAAATGTCTTACAGCTAAACAACGTGAACGTATACTTCGATGGCTTGCTTCACATGATTGTCTTTCAAATAGTATTGTTCCATATATAACAAAAAGTCTTCTTTCAGTTCCATTATATTCTCTTGAATTTTATAAATGTTATCAATTAACTAATGATATGCTTATTGAATTTGCTAAGGCAAGTCCTTTTAGCCGATTAAAATCACTTATTATTCATCAATGCCATCAAGTAGACGGTAGGTTTCAATATTCAATTGTTTATTCCTTTTTTACAATGTAAATATATATTTATATATATCATATAGATTCAGGAGTACGTGCGATAACAAAAGGACAATTATCACTCGAATTTATAGCATTAAGAAAATTAAATAATCTAACAAATGCAGGTCTTGATGGTATACATTCGGCATTTTTAAAAGAAATTGATTTTCGATGGAATGAAAAAATTCAAGATCAAGGTATTTTAACAATTGTTTCCAATAATCTAAATTTACGTTCGATTCATCTTATTAATTGTCATTCATTAACCAGTCAATGTGTTACATACATTGCACAAAATTTAGCTGAAAAACTCGTTAGTTATTGTCTTATTTTTTTTTCTCTATGTTCAACAAGAATTTATTTAATTTCTTCTTTATTCATAGGAAATATTAGATATTGAAGGTTTAAAATATTTGGATGCTGAAGTATTTGTACATTTAGTTGATTATTGTCCTAATATTCGAAGGTTAGAATAATTTCAATAATGTAATCAAAATGTATAAAAATAAGTTTTCGTTTTTTTTTTAGTTTAAATTTATTCGGTATTATCAATTTAGATGCTGATGGATTATTTACAGTAAATTATTTTATTTAAAAAATATTTCTCATACTTTTTTGTCTCTTCCAAAGCTATTTGTACGATCGACACATATGTTACAATTAAATTTATCTTATACAACTTGTTTTCTACAAGAACCTGTTGCTGATTATCTTTTTTGTATGCCATTATCTCTTGTTGATTTATGTTTATCGGGTACACAAGTTTATAATACTCAAATTCTAATACGTGCTCTAACAAGACTTACACATTTGGAACATCTTCGAATAAATGGTCTTGCAACTATAAATGATCAAGCACTTGAAAAAGTTCGTCTATTAAATTTTAGATATTCAAAAACAAAAAGCATTTTTATTTTCTCTTTCGACATTTTAGATACTTAGTGTTATTGGATGTCGACTTAAAACACTTGAAATGAATGGTTATATAACTGTTGGATTATTAACTGATCGTAGTATTGAACATATTGTTCGTTATTGTCCATTATTAGGACAACTTTCATTAAATTTATTCAGTTTTACATCAACACTTGATTCTTTATTAGAATTATTTAGTACACCAAAACGTGCTTCACAACTGCATAGTGTTTCATTAAGTTCATTTCGCAATGTAAATTTAATTTTATAATTAAATTTTTTCTTAATAATTTTGTTTTTAATTTAGATTAATGAACGAGTTTTATGGTGTTTAGTAGAAAATTGTTTAAATTTAACAGAATTAGAACTTTCTGGTATACCTTGTGTTAATGATGCACTTATTTCATCATTAAAACGTTGTAAAAAATTATCACATTTAAATATAAAAGGATGTAAACAAGTAAGAAAATATGATTTTTTTTTTGAAATTATTTTTCTAGAAAAAAAAGAAAATTTTCGAAATATTTAGGTAACTGATTCATCTATCTGTGATCTTCTTGGTGTATGTCAATTTATTTCACTTGTTCTTTCCGGTTGTTTTCATTTAACTGATCAATCAATTCTTGCTATGGCCCATACACAACCATTTCTTGAAGAAATTTATATATCTGGTTGTATACGTATATCACCTGTAGCTGTACGTTTTCTTCAAGATAATACTATTCGACGTTTATATATTGATCATAAAATACCTAATGCATTACCAGATGCACTTATGGCACGAAATCTTGATACGGGCTTGTTTGAACAAGTTAGATAAAGATGACAACGTATTGTTTTTTTTTTTTCTTGTTTTTATATGTTTTATTCATCTATTTACTATACCGAGTGAACTTGTTTCGATTGATATGTGATCTATTTTTCTTTATAAAGATATATATGTTTTTATGGGTATATATATATATATTGCTTTCCTGAAATTTTATATATAGTAATTGCAGGACAAATCATTTTGAGTGTCAATGAGCGCGAGACGTCGTGCACGAGTTCCATAATCTCTAATATCCTCCCTTCATATCTACAAACAATTCTTTATGATTTTAACAGCAAAAAGATAAGTGTAAAAGTTTGCTGTGTATTTTACGATTATTTTTCCGGAGAAATACTTTTTCAAAACTGTATTTACGAAAGTTCGTATTTATTTATATTATTCGCTCACTAATTCATTTGTTTCTTGTTTTTTGCAAGAGAAGCAATATCTGACAATATTTTAAGTCATGAAACATGAGTAAGTCGCCATTCTCAAGAGAGAAAATCCCTAAGTTTGAGTCTTTATTTTCATTCGACTTTATACCAATTTGTAGAGCTTGATGAGTTGATCACAATTGCATAAAATATTCTTTTCCATTGAATGTCTATGATGACTTAGGCTGATCTCAACTATTAAAATTAGATGAGTTTTGAAAAAAAAAATTGAACTCCATACATCCATAGTATTATTGGTATTGAAATATTCAAAGAATAGACGTAATTAGGATTTATATCCATGTTGATTATGTGTAAGTGTACAATCAATAAAGGGAAGCATCCAGTTAGTGGTGAATTTAGAGAAGTGCATGCAGGGCAATTGTCGCTTCCATTTGAACTATTTTTCGATTTTTTTTCAGAAGAAAATACCCGAAACTGAGTGGAGATAATGTCTAATTCGTCTTGAAAATATATTTTGTGACTATGATAGTTTCCATTTACCGATATCCTAGATTCATTACTACAGTCAATGTCTAAGTTTTGAATAATGAGAACTAAACTAATATAAAGATTAAAATTTTTAACATAATTATTTTTAGTAATTCTTGTGAAGTTGAGATCGACATTGCTTCTCAAAGGTAGGTCAAGAAGAAGAGTGTTTTATGCCATTAAAATTAATTCATTGAGTTCTAAATTCTGGCCTAAAGCTAATTGAAAATGGAGACTTGTATCACATTCAAAGTTCGCTACTAACTTGATTCTTCATTTTCATCATATTGAGATTTTCAGTAACTATTACCATCTCTAATATATTCAAAGGCAATTTCTGTTGTCTTAGTTATTTTCAAATTAAATAATTATTTCTCACTATAAACATAAATGTTTTTGTATGAACTTTGATTTATTATAAAAAATTATTTTGTCGCATCAGTATGAAAGCTGTATTATTGAGTATTGTTGTTTTTATTGTTCAAACTAAGAACAATATGAAAATTTAGTTTCGTCAAATGTTGAAGTTTTTCTTTTCACATAATCTATTTTGATAATTTTTTAAAAATAGTTATGCATTATTAGTATTCAATTCGTTACCTCAATAGAAAAAAACGTATCCTGTCAATCGATTTATATCACAAAAATGCAGGGCAGTAAAAAAAGTTCTTTTTTTTCTTTATTTATAGTTAAACTTGTTGTTTTCCTGTGGCACATTCAAACTCATGATGAATATTGTTTTGAATATTTATGATCATTGTCTTTTAACACCGTATGTATATCCAAAAAATGATTGGCCCGGAAAATAATCCTATTCGACAATTAATTTCTTTATCTGTTTTGGTTAATATTCATGGAGTACTCTTATACTTTTTATTAACTAGTTTTAGTTATTTTTTTTAATTTGATAAACGTCTAATGAATCATTCACTATTTCTTAAAGTAAAAATTCAACAAGAAATTAAAGTTACACTTCAAAATATATCATTTATGAGTCTACCAACAATTATTATATTTATGCTTGAAATTCATGGTTATTCAAAATTATACGATAGTACTGAACGTCCTTAGAATAAATTTTTCAATTAACAAAAATTATTATCTTTTTTTTATTGTGAAATTCATTCTTTAGATCTAATTCAATTTTTGAAAGAATTTATAACTTTTCTATTTTTTACCGATATGTTTATTTATTTTATACATCGTGGTTTACATCATCGTTTTTTATACAAACATTTACATAAAATACATCATCGATGGATTATACAACACCTTTTGCAAGTCATGCATTTCAATGGTTTGATGGTTTTCTTCAAAGTTCACCATAACATTTATATGTATTTTTATTTCCATTACATAAATTATCTTATTTAGGATTTTTTATATTTGTTAATTTTTGGACAGTTAGTATACACGATGGAAATTATTCAGTACTAAAATATCTTCAACCGATTATAAATGGTGCTGCACATCACAATGATCATCATCAATTTTATAAATATAATTATAGACAATTTTTTACTTTATGGGATCGTTTAATGAATACATTTCATTCACCACATGTTTATTCTGAAAAAAAGAAAAATATTAATTAAGAGTTTTTGTTTTGTTCTTTTTTTTATTCATATGGCTTGCTGAATCAAAAAAGTGAATACAGACAGACACAGATTGATTGAATATGTTGATATACTTGCCATTATTCGTTCATTGCTTTCATTGCCTTCTATGTCTACGCTGAAGGTTTTCGTCTAGTTAAAGGTAAAAAAAAGGAATAGCAAAAGCCTTGATGTAAATGCATACGCATGTGAAGTGACGCGTGTCGTTAATGAATACAGACAAGAAAAAATACGTTAGAGAAAAAAAAACTGTCGTTCAGTATCAGTGTATACTATTATTAGATAAGAAGAAATGTTGTCATCACCATCATATCCAGCCCATGGTGGCGATTCAGCAATGCCTGGCAATTATGAATCATTTACAAGATTAACACCTGGCAATGCACCCTTTTCAAGCCCTTCTTCAGGACCACGACCAATAGTTCCAGGAGGAAGAACACCATTTCCTCAAATCTATCCAGCTTCATCACCAGGAAGAACACCATTTCCACAATATCCTCCAGCTCCACCACCACCACCACCACCACCAGGGAGAACACCATTTCCTATGATACCTCCCTATGGTGGTGGTCCACCAATGAGAAGACGACCGATTATGCCTAGACAACGACGTTCAAGGCATCATCGACGTAGACGAAGGTCATGCACACCAAAAATTGTTATAGAAGAACGAGGTCGTCGTTCATCATGTGGACGACGTCGTGTCGTTAGAGTTCCACTTGATCCTTGTCCGACTCTCGGCTTACGTGGACCACCGAAACGTGTACTAGAAATTGAACGTGTTCGATGTCGTCGACGTCGACGATGTCGACCCGTATGTTATCACTATGATTGTGAACAACCAGTATTACCTACACAACCAACAACAATAATTGCTAATCCAATTCCAAATCCATGCATACAAGCAGTTCAATCACCATTGATTATACCATCTACTAGTTTTGCTGCTGCAGCTCCATCAACAGGCGTTTTAAATTTAACTCCACAAATGATTGAAAATTTACCAAAGCAAACTGTTCATTTACCACCTATACATTTACCTGGTAGTCGTGCTGATGCTAATACAGAACTTGAAACTGTTGTATTTCCTGCTGAAATAATCAATCCATTCAATGGAACTCTGTCAATTCTTCAAGCTAATCCTGGAGTAAATACTGTTGCACCTTCAAATATTCAACCTATTATTCCTGCTCCTGTTCAATCTCAATTGATTAGTAGACCAACTACGGTCGGTATACCTATTACACCTAGAGGACTACCAGTATCGCCTGCAATGGCATCAGATCCGGTAATGCAACGATTTCAACAAATCTTTCAACGTCTTCGTTTTCCACCTACACGATCAATATCACAAGTACCGAGTCCTCCTATAATCCGACCTACATTACCGAATATTTCATCAATGGCTCCAATGAACAATATTACAAATGCTCCACCGATTATTTCATTAAATGATACCCCAAATGTTAGATCTTATCTTTCAACTAATATTCCATCTGCTAATCCATTAAATGCTGGATACTATCGTCCAGCTAGTACAGGTCCAATAATTTCATCAAATATTACTCCTTATCGTCCAGCAAATATTACACCATATCGTCCATCAACTTTTACACCATCTCCTCTAGCAAGTAATCCAACTTATCGTCCTACAAGTATTCCACCTGCTAGTTCATCAGAGAACGGTCCATATCGTTCTGCGAATATTACACCCTATGTTAATATGGCTGATCGATCTACTAATAATCCACTGTCACAATCAGTTATTTCTTCTGAACCTATTCCTTACACTTCAACTGCATCAATAGCATCTTCGAGGCCTTTTAGTACTTTTGATCCTTTTGCTTCTCCTTCTACTTCTGGAGTTGTTAATAATTATATAAATTCAGAATCATTTCCATCAACTCCTTATCAATCAAATGATTCAATGCCAAAGTCGATTCTTCGTAATGGAACATCGACTAATACGAGTTATACTCGTTTAATGCCACCCAATGTTTTATCTTCTAATGATAAAGTGAATAAGACAGCAAGATTAGCATAAACTTTTTATTGTTGAAAGAAAAACGACCGCAAAGTTTTTTTTTAACATAGACATGCAATGTTTTGATATAACTGAGAAGCAGCTACTTTTTTCTTCTTTTTTCATTTTTTCTCTTTTTTTTTGAAAAAAGAACGGCATAGCCATCTTGAAAACATACAAATGTATTTGACACCCGAAGTATCGAAAGAAAAAAAAGCTGTTTCGAATAAATATAATTGTTCTGTTGTCGCTACCACTTGTTCTGGTTACGTAGAAGTATGTGAATAATAAAGAGAAGTACGAAAAAAATATTAAAAAAAAAAATAACGTTCTCCTATGGCAATAAGTTAACAATCTTTTTTTGAATATACATATCAATTCAAACCAATCAGTACGATATTAATACTCATTAAATGGCTGTTAGAAGCAGTTTGTCACCTACATTCAGAACTAAAACAATTCGTTCAGATGGAAATACTCTAAAGAACTCTACGAGTTACAAATTTCGTGTACAAAGTGCTCCACCACTTTCACTTCAACAATTTGCTCGTTCAGTTGCTATTCCTCCTGGTACTCAATCATGGCAACCATCTGGTGTCTATCATCCACCTGTTTTTCATGAATATTTATCACCTGAAATACGAACACAACCAGAAAAACCAAAGGTGGAACCATGGATTTATACTTATAGACGAAAACATTCTATACCTACTTATACACTGAAAAATTATAAAGAAACAAAACCTAAACCATCTGAACCCGTATGGCAACCTCCAGGTCGTTACATAGAAAGACGACCAACATCACTCACTCCGGAAAGACGCGAGCAAAAACGTAATCATGAACCTGTTTGGCGACCACCTGGAAAAACACAATATAAACCTGTACCTTATTTTGATCCACCTAATTTAAGATGGTCACTTCAAGAACTTAAGAAATCTATGGGTTATCTGCGAACACAAACTCTTCATACATCTAGAAGTACATCAGTAATGAATAGCTAATATATAAAAGATTTTTCATTGAATAATTTCTATAAATTAACGTTAATGAATTAGAGTTTATTGGAAGTTTTTTTTTTTTTTTGTAGATTCCTGCATCAAATAAAGATATTTACGCTTGTGAATTTTAATTGCGAGGAAAGTATTCGAACTATAACTTGCCGTTTCAGCTCATAAGGAAGTCTCAGTAAGACTAGAAAAAGCTTAGAAGGGCTCGTACCTATCAACCTCCACAGTCGATTTTTGACCCATTTTTTTTGTATTTAAAATAGAAAATCAAATAACAGAATTTTAACTTATAGTTTTGCTCGTATATAGAGTTAATAATTCTTAGACTATCCTGAAAGTTTCAGTTGAAAAAGGTGTTTCTTTGTCGAGATATTGAATTTCCAAGTAAACTCCATTTTTGTGATAGCTGACTAGTTGTTAGAAATTTAATATCTCGACAAATAAACATTCTTTTTGACTGAAGCTTTAAGGATATTTTAAGGGTCATTTCACTAAAATGGTCAAAGATCGACTCCAGAGGCCCATGGGCATCAACTCTTCTAGGATTTTTCTAATCGTATCAAGACCTTCTTGTAGATTCAATATGAGTTCAAACGATAGATTACAATTGAAGTAGTTTCATCCTTAGTACAAAATATATTCAATACTTAAAACTTAAAAATATAATTAAGTAATCTGACAAGAAGCATTAAGGCTTTTCAGTCAATAGTCTAACTTTGACAGGATACATGAGCTAATTGATGAAACTCTAAATAGATATTCGACTGGTGGATATTAATGAAAAAAAAAAGATTTTTTCATATTTTACTATTCAGAAGATTTCCATGAACCAAGTTGTAGAGCTCAAGTTGCTATCATTGAAAAGCGAACTTCTTACCACTTCGAGTAAGGGAAAGGAGATTTTTTTTAATACTTTCTTTGCAGTATTTTTCGAATTATTTAAATCTCAAAAGTCAGAAAAACTCATGGTTCCACTATCATTGACAGTTATAATTAGAAAATCATTTTTCTCGTATCTGAACGATTACGCATATATCTATCGATGAAAAAATTTTTTGTTCTTCGTTCGATGAATATCAAGAAAAATCAATATTGAACAAACACCGAAGTTTTTCTTTTATTTAATATCCTTATGGTTACTTAAAATATAGGTGAAGCATAAATAAATTATAAGTCAATAGAAGCACTTATCGATGTACACTAAAGAAAAAAAACAACAACGAAAAAAAAAGCAAAGAAAAAAAGAATGGTGATGATGGAAGTAGTGACGACTATAGTAACAGCGATGAAGCTTCATATGGTATTATTTTAAGTGATGAAAATTCTTTTGAACTAGGTGATGATGGTTAGCTTATAAAATAGTATAGGTCTTCTTTTTTAAATAAATATCGAAATAAAGTGGAAGCACAATTTATATTCTTGTCGCTTGTAAATTACTGTGAATATTATTTCAACTGTTTTTATACGAAAAATAGATAATAAAGACCATGTAATAGTTTTATATAATCAATGAACTGCAAAAAATATTTCACTGGTTGCTCTAGACATCATTATCTGTTCTGATAGTTTCAAAGATCATTTATAAAACCTTCGAGAATAACTACTGCCTAAAACGCCTATGAAATTGACTCAACAAATGAAATAGGAAATTTCGTTTTTTTTTTTTCACATATAATCTTTGAGGACATGACATCAATTTAATTGTATGTGAGGTTAATTTGCAAATACCAATTAAAATATTTGATCAATAAAACAATTTTAATTCGTTTTCATCATCTACAGTGAAATACAATACAAAAGCCAGTCATATTTCGTCGTAAATTCTGTTCACTGTAAACAATATAGTATTTGAATCATATGTACCGTCGGGGACAAAAGTTTAAGTGAAATTAGTTTTTCAGTATTTTTTTTTTCTTTATATTATGAGAGGCCAGCTACATGGTGTGTTATAGAACGAGGCTCTAGCAGCCTATATAGGATTTTTATACTTAAAATAATTTTTTTCCATGCAAAAACAGGTTTAAGTGCTTTCCAGTATTTCGCATTTCCTGACCAAAGAGATTTAAGCTAAAATGAAACCAAATTATATCAATTGATAGAGTATTTCACGTTCTATCAGTTTATTAAAAACAGTTTTTTTCAGAGTCCATCTTCGCCTTCAAAACTTGGTTTTAGTGAGGATAGTGAGCATTTTTCTCCCGTCAAAATAATTAAAAAAGAAACGCTAATTGTGTTTCTCAAAACTTTATTACAATAAGATGGGTGTGAAAAATCAGTGATATTGGAACTTCAAATACAATATTTTGTTCACTTTTGAGTGCTCTTTCCAACGGTGTGTAAAACATTGTAATAAGAAGAAGTCAGTTGGAGATAGTTCACTTTTTCCGTTTTTTACTGACTATTCTCACTAAAACCAAGTTTTGGAAGCGAAGATGGACTCTGGAACAAAAACTCTTTTTTTATTAACTGATAGAACGTGAAATGCTCTATCGATCGATATAATTTGGTTTTATTTTAGCTTAAATCTCTTTGGTTAGAAAATGCGAAATACTGGAAAGCACTTAAACCTGTTTTTGCATGGAAAAAAATATTTTAAGTATAAAAACCCTATATAGGCTGCTAGAGTTTGGTTCTATAATACACCATGTAGCTGACCTCTCATACTATCTATATCACCATTTGAATTAGATCCGTACCTCATAATATGAAAAACAAAATACCGAAGAACTAATTTCACTAAAACTTTTGTCTCCGACTGTATGCCCTATTCTCATTAAACACAGTCGTAAAATACGGTGCGTATACGAACCAAATGCATGTCATTTCGCTCGACCAAGGCAGTCTTTCCACATTTCTCTAAGTCAAATAAGCCTGGTTGTGAGCAACCTTTCTAAAAGGTTTTTTACCATTTGTTAAGCGCAGTACTATGATCATATATCAATGTATTGTAGACAATTGAATACTCGATTTTCAGACCGTGATTAACTATGCACGGCACGATAAAATACGATATCGTATTATTGTGCGTACCAAAAGTCAATTTACACTCACAAACTATAGGAAACGATTTTGGTGCAACTTCCTACGCATTACACTCCAGAGGTGACAGCTCTGTGTCTATCTCGAAAATTTTCTTCATTCTTTTGCAATTACTTATTCTTATTGTAATGTTGTATTAAGCACTTTTCTTCGAACTTTAACTTTCGGTACATCGCATAGAAGAGTAAATTTAGTTTTGCTGTGAATAAATACTTGTTCTGTAAATTATGCAAACAGTGAATCATACTCTTTTGTGATACTTTAAATTCAATACAAAAAGCTTTTTCATTTTCGAAACTAATAAACATGTCAGATAAAATCTGTTACTACATATAAAAGATTCTGCATATAAATGCATTTTAATGTATAGTTAGATTATTTCTTAGTTACTATGTCGCGAATGGATTTAGTAATGAAAATATATAAAGAATAAAGTTCGAAAATTCATATATTTCAGCAAATCTTTGTTTTTAATTTATTCAGTGTTGTTGAATAAAGTACATCGAGTTACCTATGAAAATCTACTTTCCTAATTTTTAAAAACAAGGTTTTTTTGAAAACATTCAAAAAAAAAAGAGTAAATATCATAATTAGAGTAATACATTATCAGATATATAATTTTCATTTTGTCGAAGATTGGAAGGACTACTGCTTGATTTTGAAGACAACATATGACCGAAAAAATCATACATACAAATCTTTTCTTTTTTGGTAAATTTTGCTAGTAGAATCACGAGATTATTTACATATGTATCATAAAAAAAACCTTAACAAAAATATCCTTGATAAGATACCTTTCGTGTGATTATATGTTTTCTTTCAATCCAAAGAGAAAAATGTTTTGAATTGACTGATAGAAATTGAATTCTAATATCTAAATACTGATTATGAATAAATATGTATTTTAAATATTACAGTTGAAAATTTTTTTTCTAATTAAAGTAAGATTCTATTTTCTTTTTCATATCTTTATTTTTTGTAATTATTAAAAATAATTGTTTATGTACGTTAAATAAAATTATATTATTATAAATTCATTGTATTACACTGCTAGTTATTATTTAATTTCGAGTTATTCTATTATTATTCTCATTACTAAAACATCTCAGACGTTGAAATAATCAGTCTATTGATTTACAATTATCATATTTCTACAGAACATTGAACTCTTTGGCATATGTCCAGCTTTCTTCCTTAAACGAATTCATAGTTACAGAAAAAAAAACAATTATATACATTGTACTCTCGCATAAACAATTTTCAAAGCATCATATACTGACATTAAAATGATCATAAAATTGAATAAAACATCATGACACTCATGTGAACAATTTTTTTTTCATAGAATCTTCTTGGGTGTCATATGAATGTAACTATCATGATAAGTATGGCTGTCTGTCTGTCTGTCTGTCTCTATACCTAAAAAAAACAACATTGTTCATTCCGAACAATCGTAAGCAAGCAATTGAATATGTTATTGTTATCTTTTCATCTAATCGTCATTGTCAATGCTTGAAGAGCCTTGTTTCGAATTAGACGCTGGACGGCATTTGCCTTTCTCTTTTTTGTTTTTATTTGATTAAAACATGCTTCTATACATGAAAGACAATGAAACTCTATTCGAAAGGCTTCATAGCTTTTCGAATAAAAAAGAAAAAGCTCTTCAATTTTTGATTATCATACAATTTAGTTTACTCAATATGATAATCATGATCTTCACAGTATTAATTAGCTTTTTCATTCAGTTCAAGTGTGAATTTTAATTTAACAGAATATGACTAATGGCAATTCTTCTTTTTGCTTTTAATCGTCCAGGACTTGTTCATGTCACCTGCATCTACCTCTTCAATCGTATTAAATTATTAATACTCTAAGCTTGATCGATGAATCTATTTTTTTTCTCTTTGATAAGCAACTGTTGTATAATGTAAATAAAATCTTATTACACTTTTTTTTAAATATTAAAATCGCTAATATAAATAACTCGAAGAGAAAAATTTTCATTAATATGAATATTAACAATCATGTAGGTACATTGCTTGTACATTTCAAGGTTTTCTCACCTCATTTATTATTGATAATTCAAATGAATCAATCGAGGAAGAAACAGCCACATTGTATTGAATCAAAGAAAATGGACTACTCTTTTTTTTTTGTCAATTAAGACAGAATGTCCGCAAAGCGGAATCGAGAAGGAGAAGAGGACAACGACAAAAATGACTATGTTGTAGAATCGATGGTGTGGGTGAAGATGAGACTCACGACCTAATATTCATTCTTACATCGAGCTACTTACACTGATCCTCTTACTATATCTATTTTCGCATGTATCCATTATGTTGCCATTCCCGTCTCTCATGCCGCCTTGCGGACAAACATATGAGAACATGAACGTATGATGCATATAAATACAATATTCTTATCTCTGTATATCATCAAATTTCTTAATGGAAAAAAAAAAAAATTAAAACTCAATGATATTTATTTCAATTGATAGACATTCGACTTATTCTATGCATGAACACTTCACTTTCACATGATTGCATTCAATCTATTCTAACTTAAAACGATAGGAAAAAGGAAATGCACTATGTTATAGAACATGCTTTGCTTTTAAAATATATTTTTGTTCGATTAACAATGTATGTTTGTTCATCATCTTAACTTGCACTTGCTTGATTATTGTATTTGACCTTGTCTATATAAATCGAAATAGTATGTATTTTGAAATATTGTACCGGTATATATAGCAAACATTTACATATCGTTCAATATTTATCTAAATGTATAAAGAAGAAGTATGCACAAGACTTCCTTTTATTTTCATATTTCAGTTTACAAAAAAAATATTGTTCAATGAACAATTTTCAAGTTGAATATTTAAACATTGAATATATGTTACAATTTGAGAATGAACCAGATGGCTATCCGATAACACTAAATGAATGAATTGTTTAGCATCATAAGTAAATGATTCGACAAAAATTGTACAAGTTGAAAGGGAATCAAGTTAAAGAAACAAATTTTTTTTTTTTATCGCTTTTTTCTTTATCAAAACAGATGTATTTGTATTATATTATATCTTGTAGAGAAAGTTATATAATCACCATTGATTAATAACAACGACAACAATTAAAAATCGTGCATGACAATTGTTTGCTCAATCATATTCTAACGAAGGTAATTGTAGCACATATTACAAAAGAAAAAAAAAGTAATCGAGTGTATTTGAAAGAATTTTATTGATGTTCATGCACTTCATTGATCATCTTTCGTCGTTACTTCTATTCTCTGTATTCGTCTTCTTCTTCTCCATTCTTATAGATCGAAAATTGATTCTCTCTTGAGAATGATCATGCCGTAATCGGTTACTGCATCATGCTTGTTAATAGGAGAAAAAAACAGATCTGTCTTCACATTCTATTTATACTGGAGAATCGATAAGTTAGATCATTTGGCATACAAAACTTTCTTTGAGAAAAACAACAAGCTATCATCACGATCAGAAACAGTAACAAGAAAAAAATAGAACTGTTATAAGCAACTATACTAATTAAGCAATGAATAATCGTCTCGTCTGTATAAAAAATCGTCCAAAGCCCTTAAGCCTGATTGATAAACGTACGCCAAGAAAGAAAAAAAAGACGAGGAAGGCAGGCAATCGCGCGAATGACCTCGAGATTTGTCGAGTATATAAAAATAAAATTAAGCTAAACGTCATCGTCATTTTTATTGAGATAGTGCAACGATTTATGAATAGATTGATAAACGTTAGTTTTCTTTGACAGAGAAATTTTTTATTGCACTTTTATCTATCTAAGACCTTATATAAAAGGCTAATACATCATCAGACATCATCTACATTTTTCCTAAACTGTAAGTCGTTTAAAAATACTTTTGACATTTGAATGATTCTGTGTCTATGCGTACATTCGTTTGTATATGTTTGTGCGCACTCGGACGTCGGTCAGCTTCTGTCTGTCTTTTTCTTTCTTTTTTTTTTTTTTTTTTTTCTATTTCTATAAATGCTATTGCTTTGAGCGGTATTATGAGAGACAGAGAGAAAGAGAGATGGAGAAAGGAAATTCGATGATGATGATGTCTATTCTATGGCATCGTGTGTGCATAGAAAGAAGATTAAGGAGAACAAGAAAGCTCAAAAATCAGTATAGAGAGAAAGAACGTAGCAAATATAACGAACATTATCGTCTCATCTTCTTTCTAGTCGGTAACAATATACAATGATTGATAAGTTATTATTTATTTTGATTTGTTTCATTTATCCAATTGTTCATTCAGTAAAAGAAGGTAATTTGAAACAAAAAAAAAAAAAAGAAAAATGAAGAAAACTTTTTTTTTTAACAAACCAAAATATTTTCTTTTTTGCTTTTTGATCTATTAGTTATTTTATCTGATACACGTGAAGCTCGTGATTATTTGAATTGGTATAAAATTTCAAAGAATGGATATTTAAATGATGGTTGGGGTGAATTAAGTTTTGATGCTAAAATGTATCCAACATTATTATTATCAACATCATCATCAACATTATGGCGCACACAATATGTATGTGATATAACATCAGAACGTCATGTTGACAATTGGTTACGTTCACCATATTTGAAACGTCAACAAGCACAACGTATTGAAATTGAACTTGGATTTTCTATACGAGATTGTTCAACATTTCAAACACCAAATGAAATACGTTCATGTCGTGAAACATTTGAACTTTATATACATGAAAATGATTATGAAGAAAATGAATTTTTATCATCATCATATAAATTAGTTGATATTATTGCTGGAAATCGATTTACATCAAATACTTATGGTAGTCAAACACCATCGTCAAATGGAAATAATTTAACAGTTAATGTTAAAACTCGTGGTATATCTGTAAATAAAAATGGTTTTTATATTGCATTTCGTGATCAAGGTGCATGTATATCATTATTATATGTTAAAATTTTTTATCGCTTATGTCAAGAAATATCAATTGGTCTTATACATTTTCCTGAAACACCAACTGGTTCACATTTAACTGATATTGTTGAACGTCATGGTATATGTACAATGAATTCTAAAACAATTCAAAAACCTTTAGGATTTTGTAAAGGAAATGGTGAATGGACATTTCAAGAAATATCATTACATGATAGTTGTAATTGTCAACAGGGTTATGAACTACTTATTGATAATAACTCGAAGAATAATAGTCTTTTATCTCGTGCCATTTGTAAGGGTATGTAAAGAAATTATTTGATTAGAACTAATCAACTACGTTCAGATAATCGCTTTGATTGAATCGTTCGATATAATAGATAGTTGTAAATCATCAAAATGATGTCTTTTTTACCCTTGAGAAAACCATTCATGTTATTGTATAGGTGGCCTTGTACGCTTTCTCATACAATGCGTGTCATTGTATTTCAATCCCTATAATTAAATTAGCCTGTCTTTTATTCATTTTACAGATGAATAGAAACGATCGTTTTTTTCCTTACGTTCAATTCCCTTATTGCATACCTTTTCATGTATCATTATTCATGGTCTAAGGCGTTTATTATATCACTACTATTTGCTGAAACTCGTATAGATTTTGATTTCCTTGTTGTGTTTTATTTCAGTTTGTCCAATCGGTACATATAAATCAACTGTCAGTAATAATGACCGATGTGAACAATGTCCATTGAATAGTTATACAACGGGTAAAGGTTCACCATTATGTATTTGTAATGATGGTTTCTTTCGTTCAAATTCATCAATATTTAATTCACTATGTATCGGTAAATAATAATAATCTATTCATTTAAATTTTTAATTATTTATTAAAATAAATAGGAAGTCCAAATCAACCAGAAAATGTAACAATAGATGATATTGATCAGAATTCAGTACGAATCTCTTGGAAACAATTACATGATAATGTTTATCATATTGAATGTATTCATGTCATACCATGTGAATCATATATAACTTATGAACCAAGTCGAACATTTATTAATGGTTCAAGGTATTGATAAACATTGTTTTGTTTTTTTTTCTTTTTGAAAAAAACCTGGTATTTTCTTGTATAGTGTAAGAATTTCGGGTCTTGATGATCGTACAAATTATAAAATAAAACTATATGCTGAACATATATTAACACATCTATTCAGTAAACCTATTGATTTATCATTTGCAACAAAACGACCAAGTACGAAAAAGAAAAAAAAAACCTTGGCTTTTTTCTTTTAAACAATAGTAAATGTTTATTTGTTTTTTAAGTATCTCAACAAATACGTGATATAAATATTCGACGAATAACATTTGATACAATTGTCATAACATGGTTATCTGATGATTTTGATCAATATCAAATACGTTATTGGTCATTAATAGATGAAAATAAAAAAATTCTTTTAGCACTCTTAGTAAATAATTTTTCATTAATAACAAAAACGGATAATTATAAATTTCAAATACGTGGTCATAATAAATTTGGTTGGACTTCTTATACACAAGAAAAATTAATATCATTACATTCAATAACAATTGATAAATCTTTAACATCAGATACAACAAGAAATAAACATATTCTTATATTTGGTCCATTAGTTATTCTTGTATTAATAATTATTGTTATTATTTTAGCATTTATTTATTTTAAAAAGTAAGATTATATTGAATGATTAAGTAAATTTAGATTTTCCTTTTAATTTTTTCATAGAACACGTTTATGTCAATTAAAAACAGCAAGTGATTGTGAATCATTAGATTATCAAAAACGCCAAGGTCAGTATACAGCAAAAAAAAAAGACAGATTTGACCTATTACAAGTAGTTATTGATCATTGAAGTTATAGCCTACCAATAATCTAATAAACTTAAATATAAGAGATTAGATTGTCTAATGCTTCGGTAGACTATATATATATGTATTTCATTTATCTTTTTCTTTTCATTTCTAGTGAGTGGTCATTATGGACCTGATGCATTCTTCAATTCAGGCTGTAAGTTTTCATTGACATTATATTATAAGGATAGATGATGAAGATAAATTGATTGAACAGTTAATTTGTTCATCTTCTCTACACGATCAAGAAAGATAAACATTTTTAGTTTGATCTATAAATCCTCTCTTCATATTTCAGGGACAGCACCATTATGGCCTTCAATTACGACAACAGCAAAGACTTATATTGATCCTCATACAGTCTGTTTCCATTATTAAGTATAAACTTAATTCTATCATATATATATCTATATTTAGTATGAAGATCCAACTAAAGCAGTAAAAGATTTTGCACGTGAACTTGATCCAAATTTAATTGTCATTGAATCCGTCATTGGTGGAGGTATGCATATAATCATATTGATGCGTGCTCTAGTTAAAAGTTTCTATTTATTATGTAACAGTATTCATTATTTTTATGCAAGATAAATTAAGAATTCTATTTGATACTAATAAGTCAAGACATCACTTCTTGAGTTTCTATCATCATAGTGTAGATCATAAAAAAAAGGAAAAGATAGTGCGTGTGTTAATTGCATGATCATCATCAAGTTTTCTTTTTGTTCTTTATTAAAAACAGGAGAATTTGGTGATGTCTGTCGTGGTAAATTACGTACAACAAATATGATGAAAGATATTCTAGTAGCAATAAAAACATTAAAACAAGGTGCAACAGATAAAACTCGTTTAGATTTTTTATCTGAAGCGAGTATTATGGGACAATTTGATAATGAAAATGTTATTTATTTGGAAGGTGTTGTTACAAAACATCATCCAATTATGATTGTAACTGAATATATGGAAAATGGTTCATTAGATACTTATCTTCGAGTAAATAATAAAAAAAAAAAAAGACCAAACTGAATTAAATTATTATGTTATTTATATAAATTATTTTAGGCAAATGAAGGAAACAAATGTCTTGATGCATTACAATTAACACGTATGTTATGTGGTATTGCATCCGGGATGAAGTATTTATCTGAAATGAAATATGTTCATCGAGTAAATTGAATAAAAAAGAAAGAATTAGAACGTATAAGAATCATTTTTGAGCCATTCTTAGTTTTTCTATAATCATATATTACCTAATGCGTAATTTTATGAGGAATGTTTTAGTAAAAAAGAATATATAAGCCTATTTTTGATAGACTCAAATTTATTCTAGCTTAAAACATTAATATTCACTTTTGTACTATAAATGGATAATTCATGGTTAGAACGATGATCTAGATAAATTTCTCTACAGAAAACTAAGTTAAACGACTATCCATCCTACAATGCATCTTTGATAAAAGTTTCAATTCAAACGATTGAAGTGTTACTGTGTAATGATGTTCAGTATGAGGATTTGATTTGTTTTTAAAAGCTGAAAGAAAGAGCTAGAAAACGATATCCTTTGCAATTATTTTTAGAAGTGATCTTTGTTAAATAAGAAAACTTGATTTTCATTTAGTCATCATTTCTAGAACTTCCGACTAATGTTTAGTAGATTTCAATTAGAGAAACTACGATTTCAATCAAAAACTAATATAATATTTGGAATTACCAGAGAAAACTGAATCGACTAATTTGTGTTTCAAAGTTTTTCGTCATATTTTTTTTTTCTCGAAAAATTTAGCTGACGAAGGAATTCACCCAAATAATAATCTTTGAGCTCATTGGTTGGATTCATAGTGTAGATAGAAATCCTGAAATAGTTCGTGCCGTTAGACTTTTTTTCTTGAGTTATGCTCATTTTACAGAACTTTCAACCTATTGCAGAATATTACGAGAAAAATTGCAACAAGAAGGTTTCTCACTCAAATTCTCTCCAACAATAGCTCATATGACCCTTATGATATCCTTAAAATTTTAGTTCAAACAAATGTTTTCCTTCTGAAGTAATACATTTACAAAAAAAAAACATTACTTTCATACAAGAACTTAAAAAATAGTCCGATTTTTACGCATACAACATCTAAAGAATAAATCCTTCCCTTGAGCAGAAACTTTCAGAATATCATAAGAATCATGAGAGTTATTCATTGAGTAGAATTTTAGGTAGAAACTTCTTGTTGCAATTTTTCTCATGATATCTCACAATAGACTGAAAGTTCTGTAAAAATGAACATAACTCGAGAAGAAAGGCTTAATGGCACAAAACGTTTCAAGTTGTTTATCTATATTATGAGTCCTACTTATGAGCTCAAACAAAGACTATCTATCGGATGAATTTCTTCATCAGCTAAATTTTTTAGAAAAAAAAAAATATGATGAAAAACTTTGAAAACCATATCAGTCGAGTCAGTTTTCTATACTGATTCCAAATATTATATTAGTTTTGACTAAAATCTTAGTTTTTCTAATTAACCTCTGAAAGTGCGCGGATGTAATCAAAGAACTAAATGATTCTCATAGTCATTTCGAGCAACATTTACGTCACTTCAACTGCTAGAGTTGAAATTTTTACTAAAAACAAACTACAGATGTGGGTCTCCATTTGTCTGATATTTCAATGTGGGAATTATACATTTATACTACAAAAATGTGTCTCGACTCGTCGAAAATAACTTTTTATTTTTCTTGCCGGATGATTCCTCATGATATTCTGCATTGAGTTAATTATGAATCAACCAAACCTGAAGATAGTTCAAAAATGATTCTTTTTGCGCCTTTGACCCTTAATTTAAAAAAGAAATTGTCGTGTTTTTTTTTGTTTCTGTTATTTAATAGGATTTAGCAGCACGAAATATTCTTGTTAATAAAGATCTTATATGTAAAGTAGCTGATTTTGGTTTAAGTCGTGAAATTGATGAAGATGACAGTTATACAACAAAAGGTGGAAAAATTCCCATACGTTGGACAGCTATTGAAGCAATTGATTATCGGAAATTTACGTCAGCATCTGATGTATGGAGTTTTGGTGTATTATGTTGGGAAGTTATTTCATTTGGTGAAAGACCTTATTGGAATTGGTCAAATCAAGACGTGATAAAAGCAATTAAAAGTTCTTTTCGTCTTCCACCACCGATGGTTTGTCATTAGAAGAAAAAAAGAAAAGTTTTTTGCTTTATAGAAAATGTTGCTATTTTTAGAATTGTCCTGATGTACTTTATAAATTAATGCTTGAATGTTGGAATGAACAATATTTAGAACGACCAAAGTTTAGTGAAATTGTTCAACAGTTAACACAATATATTCAATTACCGAATCATCTTCTTCCATTAGCGAAACAACTGTGAGAGAAATATTGATTTATTGACTTTAATCTTTTATTCAATAGACGGATCATTGAAAAGTAGTTTGACAATATATTCGTTCATTTTTTAGATTCTGTAAGAAGCCTGCAGAAATTTGAAAATATTGAGTTAGTATTATGATTTCGAAATTTTCATAGGACTTCTAGCTTAAGAGTTATGAATCGAATATTTCAAAGTCCGTAAATTGGGTCTGAACGAGCTTCAACACGCCAAAGGTTTTTGTAAAGTAGAAATGAGATGTGTTTCAAATACAGCGAATGAAACAGTAAACGTTTCTGTATAAAGTGGTATACTAACGATAAGTTTGCTGAAAATCATTTATCAACAGTGGATGTTTCATTAAGGTGCATCGTATCAGTTTTCTTGATTTCTATTGGAAATAGACTCGCTCGGCCATTTCCGTATAATTGTTTTGAAACTCTTGATTCCTAAATCCCCTTATAGAGAACAATCTCGTCTTTAATTCTATTTAAAAAAGAACCTGTTAACACAATCCATACAGGATTAAAATATAATACTCCAGAAATATATTATAATGAGATGTTATTCATACACGGTCTTTGATTGTATATCAACAACAATTTATTTATTTACTCAGAAATAATTATGTATGCCGTAGACAATCATTTTCAAGAAAAAATGTTTTCGATGAAAAACGCTTGAAGGGGACTCCGGCCTTCGTTTTTTCGATAAAACTTTTTTTATTCAAAATTATTTTTTGTTACATATCATTCAATGCAGTTTAATACGCTAATTCTAAATATATTATTTTTTTCTATGAAATATTTTTTCAAAGTCAGAAAAACTTAGGTCTCTTGTGCAATCCAGGGATTTTTGCGTTAGCACGGCTAAAGATAATAGATAGAAGAATATTCTGGAAACGTTTTGAAGGTTAGATGTGATTGGACTGCTCATTTAACGGCACTAGCTGTTCGGACAGCATGGTAAAAAAGAAATTATTATTATTTTTTTCTCAGAACTTAAACGTTCAAAGAAAAAAAAAAAAATTTTACTATTCTATACAACCTGGCTTGAAGATTCAGAAAATGTACTTGATTAATCTATCGAACAGTTTAATTTTGTCAGATATAAATTTTCCCGATGGTATCATGATTTTCAGATTCATTTTTGAGCAACTGAGTTTTCAGTTTCATTGATGGATGTAATGAAGTTATCTATATCATTACATAAAGTATATTTTGAAGTATATTTCCCTATATTTCACTCTTGACAAAACTCGATTTTCATGTTTAGCAATATGTCCATCTAGATGCACACTGTAGAGGAAGTGTTGCTAAGGCATCTGGCACGGCTCGTGGAAGGTGAAAATTCCTACCCTATATACTTCAACACTTTGTTTCGGCCATGTTACACAAAATCGGTAACATAATGCATGCAGTAAAACAGATTATTGCTGCATAAAACGTTAATTTTTCCTGCCCAGACTTGATCTTTGCACCTCTACAAGGTCGATCAATGTTTTCAAATTTCTGCAGACACCATTAAGAAACTGGAAAAATAAATGTGCATTTTGTCGAATTACTTTTTCGATCATCATATTACTCCAAATAAAATCAACTTTTATTGATATCGTAAATGAGAGAAAGATTATTGCTCTGAAAATGACTTTACCTATAAAAATATTGAATTTTTTAGATGAGAATAAGTTTCTAAAAATTTCTATTTGATACCTATATAGACATAATAATCCTAGAACGATAATTACAACCGATGGGATGGTCTACAACAGTACTATATATTGTCGTTTAATACAGTTTGCGGTCATAGATTGACGTTTGATAGGCGGGGTGTTGCGATAATATATTTTATCGTGCTGTGCACAGATGATAATGATCTAAAAATCGAGTATCTGATCGTTTGTAATGCAGTAAAATATGCTCGCAGTTGTGCGCCTACCCAACGGCCATTAACGAGTATGTTTATTTGACCTGGAATGAGAATAACGAATGCATAATATTACATAGTAAAAGAAATTACATGTAATAATTTCAACAGTCATAACTATTTCACCTATAGTTCTTAGAAGAAATTTTTTACATTTAAGGAAAATTTTACTCTATGATTTTTATCTTTGATGAAAAAGAAAATTATTTTTATATTAAAGATTCATCTTTGTCAATCATCCAGATCAACCAAATATTGCTCAAATAACATCAATTATTGATTGGCTTCATAATCTTCAACTTGATCGTTTAATATGTTTATTTATAAATGCTGGTTATACAAATCTTTCACAAATATGTCATTTTAATTCATCAGATTTAAAGATTTTTATTGGCAATAATAATACAACACTTGATGAACAAACTCGTCTATTGGATAGTTTAAATCGTATACAATCTGAACTTATATTAATATCCTCGACATCATTGTTGACTACTGAAGGTTATCTTGTATAAACGTAAAAAAGACAACATGTTCATCATATTGACAACAGTGATTTTTTTAGTCGAATTAAAGCACGATATTAATGGTTAGTCTAGTCAAATGTTGGGTCGTGCATTCCGTCGAAAAAATAAAAATTTTTATTGAACTAATCGTGCAAACGTTTTTCTTTATTTTGCTCCTGGTGATGGCAGATTGTATATAGAAAAAAAAATGCTTTATATTTGTGTTCATGTTTTCGTTGGCTCTTTTTAGGAAACTTTTGTTTTCTTTGACTATCTTCTTGTATAAACTTATATTTGAAAAGAAAAACAAAACAATGGAGCGAATATAAAACATTCGTTTCATAAACAATTTTATACATATATACCTTAGTTTTCGTTGTTGAAAAGAATGATGTAAGATATATGGCAAAATATTGATGCTTGTTTTGAATTATACATATGGGGGTTGCTTCCAATCAGATAGATTTTTGTGGTTAGTTTATGAAATACGATTTAAAAGAAGTGTTGAAATGTAGGTGTGAAAAATTTGAATTCTTCCACACATCGTGACAAATGTTTTTGATATGGGATCATAGACTGTCTATCAATAATGGCTCGTTATAATATATGAACTACATTCGTATTACATTTCTAGAGGATTAATTAAAACGGCAGTAAAGATACATGCCTTGAAACAGATTGAATAAAACAATCTTTTTGTGATTAGCAACAACAACTATATCGTATTTCACATTCTAATCCCGCCAAAATTGTACTAATAACTATTTTCTCCTATAGTCTCGACCATATGTCAGAAACGTATGATTTTTGTATCAGCTATTTACAAGAAACATAGCTTGAATAAAACAAACGATGAGCATTATACTTCTTGTATAACTAATACAAAAATAAGACTTATCTAATATACAGTTGAAGCTATAGGAAAAAAAATAATTGGAAAATGCTAATGGATCGGATACTCCCATATATATATACACGGCATTCCAAAAGTCTACTGAATAAGTTAATGTAAATATCTCTTATACAACTCAAGCGATTTAAGTATTTTTTAATACGATGACAGTATGTTCTTTGAAGTTTTTGTTGTGTATATGTTCAGATAAATGTCAGTGTCTATAAACATTAGAATAAAAACAGTTTCGTTAATGACCAAATTTAAGTCGCCTATCGTTGCAAAAGGAAAACTGCAATTCAAATTTAGCATATAAACGCTAGAAGTAGAGTGTGTTATAGGTGTTTTTCAACTTTGTTGCGAAATCAGTATATTAGTAAATTAACAACAATCTGAAAGATCTTGAAAAATTACAGCAGAGAAAATCGACGAAGTTCTTGATGCTTGCGAAAATGTGCCATTATCGAGTGTTCAGTTTGTTGCAGCAGTCTGCTTCACTCCGCGAACAACATCAAGCAGAATTATGACTGAATATGTTTCGATGAGTGCATACAAGGTGCAATTTGTCCAACAAGTTCACGAAGAAGACTCACAAGATCAAGTTGAAATTATATGACTGCAATACCAATGTTAGAAAATATCAAAAATCAAGAGAATTCGTTGTTTTTTGGACGAAGCCTCTGTTCATTCAAATGATTTATCAATAAACATAAAGTAAAAACCAATGCGTATAAACAATGTATAAAGATCTGATTGAATTCAAAATAAGAACCGATAAGGAAAATAAATTTTCTCTCGCATCTTTTTAATGATTTCGCAAATGATGGATTTAGATACTTCAGTTGATCGTAGTCGTTTTACTTATTTGTTGTCAATCGAATTATACAAAATGAAAATTTAAAGAACATGTTATCATATTATAATAAAAAATAGTCAAATTGCTTAAACTGTATAAGACATATTTACGTTAACTTTTTCGGCGGACTTTTGAAACACCCTGTATATATTGTATAAGTCTAAGTATGAATCATTTTTTTCTACTAGTGTTAGAACTAAATCTTATATCATGATAAGATCGAAAGATCGTCTGAAAACTTCAGTTTTATTGCCATTTGAAATTTGGATGTATCCATAATTAGATTCAGAACAATGAGATTATAAATTATAAATTGCATTTTGACTAAAAATATAATTTATACTGTCTTAAGACTTTTAATCGAGTTTAAATAATGTGTTTATTTGTATTGATCTCTGTCAAAAACTGAATTTGCTTTTGTCGACCAAATAGGTTATTTCTGATAGAAGGAAAAGCAAGACATTAACACATTATTAGCATAAATGTAGTCAAGTAGTTCGTATATTCAGAAAAATCGACAAAATCTAATTACAAACAACCAAATAAAACCTATCGAAGTTCAAAAACAAAATCCATTTGGATTTGTATATACTACACAGATCATAGATGGAATTAATCATAGACAGAATTCTCTACGAAAACATGGAGTGTATGAATGAAAGTCTATTAAATTGGATCTGAAGTTTTCATGTGACTATTTATTACAAAAATAATAGCAATTTCCTTGTCTATGATCTCTCATTTTCGAATAAATTTCCATTATGAAAAGTTGAATCGTTACAAATATTTTCGGCAATTTATTTATTCATTTTCTATCTCTTCAATCGTATACCAGCAACCAGGTTTCATAAAATTTAAATCAAATTTTGATAGATTTCTTTTTTTTTTTTCAAAATAAGAAGAAAAGAACAATTCGCTATGCATATGAACAAAAGCCTGGATATGCAAAATAAAATATTAGTACGACCAAGAAAATATTCAGAACAATTGTTACTAAATGTTAGAATAATAGAGTATATATATATATATTTACGACAAATAATTAGTGTTTATCGTTTCTTTTTTTTGTTTGTTTTATTGTTTCATTAAATGTCCATGACTTTTAAATGATACGACTCTTGCGATTACGAGCCAATGCTTCTGCAAAGTAAACTGTCATGCCAACAAAAGCAACCACAGAAGCAATAACTGCACCTAATAAGAGAATGTCTTCTGCTGTTAGTATCATGTCAAATTAAATCAATCTTACTATGATGATAAGCATCTTGCGAAGAAGAATCATACCAACGACTCGCTACAATTGCTGCTCCGATACCAAAAACAAAAAGAGCAATAGCAGCAGCAAAAGCATAAATAGTTCGAAGACGATTGAGCGGTGCGACTGTTCCATCTGTAATAATCAATTGCTCGATCAGAAGAAAAACAGTCAAACTTAATACTGTATTTAAATACAAAAAAAGAACATATGCAATTCAAATGATATTCTCTTGAACTTACATATAGGAAATATAATGGAATAACTCATGCGATATGCAGATAATGGTGTATTATGTGGATAATCAATATGACAATGAATGACACCAATTACATTTATCATGGCAGCTAAAGCCATAAGAATAATAATTGTACGTCTTAGATCCATACTAAATGAAGTATATTATATTTGTTTGAATAATGCAACAATAAAATACTTGCTTGAATAAATTGTGCTTTGTTATAAAACAAATGTAAACAAAACCAAAACAACGACAAATTTCTATTTAGTAGTTACTTTTCTTTTATATATATATTTATGCTTTAGTTTTTTTTGTTGTTTTCTGTCGACTATTGGTAACAAACAACTGAAGATTGTTAGAACTACTTTAGCTATCAAAGATAGAATATTCTCTCTTTCTCCGATAGATATACAAATAGAAAAAAAAAAAAAAACTCGTCCGAAACAATCCTCTCTTCTCTTTCTCTTCTATTATTGTATTTATTTCCCTTGGGAAGAAGAATAGATATGTGTATTCGGCCGTAGATTAATTAAGCATACAAGACGGTAACACATGCTCATAGAAAATATAGAATCGGAAATTACTCTAAAAAATAAATCAACTCGGTTGCACATTTATCTCGAAATAGAGTACTATGTTGAATCGTAGTAATAATAGTAGTATGATTAAGATAAGTTTCTTTTTTCTTTTTCCGGTGATTAATCAAGTTGAATAATAGATATTATTGTCGTTGAGCCGGCTAGTAATTGTTATTGTCGGTATTAATGAGAAGAAACGATTCGAATTAAGAAATAATGATGTTTGCAAATAGACAAGATAAACTAAATTATGTTGTTCATCGTATAATTATATTGATTTTAAATTGTTGTACTACTTCAACTCATGTATATGTTATGTTATTTTCTTGATGAAAATCGAACATTTATATTTTATTCTTAACATATGAATGATTAATCAAATGAAAGACAAACTTTATTTGCACTCATATTTGATCAAGATAAATGCTAAACATCTTAATATAAAAAAAAAAATAAACGTCATATTTTATGAATCAACATCTTATCGATTGATGATTTTGAAGACACAACACATGATGCGAATTATAAAATAAATGATGATAAATATGAGCAACTCTTAGAAACATCTGTCATCACTTTCTTAATCTATACATATTAAGAATAATATCTATACTTTTTGGTTGATTTAATCCTGTTCGTTTGTTATTATTGAGATAGATAAAAATGAATGTGAAATCGCTTTGTTAAAATTATGTTAATCTAAAAATTATTTCCAAAAAACCATGTCATTATTAATATCATATATTGCCGTCATATTTCTAACTATCATTCTTTGTATATATATATATATATATATCCTTGAAAAATGTTGACGAATGTCTGCTTTTTTTTTTTTTTAGATACAATGTACGAAAGATAAACATCTGATAGTAATACTACAGAATGTTATGACATACTTTCTTTTGAGTAACATTGCTAATCCTTTTAGATTATTGAAACAGAAAATAGTGTTTGGTTTTTATAAGTACGATAAAATTCTATCTCAATTAAAGGATATAAAATAAGTTTGAACTCTCTCCTACAGCGTTGTTTTTTTCACATGTTTTTGTATTGCCCGAGGCTGATATTTACAGTACGCACGTTAGAGATCTCGATCTACTCTATGGTAGAATTTCAGTTTCTTGCTTATTATTGTTACAGAGATACAAGTGATATCAAAATAATGAAAATTGCTGAAAATGTTTTGGCGTTTTATGAGTAATACGACATAAAAGATACTACTCGCAAGGAGATTTATTAATCAAATTTCTTTCAAACAAATAATTTTTAAAAAATCATTCATTAATGTTCATATATATGGTCTCTACCTTAATCTATCACTTGTTTCAATCCACTCAGTGTTTTTTTTCATCATTTGCTCACATTTTACTACTGTAAATATTTTCCATTGTTGTACTACTTGGTTTTCTAATTCTAATTCGTCGTTAAAGTGTTAATTTCTCAGTCCTTCTATAATTGCACATTATACATTCTCAATTGATCAAATACTTAGGGCATACCAAAAGTAGTGAGAATGACACTTTAATACTTTAGAGTAAACTTAAAGAAATTTTCTTTCTGTACAGTCTGATAGAGAAAAAAGCTCTATCTTTCTATGTTATTTGATTGTACTTCAACAAATTTCATAGTAATAAAATTTCTATAAGATGTGTTTTCGTTATCATATGTTCTGGTCGTATTAATACTCATTTTAAAAAATACGAGAGAGTATTTTTTTGAATAACTATTGATAAAAATAAGATAAAGAAGTGCGGTTTTCACCGTTGGAAATCGGAGATGACGATCCATCGAATCATGTATTCCAGGTTCTCCTGATATGCTTTTTTTGTAAGGTTTGCAATTGATCTTTTTAAGAGCAAACTGATATAGTAAGTTGTTTGCAGTAAATTTTCAATTATCAAGTATAAATTCAAACCACTTATCGTAGATCTACGAAGTCCGGAAGGCTGAGATGAATAATATGCGTTCTAGTCGAGTCTCAAATATGATTTTGTAGCAAAATCTGTGAAAAAAGCTCACTTTTGTGCTTTTTATCATAAAAAAATGTTTTTTCAACTGTTAGAAAATTGAATAAAAATACTTCAGAAATGAATATTAGAAAAACTTACAATATGCGATTCGAAGCATTTTCATTTCCTCTTTCCAATGTTGAAAACCACACTTCTCTATTTTGTTTCTATCAAAACTTGTTCAAAAAATACTTACTAGCCTTTATGTAATCGTGACACATGCGAACAAAACAGATTTTATCGAAATTTTCTTATTTTGATATTAGTTGAAGTATGATCAAATAGCATAGAAACATAGAGTTTTTTTCTCTCTATCAGACTATATAGAAAGAAATTTCCTTTAAGTTTACTATACGGTATTAAAGTGTCACTCTCACTACTTTTGGTATTCCCTAAGTATAAGCAAATTTCGCATAATCTATTTCTGACTCAATTCGTTCGTCAACGTCTTGTCATGTAATTCCTTCGTATATTTTGTTGTTTCTACAATTTACAATCATGGGAGATAAATAGATAGTATTATTTTTTTTTTGCTATTCACAATGGCGCAGACAAATTACAGAACGGAAGAACTACATGTAGAAAAATAAACGTTACTCCATAGTGAGTGAGTGATCGAATGACTACAACTTTTTTCATTCATGGTGATTTCACAAATAACTCTAAAATTTTCATGATGTGTAAACAGTGAATATCAGCATTGAATAATACAGAAACATGTGAGAAAACAAGATATTGCATGAGAGCATTAAAGCTTATTTTACACTCTGTATCTAAAACAGAATATAATGTATTATTCTTCTGTATTATCAAAAGACTTATTTTGTCAACAATCATATCAGCATAATGCCTTATATGTTTTCAATATCAATATAATGATTTTAGTTTGTTGGTATAAGAGAAATATGATGATTTCTATTTTTAGTCTATAAAATACTAAGTTATGGTTGTTGAGTTTAATGAATAATTGCTAAAAGTCTTTGAAAACATTCACAGAGTTCTTGACATGACAGCTGCCAGATGCATCGTTAAAAAGAGAAGTGGAGCTGTCACTTATACCTAAAAATACCTCGAACAGGAGTTTAAGTAATACACATGATGTAGTAGAAAAGCACTGTAAGATAAAATATGTTGTATGTGTCGTGCTTTGCGACATAACGTACGGGACATGGAAGTGCGATACGGCGTACTCGTTGAGACACATTTTGAAAACGTAATACGAATCCACTCTTCAGCGTATTTGCCATTTTGTTTTCTGCAAAAGCGAATAATTACTTTTTTTTCAGTTTAATTCGAGTTAAGAATATCGATTTTTAAAATTCAGGCGGTCTAATCTTGAGATCTAACGATCTCAAGCTCGTTTGATCTCAATCTGAGCTCTTCAAGATACTTCTTTCTCAATCAATAATTAATCAAGAAATATTCTAGAAAAGAAGACATACGGAAACATATAAAGTTAGTATGTTTAATTGAGTTGATTATATGTAGCTCTATATGCAAAACAAAACGGCGAATGAATAGTTAGCGAAGAGACCACAACACATTCTAACTACCACATATTCTATTTTAGTGTAATTCTTTTCGCCAGCCTTTTAGATAAATATTAAATGGCTGATTCTAGTATACTTTTCTCAAAGTACCGTCTCCCGAGAATTAACGCATTTGACAAAATAGTCCATGTTTGAGATATCTCATATCTTAAGAAAAACTCATCTTTTTGAGCTGAAACTTTCAGGACACAATAAGGATCATTAGGTCTATTATCGGGAATATTTCAGATGAGAATCCCTTGCTGAAGTTTTTCTCATAATGTCCTGTGATAGGCTGAAAATTCAGTAAAATGACCATAATTCGAGAAAAAAGATCTAAGGACACAAAACCTTTTAGAGTTTTTATCTAGATTATGAGTCCTACACCAACGGGCAAAATATGAGTTCAAACGGCGTTTATCAGTTGGAAAGATTTCCTTGTTAGATATATTTATTGAACTATTAGATACTTCAGCAATCTAAGTAATAACATAAAATGCTTTAATAGTTAACTTACGTGGAGGTTCATTACAAGCTAAACATTATTTTATTAAAAAACGTGAAATATCAGATGGAAAAATTTTAGATGCTAGTTAGTGAAACAAAAAAAATAAGATATTCATGTTGAACATCTTAGTCCATATTCCATATGAATTATATCTTTTTATTGAAAATTCTTCAGATGATCGTTCAATAGCAGCAACAACATTATTCATTCATTTTAAACTATGACAAGTACTTCGTTATTTATGTGAACAATTATACAGCATGTCTACTTACATGATGTTACTACCTATTGATACAGATAAATGGTGCAACTATTTGAAATTATATTATGAAAAAACAACAAGTTCGACTTTTTCGAGGATGACCATATGTTAATAATTCATAACAAATATGTACATGTATTGCGAGCGATTTAAAGTCAGATATACATTAATATAGATTGTTAACATAATCTCTATGGTATTGAAATATAAAATGCAATGTATCAAAAAATCAACGATTTGAATTTGTTTATGTTTGAAATGTGAGTTCCATTTGATATTTCTAAATGGGATCGATAAAGGATGTTGTTCAACTTGATATGATATGGGTTTTTTAATTTTTGTAACAGATTTTTCTATGTACTTTTTTTTATAAATTAAACAAAATATTTTTTTCTTTGCTAACCGAATTTGGTACGTCATCCATTACCAGGTGATTTACAAGCTGAACATGTTCAAATAAATGCTGATCATATTATATGGCAAAATTTTAAACGTATTGTAACGATTCCTGAGATAGAACCTTCATGTTCTGTTCGCACAATTACAGCAAGAACATAAGTATGATTTTCTAGATGAATCTATAGCAAATCTACACTCAACTGCATTTGATGCTCGTCTAATGAATTCATAACTGATGATGAATGCAATTATTTAGATATTCATACGCTTGAACCATTCAAGCCAAATTATTACAAATTAATATATTTGTCTATTTTTTTAAGATTTTATATTAATCTATTCTTTTCCTTTTATTTACATACTAAAGACTTGAACCGTGTAGTTCACCAGCAATTGATTTTTTTTTCTTTTGGTTAAATACGAGCTGATTGTTTGAATGGTCTAGATAAGCTTCTATTCATTAAAGAATATTTTAAATGAAAAAAACAAAAATATTGATTTATCAATGATGTATTTAAAAATTTTTAAAATTGCGCATGTGCGTACGCGATAATGAGTCCGGAAAAGTCGGAAAGGCAGGTAAGTACTAAAAGAAACCGACTAATTGAGAAACGAAATAAAAGAAACTATAATTTCTTTCGAATTTTCTCAAATATTTTTCTATAGTCCAACAGATGAGGATGATTTGAAGGCAATTTTTCTTCAGCAATTTCTACCGCTTGCTGAATATTTTTCATTGCCATATTATATTGTCGCATAGCCAAATATAATTTTGCCAAATAATAATAAATTACAGCTAAATCAGGATGATTTTTTGGCAGTTTATTTTCACGTATTTCTATTCCTTTTTGAAAATACACCAATGCTGTTGGATATTCTTTCATTCTTCGATAAGTTTCACCCAAATTTGTATATGTTGTTGCACATTCCAGAGGATTACATCGAACATTTTCTTGAATATTTAATGCTTTTTGATGAAATAACAGTGCCTTCTCATAATATCCCATTAATCCATTAACATCACCGATATTGCTGAATGTAATAGCAAGATGAGGATGTCGATCAGTTAACGTTTTCTGACGTATTGAGAGACTTTCTTCAAAGCATTCGAGTGAACTTGAGTAATCTTTCATACCGCGATAAACTTTTCCTAAGTTACTATATGCAAAAGATAACGCAGCATTATCCTCTTCTAATGCTTTTTCCAGAATTTCAAAAGCATTTTGAAGAGACTTGAGAGCTACAGCATAGTCACCCATGTCATGATACGTAGAACCGATATTGTTATAGGAACGTGCCAGATCGGGATGATTCGGAGCCAGAGTTTTTTTTCTTATTTCAAGTGCTTTTTGCTGAAACTCAAGTGCCTTGGCGTAGTCACCCATTTCGTTATACACCAAACCAATGTTGTCGAGGGATAGTGCCAAAGTCGGATGAGTGAGAGGCAGCGCTTTTTCGAAAATTTGATGCGCGTTTTCAAAAAATTCAAGTGCTTTCGCATATTCACCCATATCGCTATACACTCCACCAATATTGTTGTAGGAAGCAGCTAACCTGGGATAATTTGGGGGCACAGTTTTTTCGTCAATTTGAAGTGCTTTTTCGTAAAATTCAACTGCTTTCGAAAAGTCACCCATCCTGTCATACACTAAACCGATGTTGTTGTAGGAACTAGCTAAATTGGGATGAGTAGAAGGCAGAGCTTTTTCACATATTTGATGTGCTTTTTCATAATGTTCAAGTGCTTTGGAGTAGTCACCCATGTACTTATACACTAGACCAATATTGTTGTAGGAAGCAGCCAAATTGGGATGAGCTGGAGGCAGAGCTTTTTTCGTAATTTCCAGGGCTGTCTGGTAAAATTCAAGTGCCTTGGAATAGTCATCAATGTTGTGATACACTGCGCCAATGTTATTGTAAGTACTAGCCAAATTGGGATGGGTGGGAGGCAGAGCTTTTACTCTTATTTCAAGTGCTTTTTCGTAGAACTCAAGTGCCTTGGAATAGTCACCCGTTTCATTATACACCGCGCCAATATTGTTGTAAGAAGTAGCAAAATCGGGATGATTAGGAGGCACACCTTTTCTAGTAACTTCCAGAGCTTTCTCATAAAATTCAAGCGCCTTCGAATAGTCACCCATATTGTTATAAACTAGACCGACGTTGTTGTAGGAAGCAGCCAAATTGGGATGAGTGGAAGGCAGCGTTTTTTCGCTTATTTCATGTGCTTTTTCATAAAATTCAAGTGCCTTCGGGTAGTCACCCATATACCTATACACTAGAGCGATGTTGTCGTACGAAGTAGCCAAGTTGTGATCAGTAGGAAGTAGGTCTTTTTCTTTAATTTCATGCGCTTTTTCGTAAAATCCAAGTGCCTTCGAATAGTCACCCATATTGTTATAAACTAGACCGATGTTGCTGTAGGAAGTAGCCAAATCGAGATGATTCGAAGGCAGAGCCTTTTCTCTTATTTCAAGTGCTTTTTCGTGAAACTCTAGTGCTTTGCAGTAGTCACCCATTTCGTTATAAACTAGGCCAATGTTGTTGAAGGAAAGTGCGAAATTCGGATGACTGGAAGGCAGCGCTTTCTCGAAAATTAGGTGTGCCTTTTCATAAGATTCAAGTGCTTTTGTATATTCACCCATGTCGCTGTACACTCCGCCGATTCTCTTGTAGGAAGCAGCTAAGTTCGGATGATTCGGAGGCAGAGTTTTTTCGTCAATTTCAAGTGCTTTTTCGTAAAATTCAAGTGCCTTGGGATAGTCACTCAGATTGTCATACACTAGACCGATGTTGTTGTACGAACTAACCAAATTGGGATGAGCGGGAGGCGAAGATTCTTCGTATATTTCATGTGCTTTTTCATAATGCTCTAGTGCTTTGGAATAGTCACCCATGTTGCTATACACTAGACCGACGTTGTTGTAGGAAGCAGCCAAATTGAGATGAGTTGGAGGTAGAGCTTTTTTCGTAATTTCCAGAGCTTTCTGGTAAAATTCAAGTGTCTTGGAATAGTCAGCCATGTTGTGATACACTGCACCGATGTTGTTGTATGCACTAGCCAAATTCGGATGGGTAAGAGGCTGAGTTTTCACTCTTATTCCAAGTGCTTTTTCGTAAAATTCAAGTGCCTTGGAATAATCACCTATGTTGTTATACACTGCGCCGATATTATTGTACGAAGTAGCCAAATCGAGATGAGTTGGAGGCAAAACGTTTTTCCTAAGTTCGAGAGATTTCTCGTAAAATTCAAGGGCTTTGGTATAGTTACCCATGTTGTTGTACACTGCAGCGATGTTGTTGTAAGAAGTAGCCAAATTGGGATGAGTGGAAGGTAGAGCTTTTATTGTAATTTCCAGAGCTTTGTCGTAAAATTCAAGCGCTTTGGGATAGTCACCCATGTTGTTATACACTAAACCGATGTTGTTGTAGGAACTAGCCAAGTTGAGATGAGTGGGTGACAGAGCCTTTTGCGTAATTGCCAGAGCTTTCTCATTAAATTCAAGCGCTTTGGAATAGTTACTCATGTTGTTATACACCAGACCGATGTTGTTGTATGAACTAGCCAAATTCTCATTATCGGGAGGCAGTGCTTTTTCTTTAATTAGAAGTGCTTTCTCGTAAAACTCAAGTGCCTTGGAATAGTTCCCCATATTGTGATACACTAGACCAATATTGTTGTAGGAATTAGCAAAATCGATGTGAGCGGCAGGTAGCGCGTTTTCGCATATTTTATGTGCTTTTTCATAAAATTCAAGTGCCTTGGAATGGTCGCCCATGTCGTTATACACTGCGGCGATGTTATTGTAGGACATAACCAAGTCTGGATGAGTCGGAGGAAGAGATTTTTCTTTCATTGCGTGTGCTTCTTCGTAAAATTCAAGTGCTTTGAAGAAGTCGCCATTGTACTTATGCAGTAGAGCGAGGTTGCTAAAGGACTTAGCCAAATCGAGATGATTGGGAGCGAGAGCTTTTTCTATAATTTCATGTACTTTTTGGTAATATTCGAGTGCATTCAAATAGTCGCCCATGTTGCTATACACTGTACTGATCTTGTTGTAGAAAGTAGCCAAGGTGGGATCAGTGGGAGGTAGCGCTTGTTTCATAATTTCGAGAGCTTTCTCATAAAATTCAAGTGCCTTGGAATAGTCGCTCATAGTGTTGTAGACTGTACCGATGCTGTTGTACGAAGTAGCGAAAGTTATGTGAGTTGGAGGAAGAGCTTGCTTCATAATTTCTAGAGCTTTTTCATAAAATTCAAGTGCTTTGCAATAGTCACCCATGTTGTCATACACACCGGCGATGTTGTTGTAAGTTGTGGCTAATGTGGGATCATCTTCGGGGAGAGTTTTTCGGTCGATTTTGAGAGACTCTAGGAAAAGTAAAATCGCTTCTTGGTATTGTGCTTGATCATTTTTCAGGTATCCGAGTTGGTGATAGATATGTGATATATCAGTGTCGTCGGATGTCAGTTCTAATAGTGCCATATAGAATTCTTCTGCCTCGGTGAAGTACGCTATTTTGAGCAGCATTTTACCCATTCGATGCCACATTGTTCTACCGGAAGGCTCTTGTCGTATGCAGTCGGTTAATTCACGTAGTTGTTGGTCGTCGTTTGGGATAAGCTGAAGATCCACTTTATACAGTGGACCATTGTTATCGAGTGTTTGAATGTCTCCAATTCGGAAAAGAGTATCCATGGAGAAGAGAATGTCGTCTTGCTTCTTATTATAACTCTCCTCTCGAATGGAGGCAAAAGTAGTCAATGAGATGGTGGGATCAATGGTTATTTGAAAGAGAGTACCGACCATATCAGTTGTTTCTAGTGCATTTTGGGCAAAGCCAAGCGAGACATCGCAATTTCTACTAGTAGATAGTAAATTATTGAACGATAAAAGACCACCTTTGTTTTTAGTGATTTTTTCAAAATCGACTGTCAATAATCCTTGACCTCGATAAACTAAAATGGTCTTCCTGTGATATTGATGGACCTGTTTCTTGTGTAACTGTTCGATTTGCCGGTGGACATCACGTAGAAAAAATCCCATTTGGATGATAATGTCGCTGTCCAATGTTCGTAATGCTCGATTGAGCATTTTGTACATGAAACACTCACGTGTATACCACCAAATGGCCTTTGATGGTTTATAAGTGCGTTTGAATTCTTCAATAACTTTTGTTTCTTGAAGATTACCCTCGTATTCTGCTTGGCAAAATTCGATCATGTCTTTGATGCCTTGTTGGCTCTGTTCCAAATCACAAAGGATTTTCTTTAATATTTGAGCATACATGAAAGATGGTTTTAGTTGATTGAGATTTTGGTTTGAAACTCCTTCATTGACGCCAATAATACTGATCGTTGTATTATTTTGATTACATTGCTTGACAGCCATTTGCAATTTTTTGCATATAGACTTGATGGATCTGTGGACACCTTTAATTTTTGCCCAATTCTGAGCCCATTCTTTATGGCTTTCTTTGTTGGGACAAAGTATGTAAATACTATGTAACTGTGGTATATCATGTATATTTGGCACGAAATCTTGACCTAAAATTCCCGAAGCAACGAGAAAAACTTTTTCCAAATTAATGCTCTTAAGAAACTGGATACATTCATCTGGTTGTGTAAAAGTTTTAACATCGTTGATGATGCCTTGTACTTGTGCGAGCTTCTTTTGCCAATTTTCTTCTGCTTTGTTGATGGCATCATCCATCCAAATGACCGAATAATTCTCAGCTATGCGTCGTTTTTGTTTTGCACTCATTTTCGATGTAAACTATGCTGCACAGTTGTAATCGTGTATTGTGAATAACTGGTTATTTTTTGGACAGATATAAACTTTCTTATTCATACATTCGATAGCCGTTATTTTTTTTTCTAGCTTTTTTTACAACGACAATGTGGGTATTTTTTTTTTCGTTGACGCTTAAACACAAACACTACCTAATTGCAAGTTGTAATATGCAAGTCAGAAATAAATGATGGAGAAAAAATCCAATAACGTCATTTATTATATTATTACTTTTTCCGATTTTCATTTGCGTTTTATATCAACCGTGACTTAAGTTTCATTGCATTAAATAACTTATCTTGTACATTACATATTTTTCTGTGATTATTTCACAACGAGCTTTTTTTTGTCTCCTTCTGACAAGAACGAAAAAAACAACAAAGGCATCATCGATTGTTTTTTTCGTCATTATGCATAAGATTATCACACTGATAATGTGAATGAAATAAGAAGAAACATAATTTTTATTTTAATTGAAGCAACAATCGAACAACGGTTTCTGCTTAGCAAATATACTGCTGCTGATCATTAACGAATGATTGAAGTAAAACAACAATTCTCATTGTGCTTTTCCTCAGTAATATATGTATTTGTACCTTGTGGTAATTGGAGTAATGATGATTTGCATAATTGAAGTTTAAAAATAATGAAAGATCAAAATAATTATCATCAGTTTGAAAATGAATGAAACACTTGAATGAGCGCTTCACACAGTAATATAGAAAACAAGCACAAGTTTTACATCGATTATTGTCCAAATTTCATCTAGAAACCCACACAAACTGCTATCGATTAGATATTTCAATAATTTAACAGCTTCCTAGTTGCAGTTATGGACTTTAGTCGTGTCATATACATAATGAATATAGCATCATTCTCAATCGTGCTAGAGTGATTTTTAATTTATATTCATTCGAAATATGTGTATCATAAAAAGAAATGTTTGCTTTCCAGTTATATATTAACTGTTCATCTTGCATTAATTTCTGGGATTCATAAAGACATAATATTAAAATTTTGTTTGTGCATATTTAAGATTCACAGTGACAACGACGAAAACTCCTACCATATGCAAACATGTATCACTAGAACTATGGTTATTATAAATTTATATTGATTGGGAACATATTAGGAAAAAATACGTTAATTGATAACTATTTTTTGTTTGTATCGTATGAAAGAGAGCCATATATGTTTGCATACAATAGATAAATAATGAAAAGAATCTCACATGTTTGTTTAAATAAAATTTTTGAATAAATTGAAGACACGATTTTTTCGTCTTTCTTAATCCAAAAGTAACAAAAACAAAACATCATCATTGCATTGCATGTTTGGTATGTTTTTTCAAATGCAAAAGTTTGTTTTGCGAACCACAAACATTGACCGTAACGTTGATTGCATGATTTCTTTTTAGGTTTTTTCTGCAAATGCAACTATGACAGACAAGACAGATCAGCAAAAAAGTTCATTAACAACGAAACAAAAACAAACACAATGCAATTTTTATTATTGGTGTTATGGCTTTTTTTTCTTTTGTTCGTGTCTGCACAGTGAGTGAAAATGTGATGATAAAACATGTAAACAAAGGACTACTGACGAAACACAATATTGTAGTTTTTTTTTCTTCCTTACTTTCCTTGTGTGTGACTGCATCTCATGAAGATTTTTTATCACTCTTTATCCATATTCTTAATATCGTGTTGACGATTTAAAATAAACAAAAATCCAATTAATAATCAATTCAACGCTGTTCATTACATTATATTTATTTCGTTTCTCTTCATGGTCATTGATTCACAAGTATCTAATGTCGCAAAAATCTATAGATTTTGTATGAGTAGCATCATATTAAAAAGATCGTTAAAATCGAACGACTATTCAAGAAACGGTTCTCTAGGGCATTTACTTTTTTGGTGTGACAAGAATATTTTAACATTTGTCACGATGTAAAGAGAGGTCTTCCATAAGCTTTGTTGTTTTTGCATATGTTTATATAGTGATCGTATACAGTGAGAATATGGTGTATATACGACGAAAATGCGGCTATATACTATCGTCTGAGCTTAGCCGTAAAGACACCGTTTACGAGCACTGTAAGAAAGCATTTGAGTAATACAAATGATATCATTTTTTTGCAGTGACCTTCATTTTGGAAAAAAAAATACGATACGATACGATACATTTTCCATTGGAGATAAATTTGAATTCTTGCATTATGTTCAGTCGACACATTAAAATAAAATGCGTCACAGATTTTACTATGGAAATGTGTCGTGATTTATTGGCTAATCATTTATTTATCGTTGTACTTTGTACATACAGCTACATACACAGCCAAGACGGCAAAATATACTAAATTTATGCATTATATAAATCTTTTCTTTGAGATTATTTCTCGATTAACATTTAGTCGAGAACATGTTGAAAGATCAATCAATGGTCGAGATTGGATCACTTCGATGTGATCCGATTAGGATCGAATTGACTCGAAGCAATTGGATGTTAGAATTTTATTGTTTTGTAGTGCAAGAGTAAACACTAATAATTCAGATTAAACTGGGGAAACAGTTGTTATTCAATTTTCTAGAAACAAATTAGAAACGGGCTGAAGGATATATTTGAATCACGGTGTCAGAATGTGTCGCAAGTTCGCTAGAAGAAATGTATCGCAACGAACATTTCGTGTCCCCCTTTTATGTACCATACAATGTGTTGCAAAATACGGCACATGTGACATTTTTTTATTATTATAAATGCACACTGTTTGTGAGTATAGTGTGACAAAATAATTGAAAAATGAAAAAAGCTATTGATTAATTTTTGGACCAAGAAAGTCTTCTGGGTACATGCTGATGTGTAAAAATGAAATTTACTTTTTCTGTTTTGAGTGTGAATATTCTCTCTACCAACACGCACACTCAATCACACTTACACATCGTATACGTACGGATTGGATCTATGCATTTCAGTCAACAAAAAATCCTATTCCATCATTTTAAATATATACGTAGAGATACCCAAGATTAAGCTGTCTAGAGTATTTCAAAAGAAGAAACATACTCTCACGCTTTCTTTTCGTAGATTTCATAGTATCATTTGGTAGGTCTTTTTCTGATCAATCGATTGATATGAAGTTCGAGGTAGACTGCTACCATTGGAGAAGAGCACTAGATGATATGCGTCAATGGGAGTTCATAAGTGGTATGCAGCATAACTCATATAGTTATATAAGGAAAAACTAGAAATATTCTTTTCTCATATGTTCATACATCATTCGATAGAGAACTGAAACAAGCTGATTTTTTATTATAGATCGATTAAATATATATGCAAATGAATGACGTATTTTTCATAAAAAAAACTATAGCTTATATCTTTTCGAGGACATAAAATATGTATAAAGCTCGGTTAGTTCAGAGGCGTGATATACAGAACAGAAAGTGTGGCAAGATGTGATTTTGTTATTTACAGACTTCTCTCAATCAAAATGATAAATCAGGTAAAATAAATTGAATTTTATGAGGGGGTATGGACAATTTTGCTTATAATGAACTCCTTCTTTCTGTAGATTTCGTTATTTTTCAAGTTTACCGGTGATTAAAATAATAAAGATAGCATAAAATGTTAGTCGCCAGTGTATTAGATTAGCGAATTTTATCCATTATTGCTTCTAGAATAGCTGACCATAAATAATGAATCATGCACATAATTAAACAATAAATCGACAACGTTCTTTAGAAATATATTTTTACGCGTTGATGAAGTTCTTCTAGTGATGAATTTTGTCATGTGTGCTTTACACTTCTTTTTCAAATTTGATCAACAAATCAGCCAAAGCGTAAATAATTCAAATTTCCGATAAGAGCAACAGGAAAAAGAATTTGTTGTTGTCAAGTGTCAAAGTCTCGTGGGCAAAGCGTTGTGCGAACAATTGTAGAAACGATTATTTATTTTTCATGAGATATCGATTTTTTTTATTATCGATATTTGCAGTTTCACATCGCATTTTGCAATCGAGTAAAACTCGAATACCATCTAGTTGAATATTGAAAACGTTCATATTGTATTCAGAAAGTCTGTTACTTGAAAGTATATCATTCAATCAGAATAGAAAATTTAAACTACTTTTTAAAATTAATGTTGAAACAGTGATTAAAATGATCGTTTTATTCGTGAGTGAATTTAATCAAACATGACATAGCTTTTTTTTCTAAGCATCCTTAAATCAAATTATAGCATTATATCAGTCGAAAGGTTTTTTGAAATGCGCATGACACTTGATTCTTTATGTGCAACTCTTAAAACGATTTTGATCAAATATTATAATAAAAAGATACATTTTCACAAGGCGAGTTAATCTGAAATAATCATTATTGCTCTTTTCTTTTCTATTACACTACAGTAGTTTCCTGATTAGAAATTCATATAAGAGTTTCGACAAAACTTAGTTCTGTATATGATAGTCATGCACTACATCGGAAACACTCAGGTGTGATTTTGAATTCAGTCATTTTCAATTAATTATTAAAATAGAATAGAAAGAAAGAATACCTAAACATTGTGATGTGGGGTATTTCTCACCTACAGACTCAGTATCCCGATGTCTTTCGTACAAGTCTAACTAGTTGTAGCTTTAGGCAGAAAATCAACCTAATGCAGAACTCTTGCGCTCAATAGCTTGAGCTTCTCATACACACATACCAGCCACAGGAGCAGGCGTATGTCACAACCTACTACGTGGTCACTATACTATCGAACGAGTCATTCAAGACAAATAGCCATTAATGACTTGTTCAGAGTTATTCCATGACTAATGAAACTGAAGTTTTAATACAGTACCTTATAGATAGATGTTGAACATCGAAGTCACTCAGCCATGACATCTATAAAATAGTATAGAAGCGACAAAAAGGATTTTTGGTCTTTGGTAGATCTACATACAATACAATAAATGATCTAAAAACTGAAGTAATACAAGCATCCTAAAAGAAAGTCAAGGATGTTGAAAAATACCCGAACCAAAACTTCAACAAACCTTAAGATGCTCTCATTAGCATTCATAACTTTCAGAGAAGCTTGGATAATTATCTAAACATTCAATATTGTCTGAAGTAAAGATGTGTAGAACCAAGTTTTTTCGTCCCAATAACTTTTCTTCTCGTAGTCCGGATCCAGATAAACTTCCAGATGTAGGCCTCGCACAACTTTAATTTGAACTGGTTAAATAGTTCCCGAATACAGAACCAGAGTTTGGATTCGGTGCATTGACTTTCGCATAATAATATGGTTATATATAGTTTCCGATTATTTCGAGATCAGCTAATACTTTATTCATAAGAAAACCATCTGATTCACATTAATATATGTTATGATCTTCAACTAGACTAGATCACTTTTTATCACTAATAATCGTTTAATTTAATACGCTTATCTAGTATTTTATTTATTTAATTATTTACATAATAAACAAGAAAAACAACTGTTCACAATGAACAATAGAAAAAACAACTATTAATCGTTTTCATCATTATCATTATCATCATCTGGATCCTCAATAATATAATCAGTTGAATCAATTTGATGTTGAATTGTTTGATCATAATTTTGCATCATATCAACAAGATAAGTTGGTATCGATTGATTGATTGATAAAATTTGTTGTTGTTGTTGTTGTTGTTGTTCTTGTTGTGTTTGCATATTAAGAAAACAAAATTTAATCAAATAATTATTACTATGATTGGGATCCCGAACTAAACCAAATGATTGGTCAAAGATTCCAATACATGTATTACGTTGATGAATTGTTCCATGAATTTGTATTAGAACAAGACCATGTTTTGATTCTTCAACTTTATTTGATTGTATATTTGGACAAAAACGTAATTCTTTATTAGCAACATATGAACGAAGAACATCACAAACATAATATGCACCTAAAATTCGACGATTATTTTCATGTATAAGAGTTAATTGACAATCGGGAAAAAAATGTTCAGATTGAAATGTTGATAAATTATTCCATGATGTATAAAACCATTCAGTAAATTGAATTGATAATTGATTAATACTTGTTAATGCAATTGAAGATGATACATTGTTTGATGTTGATTGAGAACCTTTATTCCAAAAATCTATTATCTGTTTAATAAGTTTTACCTAAAACAGAAAAAGAAAGCATTGTAAAATAATGAATCCAAAAAAAGAAGCACAGTTCTAGACGATTTCATTAGAAAAAATTATCTTATATTTTGCAAATAAAAAAGATAAAATCTGTCTTCAATTAAATCGTCATAATTGTCTTTAAAATCTATTCGAAAAAAGCACAAAATTTTGGTCCTAACTCATCGGGAATACTTTCTTTCTAATGACTAAACATTGATCTTTAACCTCGAGTACTATCGTTACAATGAACCTTTGCATGACAAAAAAAATTGGATACATTTTCTTCTTAATGATTGATGTTGATGGGGCTGAAAACAAAATTAACATCGAAAGTATTATTAAAAGTAGTTCTTGTACATTAAAAACCATTCATGAAATCCAAATCTGAATACTTTTTTTAATAATTTCATCGAAACTGCTCTTTATTAAGGAGCATTAGATTTGATTCATCTTCTTAAAGTATTTTCTCACATGTGAGAAACTTGGACCTGCGACAGTAATTAAAAGAAATATATAATATTATTTATGCTTGCATATATGAATTTTTATGATTGATTTAATTGAAATAAGCTAATTTTGTTAGACTTTTATAATATTCGAGCTCGAAAATCAACATTTAGTCATTAAAAATATCTCCAATTTAACTTAGCAAGTCACTTTATCAATGGAAAAATAAATACAAACTTATTATTAGATTAGGTCATTGTGATGACTCGTTAGGTCCCCACTAAATCTAGCTACTATCAGATAATTTTGATGAATACAATGCACAAGTATTCTTTTTCTTAATCTAATATACTGATGAATTCCACTAACTTGGTTTAATTGCATGATAAACTTCATAAAAAAAAACCTAGATATTATGTTTCAGAAGTATTTGAAACTTGTTTTTCTTCGACAAGAATTGAAAATGATGTTAATTATAACACGAAGAATATCTCTTTCAAGAATGTTCAAGTTTCGGTTGCTTCAAGTCATCAACTAAGAGGATCAAAAAATAACTTCACTCCATAGCACAATAATAATAATAATGCTTTTGCTATATTAAAACCCATTATAGAACAGCATTGAAAAAGCTTATCAATATCGAAAAAGACCTATTTGGGACCACATTGAGCAAAAGTCAATCGTTTCTTACTATAATCAATCAATTCACAAAAGCAATCTTCAATAGATGTATATATATATATCATATGATGTCAAGAAATAGAATATCTCTACATACCCGCAGGTTCAGTATTTCGAGAGTTTTCCTACAACTGTAACTAGCTGTATTCTGAACAGAAGACCAGCCTAGCGCAACATTATTAGGCTCAATTGCTTGAGCTCCTGATACTAACCACAACACCAGATGTATGTTACAACGTAATCAGCATGCTATCGACCGTGTGATTCGAGACAAATAATCATTAATGCCTTGCTCACGATCATTTCCTGGGTGGTGATACTCAGGTTTGCACACCACATCTTGCAGATAATACGTGTCAAACAACGTAGCCACGCAGCCATGGTAGCTAATAATAATCTCATAATATCATTCGAAATTAGGAAGCTGCGGGGCCATATTTTTATGGATTCGGGTCTAGATCTTTTTGGGTCCCAACAGACTTAGACTCGAATCCAAGTAAAGCTAAACTTCTGAACTTGATCCTGCAGTTTCCTATTCGAGATTTTTTTAAACACGGACATCTGCCTCATTTTAATGAAATAAAAACTTATTTTTTATATACTATTACTTTATTTTAAAAACGTGATCGAAACTTATATTTCATTGTTTTCTTTATAAATTAAGCTTATTTATTCAATAATTTAAATCATACCTTCTCAGCACCTGGACTAATTGCTACCGATTTTTTAGCTAAATACTGCATAAGAATATCTCTTCGAATTTTTTTTCGTCTTAATAATTGCATTGCTGATTGTGAACATTTTAAACAAGCATCAATAGCTTCAGAACGCTAAAATTTAATGAAAAAATAAATAAAAAATAAAAATACTTTCCTATTCATACTTACAGAACATGTTGATATCATTGATTTAGTTACAGTATCTTTAACTGACATTAATTCAGCGTCAGATAACATTGAAAGAAGTTCTTGAGCTCCTATTTGCTCACACTTATTCATATCTACAAAAAAAAATTTCGCTCAATAAAACTCATATGATAAAGGCAAAAAAAAACATTATTTCTTGATTTCTTAAGTTCTTTTGAAAAATTACCAAATAAAACTAATAAAGGTCTATAAACAAAAAAATTATTCATTGATTTTCGTTCTAGTATGTTTTTTTTTCTTTTGTTTTTTTTTTTTCTTTTCACAAGCAAATATCGGCAAGGAAAAAGAAGAATATATATATATATAAAACATAAAATTCACAAAGAAGAACAACAATGATAATTTTCATGTTTTTTCGATATAACAATAAAAATCATAATTCAAGATGAGAATAAATCAAAATGAAAAAAAAAAAAATGCAAAAAGAAAAAAACGTTTTTATTATTGCTTTTAAATATTGTTGCTGGTTTATTTTGAATAATACACACGATAATAAAGTGTTTTTGAACGCCATAATGAATAACTATTGTCAAATTTAAGTAAATAAACACCATGTCCAGGATATGAATGACTACCAGCATAGACTTCTTCATGACAATCACGTCGATAGATTGGAACAATTTCATTTTGTCGTGGTTTTGGTGGTTTATTTGTACTACCACTACCTTTTTCAATGTCTTTCTTTTCACCTAAAATAGAAAATCCAAATATTCTATGTTGATTATCATATATATGATAATTACCATCTTCATTTTCTTCCTCTTCATCACTTGAATCACTAACATGAACTGTAACTGTATTTGATTCTGCTTTAGTCCATTCGAAATAAACACCAAAACCAAGATCATAATAATCAGTAGCAAATTCCCAAAATATACATTGACCGTCTTCATGTGTTGGAACTCGGACCTAGATTATAGTTTATTAATAATTATAAAGAAAATTTCTTTTGATTTATATGAAAAGTGACAAGAGACTTTCAGTCATTGGAAATATAATACATGTCAGATTAAGAAGAAAGAAAATATGATGGCATCTTGTTTCAACAAACGTTCTTTTTATCTTAGTTCTAATTCAAGAAATATATCAAATTGAACATATTTTAGGCACAAAAAAAAAAAAAAAGAAATACCTACCGTAACTGTTTCACCACTACCAACTTTAATAACAGCATCTTTTTCTTTGCGTATTTGATCTTTAAATTCTTTAATATCTTTTCGTGTCCACATATTTGGTGGTGCTATATTTGGTAGTTCTATTATGAAATAAATCTATAAAAAAAAAGCTTTTTAATTATCATTTCAAATACATACCTTGTTTATCTTCTTCAGAAACAACTGATGATTCATTATTTGAATTTACTGTCGCATTAGGATCAATTGATGATGATGATGATGGTGCAATCACATTTTCGTTCATTAATTCTTGTGAAGTATTTAGTTCATTACTAATTTCTACTGATGGTAATTGTTGTTGTGTAACATCATTATTAATAGATGATTGAGGAATAACAGAAAGTATTGATTCCAATGGTACATCAAGATTAAGTGTTTCAAATTGTGGTTGAATAGGAATGACTGCTTCTAATTTTATATCTTGAATTTTAGTATTAATATTTATTACCGCTTGAGGTGGAGGATGAACTAATGGTGGAAGTTGAATTGGTGCAGGACCAAGAGGTGGCATTTGAGAAATAGATTGTAAAGGCATATTTGGATTAAATGAAATCGATGAATGATCTACATTGGTCGGTACTGATGGTGGAATTTCATTTGTAGGTGACAGCAATGTTGTTACTACGGTAGGTGAGACTACAGTATTTGCTGGTACTGAAGGTGATGGTAATATATTTGTCGGTGTTGAAGATGATATAACATTCTCTGATTGTTGTTCCATATTTGTTTTCTATAAAAATTAACAATGTAGTTTGTCGTTTTTTTTAGGAGCGGGTGGGGAGATTTTGATTATAAATTTTACTGTTCGAAGTTGTTGATCGAGTAATTGTTGTTGATAAATTTGTTGCATATACTGTTGAAAATGCTGTTCTTGTAACTGACGAATGAATTCTTCTTGCTAACAGAAAATAATATTTATTAATAATTTTATTTTATGTATGTATTCATACTGCTGATCGATTATCTCTATATTGTTGTTCAGCGTAAGCTTTAAATTGTGAATATGTTTGTTGATTAAGTGCCTCTTGAATTTGTTTTCTATATTAGTTTATATATCAAAACAAACAAAATAGATTAATAATTTATAGATAATTACCGTTGAAGATCTTCTCGTTTTTTCTTCTGTTTTTCTAAACGTAATTCGTATTGTCTTGCTCGTTCAGCTTCTTGTTCTAATCTACGATAAGTTTCATAGTTGTTTCTAAAAGTAAACAAATTTCTATGCATATTATTTCTTTGACAAGATACAATCAAAGAATATGTTAATGATATAACTTAGCATATTATTCTTAGTTTTGTTAGGAATGTTTAATTAGAAAGAAAGAGAAAAACTAAATACATCTAAAGTAAAATATAAACTACTTTTAGCTCATAATTTTGACGAATAGGAAAGTAAATTTCTCAACTTGCCTTCTCCTTTTTCACTAGCCACTAATACTGCAGAGACAAGAAAAAAGACGGAAACGAGAGAAAAAGAGAGCGCGAGAGAGAGAGAGAAGAAAGGCTCAGCGAATCCTTATTTTTTCCATCACTCGCTTGTCTCTTTCAGTAGATCAAATCTGAAGGCAAATACGATATGAGATCCTCGCTCTAACATTCTGTACTTTTTTTCTTCTTTTTTTTCTTCTTCCGTGTATGCTCATTGGTAAAGAATAGAAAAACAGCCGAGAAAAGCGCCCGTTTATGACAAGAGTAGAACATCAACCGTCAGATAAAAAAAAGAATACCGGGAATAAAAAAAAGGAAAAGTGCGAGATAAAGTCAAACTGTTCCTGAATAAAATTCATTGTAATAAAGATGCGCAAAAAAACAAAAAAAAAAAGAAAACATAAAAGAGAAAACGTATAGAAAAGAATGTAAATAAGATAATTATTATTGGTTACAAGAGCTTTAAAAAAAGAGGAAAAAGATAAAAAACAATTTTAAGAAATATAATGAAGAGACATCAGGATATGAGAAAACTTTGATATTCATTAAACTTTCTTTAAGGTAAAAATATCTTTATCATCAGGAAGAAAAAAAAAAAATTTCATGTCATAAACACAGTTTACTTTCTTACCTTAACTGATCTTTATCTTCGTTGTTCATATGTTGTGTTTCTAAATAGATTCGAAACATAGAACAACGATCTAATAATAATTTAACATATTCTTCCATAGCTTGTTCTTTTGGCATATCTCCTAATGTAATCCATGCTTGTCTATAATAAAAAAACAAACAAACTTTGATAAAGAATATACACAACAACAAAAAAAATGTACTTTACTTTCGATCATTACCAACAACATCAAGAAATCCAACATCTTGTGTATATGATGCATTCCATTTACCAAGTTTTGCTTGTTTTGACAAAGCAATTAAACGAATATTATCACTATATTTTAATTGAATCTCTTTATTTTCTAAAAAACAAAAAAAAATCTGATGTATGTTTATTGAAATATATGTTTATTTATTTTAAAAATATACCTTTTAGAAATTTTCGACCTAGATAAAATAATTCTTCAATAGTTGACCCAAATTGATTTGAAAGACTTGATGATTGTTTTTTATCTATTTGATTAGTACGATTAGATTTCTGAGGAGGCGGTGCAACATTTATTTGACCAAAACAATTACCAGCAAGAATTTCATCGTAATATACTGCCATGAATATATTGAGAAATTTGACCGACCGACGATCTACGACAACATATAAAAGAGTATCGAATGGACAAATAACATAACCAATAAAAAAAAAGGTGAATATGAGAGGTTAACATTTAATTATCATGTCGAATGAAGACATATGATTGGTTATTATTGATTTATAATAGAAATATATTGTTCAATATTAATAATAAAGAACATAATTATAAAACTTGAAATTAAAACGACATGTGAAGGTTGTTCAAATGCTGTAATACATATATATATATATATACTTGAATGACATATCAAATTATCTCCTCAATAAATACTAAAATAAAATGCCGATAATTTTTTGAATAAGAACAAAAAAAAAGATCTAAAATACGTATAATATCAACTATGAATACAGGACAACTTAATCCAGTTACTTTAAAAAGAAAAGTTGCATTCATTGTTTAATTCTGAATTCTTTTTTGAGTTAAATAATATTAAACAAAAAAGAAATTCAATTGTTTACGTATTTCCTTTTTATTTCTCAGTTTTCTCTATAGATAAAGCTTTTAATTCATTCTAGTGGCGGAGCCAGGATTTTGAGCTGGGAGGGGGCTCAGGGTCTTCTAAGGCACCTCTGAGCCCCGGTTTTCGAATAAAATACATGGTTTTAAAATTTTCCTGGGGGNCCGGGGGTGTGGGCGCGGGTGGTGGGGGGCGGCCCCCCCCCCCCCCCCCCCAGGAAAATTTTAAAACCATGTATTTTATTCGAAAACCGGGGCTCAGAGGTGCCTTAGAAGACCCTGAGCCCCCTCCCAGCTCAAAATCCTGGCTCCGCCACTAATTCATTCATTGTAGCTTTAAAAAACATTTAAATATGTTTATCAAACCAAGTGAAAATACTTTCAAATAACAATAATACATAAAATCGAACGTCTTTGTTGCAATTATATTCATCAATATTGAATAATAACAACAACAACAAAAAACAAATATCATTCAACTTAAAAAACTGTGAAAATATTTTTGAATACACTGATTGTTTTTATCTATGTACGGATAGAATTCATGCTTGTAATAACAGCAATAATTATCTCTAATAAATAATCAATTGAAATCATATGATTTTCATCACATTTGTAAAGACATATAATCTTTCTATAATGTAAGTATGAAGTTTGTCGACGAGATAAAAAAAAATAACTCAGGTTGAAATATTTCAATGATTATAGAATTATTATGAATCTTTGATGAGATTAATTTCTATCTCAATAAAGTTTTTCCCAGGGCAATCATTCCGACCATCGGAAACAGCGTATTACTGGATTATTTTTCATCGTAATCCGTCAGCCGGCTTGTTTTTCGCTAGCAAATCGTCATTATCTTTCTTGCTATTCTTTCCATTTTACAAACTTATGAAAAACGACGATTTAAACACGTTGTTTAATTAGACGTAAGTTATTCTTGGAAAATTTATACTAAATAAGAATTGCTTTTATTAATCATAATAAAATTCAAGGACAAAACTAGTACATTCTAACAGAGAAACAAAAACAGCAAGCTTCAATGACTTTTAATGTCGTATTGGATTGTCGACTTATCTTTTTCTTAAGAAAAAAAAAAAAAAAAGTAGTGTCTTGAGAATAATTAGAACGATGCTGAGATTGTCACAACAGATAAAAAGCCTTGAAACTTTCACGGATGCACTAAGCATAAAGAATTATGTTGTCGGATGCATTAATGCAGTTTTCTTTTCCGATTATCTTTTTCAAGAAGAAGTTTAATAATAAAGAATAAATGCAAAGTAAAACTATATTATTAATTCATGAAGGAATTAATTATCATAAAAAAAAAAAAAAAAGAACTGATGAATATTTTCGTAATCTTAAAAAATATTTCGTTTTCATTTTTTACATAGACATCATAGAGTAAATTTCAAAATCTCAATATTTTTATTGATTGAATTTTCGTTTTCAAAGAAAAAAAAAAAAAAGAAATGAAAATGTGCTTCAAAATAAATTTTCTGAATTATTATATGTTATAGAACTTTTCAAATAATTACATATGTTTTCCGTTTCCACAAATGAAAATGTGAGATGAGCTAATATTTCTTAGAAACAAGTAATTTACATACATTTTTGCGAATATAGAACCCTAACACTCGTAACTATAGTAGAGTAGATTTAAAACAAACTGAATGCATTTCAATAGAACACAAAGAAATTTAATTGATTGAAAAAAAAAATCAAGAAAGAAATATTTGATTAGCTGAGTAGAACAGTTATCATAATATCTGCTTGACTATGAAAAGACAATGGGAAAATTTTGATCTAATTGATAGAGTTACTTTGTTCGAATGTTTGCATTTGAGATTTGAATCCCACATTATTAGTGTTACTATTTTCAGTAACATAGATGTGTTTCCTGTTTTTAAAAATGGAACTCTGTTTTGCATAAAATGTTTCTAGAGAAACAATGAACATATAGATTAGTGTATTACAAAAATGTAGTAACAATTATCTAAAGATTTAGAAATGTCGATAACTTGTTTTGAAGTGCATTCTCGTTTCTAAGAACAAAAATATATGTCCCATTTCTATTCCTAGAAATGGAATGATGAAATTGACACACATACGATAAAGCTCGGGTATTTAAGTATAATGTTTTTGTGAAAAATGATCTAACAGGCCAATTAAAGTGCAAGCGTAAAAGATTCGATCTACTTTCCTCAGAGACCGAACATCAATACCCTCTCATTATAATGTATGAACTAATTCCTTATTGCATTTCTAGAGAATTAAATAGACGACACGTGTGTCAAAATAGACAGAATAAAACAATTCTCCAGTGATTAGTAACAGCAACTGCAGCGCGTTTCACATTTTAATCCTATAGAGGTTGTACTAACAACTTTTTCTCAAAATTCATTTTAATTTCAAACTTTTTCAATTGTTTTTGAGAAGAATAAATGATAGAATATGTCATCAGATTTATTTAGTGTTGTTAAATTCAAATTTTATAAGCCAGGAATGTTTTGCAAAACATCAGGAAATTATTTGGCGATTCATTTTTCGAAAAAAGCTGAAACTCTTGTTATTTTTTTGTGCCTATTATATAGTCTGAAGTAGTATCTATCTACTGAATATATTTTGAGATCGAAAAATTGTGTTTAACCGTGAAGAAATTTGAACAGAAATCAAATTAGCAAATACTATACATTGTTTCGAGTTTTCTCAAATCAACTTTTTCATGAAAGAGAATGTAGAAATGCTTTCGTTTCTCCGGCCTAGTCATCGAATGCAAAAAAACCGAAAAAAATTATCTCGTATCTTCTGGTCAACTATCCGATTTCGATTAGAAAATTTCATTGAGAGTAACAAAGTACTGTTTGACCGGGTTTGAAAATTTTGGAGTCGATGGTGTTTAGTGCCTGTTAAAAAAAATGTGCAGCTCGATCGAATATACTATATGGAAGAAATCGGAAGGTATGTTTTCGTCATTGTGATTTCAGTATGTCATAGAAGACAGCACCCGAGAGCTTTCAATCTATGACAGCTTTTGCTTTACGCATCAAGATCTATATGTCCTGAAAGTTTCACATATTTCTAATCAGCCGTTCTTCAAAAATCGTGACAAAGGTGAGGGAGGACGCTTAAGCGCTTCTTATATTCTGTTACCTAGTTGATGATGTCAACAATTTTCCTCTTAGGGATATATAAGAAAATTAGCACAATACCCGCGGGATGCAAATTCGAAGCACCATGTAGCTGTTGACCCTAATTGCAGAGAGATTGTTCTATTCTATCTATTTTGAGACACATTTTTTAAGTATTATTTTACTTTATCCTTCAGAAATGCAATTAGAAACTAGGTTATTATTATAATGAAATGTTATGAATATGTGGTCTTTGGTCTTATACCAGCAACGCTTGTCAAGATCTGTAGGAGATTCAAATGTTTATCTCTATGCTTCAACACTCCTTTTGATATTGCGTTTTAAAAAAGAAAGATAATCGGATGTGCGCTATATTATTAGTCAACTCATAGTCATTCATTCAAATATAGCGACAAAATAAAAAATGAAATTTATGTAAAAATTGTTTTGAACAAAAGCAACTGAGATATATTTTTTCCGATGAGCATTCATTTTAATTATTAATTCTGCGTCAACGAGGTTTTAATTTATGAATATAGAATTATACATTACAAATAGAACCTAAGGCTTTTGTTTGATCTTTTCTATATTCTTTCAATAACGAAGAATATGAGGGATTCTCGAGAGTCTGATCTTTCTAATAAGTTTGACACTTGACTAAAATCATCTTCTTGCAATGAAACCTTTCGATAAACACACCATGAGTTCTTTCTTTTTATTTACAGTTATACAAATTCTTGACATTGAATTTGTTTATCAATATTGATAATTTTAGTTTCTGAGAACTCAAGTCGATGCAACGTGTTTTCTTATCGATTCAAAATGTCACAAAAATTCAAGGTAACAAAATCCTATGAAACTAGGAGATTTGGCAAACATGATTTTATATTTTATTTCGACATTCGTGGTTTTTTTTGTTTTGTTTTTCATAAAGCATTTTGATCATTAGTTGTTGTTGCTAATTTTGTATATTCATGGGCAAAGGCAAGTTTTGCAATAGTAAAAAATATTACTGATTATATTTGAATTGATTATCAATCATTTTTACAATATTACTATGGATTATTTTAATACTTCTATCACCGACGTTTTTCTGATGTAATTTTAGCATTCAGTATGATAAATTCATGTGATTTTATTCATTGTAGAATAAGATATTAATTGAATAAAAATCTTTATTATTTGATTCTAATGAAAAAAAAAAGAGTTTTTGATGAAATGAATAGGAAAAACAGTATTGAAATCTTTTTTACTACTCGAAATTAGTGTTAATCGAACTTCTACAGAATCTCAATAATCAAGTATTTGAACAAAAGTTGGACTTCAAATTTTTGAAATATTTTGTTTTTATTATATGCATTTATTTTTATTGATAACGAATGCAAGGACTGTAATGATTTATTGTCTGTGTAGTTTAGTAATATGTTATGCATCATGATTTGTCCTTGATAAGTATTAAAATATATCATATGAAATTATCTGTTCTAAAAGCCTTGACGTACACATAATATGTCCTTCATCTAATAGCTAGAAGTTTTTCTTTTATGTGATTCCCTCTCAACCTTTGACAAATACATCGAACATATATAATGACCTTTTTATTTTGTTTATTACTGTCTATGATACAATGTCATAAGTTAAAAAAAATTATCGACCTTGATTTGGTTTTTGGTTCGGTTAATCAGAATCATTATCATTATCGGATATAAATTGATGTCTATCTTGTCTTTCTTTATTGTAACATTTTGATAGAAAGTGTATTCTATACATATAATGCACTATATTAGTTTTATTTTATTTGTTGTACAAATTTTTTATTTTATTGAACAAACTTATGGTCATGGTTATTTAGCTGATCCACCAGCACGTAGTTCAGCTTGGTTATTTGATAGTGATTTTAAAACATGTTGTACACATTATGATCATGTACAAATGTTTTGTGGAGGAACTCAGCATCAATGGACTGTTAATGGTAATGAAAATTTTTCTTTTTTTCAATAGATATCTATCTTTATTGTAAGTCATCTATAGGAGGCAAATGTTCAATTTGTGGTGAAGCTTACGATCTTCAACCTAAATTATTTGATGTAGGTGGTGAAATGTATCTAGGTAAAATTGTTCGAACATATACACAAGGTTCTGTTATACCCGTTAAAGTTATTGTAAGTTTTTGTTGTTATTCAAATTTTATTCATATTATAAATTATTTATTTAATCTTTTAGTTAACAGCAAATCATTTAGGTATATTCGAATTTCGTGTATGTAGCATCGATAATAATTCAGATAAAGATGCTACACAAAGTTGTCTTGATTTAAATATTTTAAAAACAATAAATGGATCAACACAATATCGAATTACTTCAAGTCTTAGTACTGTAAATCTTCATTTAAGATTACCAGATCAACTTGTATGTAAACATTGTGTATTTCAATGGAAATATCAAACAGGTAATAGTTGGGGAGTATCAAATGGACGAGCTTGTCTTGGTTGTGGAAGAGAAAATGAAGAATTTTATGGTTGTTCTGATATTGCAATTGTTAGTCAAGTTGAATCAATTGTTAATTCACAACCATCACCAACAACAACAACACTATCAAGTACTACTACTACTACTATCCCTACGACTACGAAAGAAACAACAAGACCATCAATAAAATATCGAAATTGTACATCAGTAATTACGTTTAGTCAAACATTTGATATCAGTACAATTATAGAAATATATTGTCAAATTGTTTGTTCTAATAACTGTGCTTCGGATAATGTAATTGGTAATGAAATACTTTATAATAGTTGTGTAGATTCATGTAATAAATTATGTGTATGTCAATAGATGTGGCTTATATTAAATATATCTTAGTTTAAAATAGTACAAACTTAAATACTTTTAAGGCAAAATTAAATATTTCGTAAACTAGCAAAACATTTCAAATATCGATATATTTACTTTTAACTGTATCATCGTATTTTTCATTTCTTTTTCTAATTTGTGAATGTAAAATCATTTTACAAATTTTAACGATTCAGATTATATATCTTTGTCTATTTAAGATTTTAAATAATAAAAATGATATTTAACAAAATCAATTGAAACATCATTTGAACTCTTTTATCTATTTGAGGTATAAGTGCACAAGATTGATTGTAATATTAATTTTTACTAGAAAATCATATCCAATGAAAATAAATCTCTTCACCCTAATGCAATCCAAAGGCGTAAACATCATTCATATTTGTTTGCATAATCTCTGCGAGACTAAAATGTGACGTACGATGTAACTGCTCTTACTGAACACCAGAAGATGGTTTTATGCAATCGATTTCAGAACACATTTTTTCACAATTCTTTTTACTTAATCTTCCGCAAATACAATAAAGAATTACTTTATATGCTATAACGCGAGAAGTTAGTAATATACGGATTCTGATGGTATGTCAACGTGTGTTACGGTCTGTGACGTTTCTATGATTGCATCGGTCACGGTTTGTGGATAGGAGTACATATTTATACTCCTATACTTCAACACTCTTATACCGTGAAGGTGACCATGCTAAAAAGAAATACATATCAGCTGACAAGTAAATCATGAATTAAAAAAAACGAGTGAATGTTAAATTTCTTCGATGAAAATCATACAAGAAGCCCAATGGATAATATTCTTCTGTTCGATTATTAGAATAATGCCGGTGCTTTAACATGTTTACAAGTCGAAAAAATATCATCATAAAAGATTTTCCACAACAAAGTCCAGTTATTAACAATCGTCTAATTAGACAACCAGGTAAACCGCCATACATTCTACATATACAATTATTGGCCGTTACAATCAGATCGATTTATACTTCTTACAAAGTTTTAATGTATATGCTGTATAAAATTCATTTTTTATCCAGTGTTGTATGATTATCGGATTAATTACACGGATAGTCCAATATTATTCTTAAATCTTCAGTAACTTATCGTCAAAGAAGTAACATGTAATATGTCGCATATAGGTAACGTAGACTAATTGAAATCTATACAAATATTAGACTAATACCACATAGAAAAATACACAGGTACATTCACGAGATAGATTACTAACAGCTTACCTTGACAGTCACTGGCTATCTACAAGATCAAAGATTTGATAATTCCGTTAAAGTAAATCAGATATAGGTCCATATTTGAGTAAAAAACAGCTATTATAATATTCATAATCGAAAAAAAATAAGATTTAAAACTTGCGAAAAAATCATCTAACGACGAAAATCTCTTCTATTTTCTTCTCAAAAATCTAAATCTTTTTTTTATCTTTCAATTAAAAATATTCATATAAAAATATGACAATTAAAAATTCCATTTTTTTATTATTTCTATTGAAATATGAATAGATGTCGTTATATATTAGTTCTTTAACCAAAAATAACAAATTCACAGAACCTTGAAATGGATGAAAATAAATAAACAAATTATTAGTTATGTTCACCTGGAAAAATTCTTTGCGTTTTCGATTTTATATTTCTACACAAAAAAAAAAAAAACTTTATTTATTTTCTCCATAAGTACGTCGGACGTACTTAGATATTTACAGCTGATGTAGACTGTGTTTACATTGGTAGTTTATCCTTGAATACAACAACACAACAAACAGTCGAACAATATATTGTAGCTTATTGGTTTAACTAATATTATACACATATGCATATGCGTATACATGTTTTGTTTACAGCTTCATGAAAACAGTTAAAAGAAGCATAGTGTATGTGATGGTTAAATAAAGATAAAGGTTCCAATTGTTGGCAGTTGTTTATTTTGTACAAATTTATTCGTAGTCAAATTATTTATGATATAGTCCAAATGAAATTTCAACAGAGATCAAAAATAAGTTATTTAATGATTCTATATTTTATAATGCAAATATTTATTGAATAATGTTTCTATTTTGTTAATGAATATATATATATATGAAAAAACACATGAGAACAACTTATATATGAAAAAAAAAATTAATTAAACAATTTATTCAAGCATGAAAATTATAGAGTAAGAAAATTTTCGTAAGTTTATCTTATATGATTCTCTTGATAAAGAGAAAATATAAAATTTCCTTGACAGATATCTGAAATTATGATGAACATCTTTTATCATTGGACATGAATAGTGTTGACATTATCTTCATATCAAAAACAAAATCTAAATAAAATTTCAAAAATTCACCATCAACTATAATTCAACAATATGAAAAATTCATTTTCCAACTATACAAAAAATATTCCAGTTTTTCCTTTTGTTATATATTCATACAAAATATTTCCTTTTTTTTTAATATCTATTAATAGAAAGACGTAGAAATACAGTTCACGGAATTAGTTCTATACGCGACTTTATCTGGGTCAAGATCCGTCAAGCTCTTAGTCATCTAAGAAATGTATCAGGTAGGCTAGTCACCGAATACAAAAAAACGTATGTCGTATTTTCGGGACGATAATCTGAATTTGAAAATTTTTGATCCATCAGGCTCTAAGCAGAAGTCTTATGTGTATGTGACTTATTGTTTTCTTTGGTTGAATAAATACCTTTTGTGCAAAATGAACTGACAAAATAGTTGAAGTGTAGAATGAGATCGTGACGGATATGTTAACAAGAATTCATTATAAATTATAATAGATATAATAGTGAAAATGAAATTTTCTTATGTATTTTTATCAGGTATTAAAAGAGATAAGATAAAAAGTTTTAGGATAATATTGATTGAATTTGAAAATAAATTCTTGGCTTTTATTTGTAGAGTTCTTTGATATTTTGCTGTCGAACAATAGCTTCTTAAGAAATTTATGTTTGATATTTATCGACTGAAAATTTAATCATTTAAATAGATATGTGTAGAGAAAAAAACGCTGAGAGCAAAGTGAAAAGAGAAGGCTGCTCACTATAGATTAGACACGCACCTCCTCGGGCATATAGGAATGGTTAATAGATAGTAGAACAGAAGACAAACATAGTTGAAGAAGAGAAATTTACTTTCAACTTTCTACTTCTTTCGTTCTATTATCTGTTTATCATTCGTTATATGTCAGAGTGGGTGCGTGTATGATCTATGTGTTCATCTTTCTCTTTCTTTTCAGAGTTTTTTTCTCTTCGTATTTATATATTTAAATGACTAAATTTTCAGTCGATCAAACTAAACAGCAAATTTTGTTAATAAGTTATCGTTCGATATCAAAGCATCAAATAAGGTATGGTCAATATTGATGTCTTTCTATTATTAATAGGATTTGTTTTTTTTTCTTTTTTTCATTTCACATTTTACTTCAATAGGAACTGCACTAATAAGCGTTTTCTTTAATATCTATCCATCGATTGAAATCAACTGGTAGAAGCATTAATGTATCATTACTATCTATCAAGAAGCTTTATTATTTTCTGAAATATGAAAATCTAAAACTCATCTTTTACCGTTTAGTTTAATATCGTATCGTATATAGGCGTGCACCGAACTTGAACTCCAATTCAGTATTCTTGGCCAGTTTAGATAGTGTGATTTATTCAAGCATTTCTTGAGGTACATGGACAACAATGGAAGCATATTAAGATTCGAGTATTTTTACACTATCATTGACTTCGTTTTAGGATACCTGTATTCTCCTTTAGGTTTTACATTAATTTATTTTATTGTGTGTAGACTAGAGATGTGCGGGATCAACATTTTTTGGTTCCGAGACCAAGATTGATTCTGTAAGTATCTAGTGAGGACTTATCAAAGCCTGAAAACCTTTCTTTTGGCTTACTTCTATTAATTAACTGAAAATGCCTGCACTCAAGACCGACCCGAAAACAGTTCAAAT
>CAJNSZ010000013.1:1655192-1740745 GCA_905329745.1 Rotaria sp. Silwood2
TTTTATTAATTTAGGTAAAATAACTGCTGCTGGAAAATCACCGCCAGCAAAAATTTTAGTTATTGGTGGTGGTGTTGCTGGTCTTAGTGCCATTGGAACAGCTCGAAATATGGTATTGATATAAGTTTTTGTTTTCTTTTAATACTATTAAACAGTTAGTATTTATACTTATGATAGAAAAATAATACGTATGTATTGTTAAATACAAAATGCTTAAAATTTTGCCCTAGTTGAAATTACATTTATGGTTATTTTTTGTATTTTTTTTATAATTCCCTTCATTCCTGCATAGGATGGTAGCCCAGTGGACTTCTAATTTGATTCGTACGTCAAAAGCTTGGAGGTGAGGGCTCTTATTACGATCAACTTTCGTCTGTGTCGCAGCTATGGTTTGACTCGCTTACTGATTAGTCATAAGATTCGATAAATTTGAGTTTTCAAACTATTAGAGAACTTCGATAATTATTGATGAGCCGAAAATTGACTTCTATAATTTTGCAGTTGGATGTTATCAGGTAGTCTGAATGATGAATTCGTTACACTACTTATCTCATTCGCACGTTCATCTACCATCAGTAGGGCTCGTTCGATTTGTTTTGAATCTGGTGGGCTCCGGTCATCATCACTTTGCGAATCTTAATATAGATATGTCAAAACTGTGCTTTGGTCTGAGAAAAAACTTCTATGAGCTGTATAGCCATACAACTCTTCCAGGCGACGTCATTTTAGATACTAATGCAAATTGTTTACTACTAAATGAGTGCTTCTCATTTTTTGTGAAATTGATTAAGGATGGACTAATGATGGTGATCGCCGTTGCTACTGGTCTTAACTGAAACAGTTCAGACACACGTATAGAATAACAGTAATGACACTGAACGCATAATAAAACTATGGTGATCTTATATTTAGTTCAAATTTATCGACTGTAGGAGATCTATTTCAAGAAAATAGGTGAATTTTATATTATATGGCTAAGCCATGAAAATGAAGCCTTTCTTTAAACGAGAAAATCGACTAACTATATTTTTGAAATGGTCTCGTCGACTTGGAAAATCGTCGTTAGTTGATACGCACGTGTTTAGGATAGTGCGACATCACTGTTGCATCTATAAAATAGATAGTTCAAATCTTACGAGTGCTTCAATAATGAATATAGTATTCATCTCATACTGATACTTGTTTTTGAATTTGATGAACTTTCACGTGATTTAAGCCGACCATTGCTTAACTTTGTCAAATGTCTCATTTTTCTATCTAATGGTTTGTTCATATTTCTGTCAACTTAAAACTTACATCGTTTCATTTCTAGACTGTCTGTAACCCTATAATATGAAGACACCTAACAGAATGGTATTAAACCATGCCTATTCGTCAGTTCCTGAACAACTGTCTTTCATTAATGTCTCTACGAACATATTTTGTACTTTGCAAAAGAAATTTATTTGTTCGTTAATAAAAAAAAAAGAAGAAGTATATAGAACAAATGAAGTTAGGTATAGCGAAAACCGATGAACTAATCTATTCAATGATTTACATTGCTATTCTGTGCTCGCTTGTATAGAATGGGCTTCATCTTTTGTAGGGGCGGAGAAGTTAATAAAAATACTGGATTAAAAATATTAAATTTTCTCTTGTTTGTTATTGTTTAATTAGGGTGCAGTTGTACGAGCATTTGACACACGTCCAACAGTAAAAGAGCAAGTACAATCAATGGGTGCAGAATTTCTTGAACTTAATTTTAAAGTAAAAAATTTTTTTTTTTTAATATTAATATGATAAATACATTGATATGAATATTTAAGGGAAGTGAAAGTGGTGAAGGAACAGGTGGTTATGCTAAAGTATAATTTAGTTTTTAATTGATTAGAAAATCTAAATATTAATATACGATTTAGGAAATGTCACCAGCATTTATCGAAGCTGAAATGGCTTTATTTGCTAAACAAGCTAAAGAAGTTGATATTATTATTACAACAGCTTTAATTCCAGGTATTTAATTCAATATCATGCAAAAATATATGTTATGTATTTATTTTTCTAGGCAAACCGGCTCCAAAATTAATTACCAAAGTTAGTCGTCTAAAAAAAAAAATAAGAATATTTTAATATTTAATTTTCTTTTTTTTAAGGAAATGATTGAAAGTATGAAACCAGGTTCAGTTGTTGTTGATTTAGCTTCTGAAGCTGGTGGTAATATTGAAACAACACGTCCAGGAGAAAAATATGTTTATAAAAATGTTACACATATTGGTTATACAGATTTTCCATCACGTTTAGCTGCACAATCATCAGGTTTATATGCAAATAATATTTCAAAATTTCTTTTATCAATTGGAAGTCCAGATCATTATTATATTGATTTAAATGATGAAGTTGTACGTGGTTCAATTATTTTACGTGAAGGTGAATTAATGTGGCCACCACCACCAGCACCAATTGTTGAAAGTGCTCTATCAAAAGCACCTAAAAAAGACGACAAAGCAGCACAAAAAGCTGCTGCAGCTCTAACACCAAATTATTTTGCAAAATATTTAAAAGATTCCTTAATGTATACAACTGGTATTGGTGGTCTTCTTGGTTTGGGTATTATTTCACCAAATCCACAGTTTGCAAATATGATTACAACATTTGCTTTATCGGGTATTGTTGGTTATCATACTGTGTGGGGTGTACAACCAGCTTTACATAGTCCCTTGATGAGTGTTACGAATGCTATTAGTGGTATTACTGCTGTCGGTGGTTTATTATTAATGGGTGGTGGATATTATCCACAAACAATTCCACAAGGTAAATAGATTCTTTTGTTGAATTTTATTTTAGAAATTTTTTTTTAGGTTTGGCAACTGCTGCCGCATTTATATCAAGTATTAACATTGGCGGTGGATTTGTTATTACACAAAGAATGTTAAATATGTTTAAACGAACAAGTATGAAATAATACACAGTCATATTACGTTCTTTTGTGAAACACGATTTAAAAGAAGTGGTGATAGTATAAGGGTATAAATTTGTATTCTCACAGACTGTGATAGACGCTGATCTGAGATCATCATAGATTGTAAGAAACGTTGTTGATATACGATCAAAAGGAAAAATATCGAAAATTTCAACTAACAAGACATTTTTTTATTTTTGGCATAAGGGGGGATGTGAGCATAGATTTTAGTCTTCTCTTAACCTACACCCACAGACACTCTACTCCTTGCATTTCGTATTCCACTCTAGAGATATTACTTTCTTTCAATATTGTTCCTTGTTCCGACTTTTCTACGGCCAATCTCAATTACGTCTCGTAATAATAAATGAACAAACTTCCTTAGTGCATTTCTGAACGATTAAGTAAAAGTCTGTTGAAGAAATCCGTCCTAAAACATTCTTCGTATGACTAGCAACAGCAGCTATATCGTGTTTCACATTTATATATCAGAAGGATTGTACTAATAATTTTTGTTTCTTTTTTAATTAGCCGATCCACCGGAATATAATTATTTATTTTTAATACCTGGTGCAACTTCAATTGGAGTTTATGCTTGGGCTAGTCAACAAGATTATCATGATATAAATCATTTAGCATATTTAGCAGCATCACTTTGTTGTGTTGGCGCTCTTGGTGGTTTGAGTAATCAAAAAACAGCTCGTCTTGGTAATTCACTTGGTATGGTTGGTGTTTCACTAGGTAAATAAAGTTTTTAGAAAAAAACCTTTTTGTTACGATAAACAATCAATTGATATGTGAATAGGTTTGGCTGCAACACTTGGTGCAATACATTTGGATATGCCATTAATAACACAAATTGGTACAATAATGACTACTGGTGTTTCACTTGGTGCACTTGTTGCTCGTCGAATTGCAATTACTGATCTTCCTCAATTAGTAGCTGCTTTTCATTCACTTGTTGGTATGGCTGCAGTACTTACTTGTATTTCACATTATATTACAGAATGTGAACATTTTATTCATGATCCAGCAGCATCAGTTGTTAAAACAGCATTATTTTTGGGTACATATATTGGTGGTATAACATTTTCTGGTTCAATAATTGCATATGCAAAATTACAAGGTCTTATGTCTGGTTCACCAATTTTATTACCAGCTCGTCATGTATTAAATTCAGGCTTAGCACTTGCTAATGTTGCTGCTATAACTTATTATATGATGAGTGCAGATCCACTTGTTGGTATTTCAATGTTAGGTATAACATCAGCTTTGTCAATGACAATGGGTGTAACATTAACAATAGCCATTGGTGGTGCTGATATGCCTGTTGTTATTACTGTACTTAACTCATATTCAGGATGGGCTTTATGTGCTGAGTATGCCAATAAAATTTTCTTTTAGTGTTTTTTTTTCTACGAAGAAAATGATTATTTTGTTTTTATAGAGGTTTTATGTTAAATAACTCATTGATGACCATTGTTGGTGCACTTATTGGTAGCAGTGGTGCAATTCTATCATATATTATGTGTAAAGCCATGAATCGTTCATTACCCAATGTTATTCTTGGTGGTTATGGGTAAATAACTATTTTTTTAATAATAATATAGGTCATTTCAGGCAAAACGAGACATACATATCTAACATTCTTTGCAAAGGTTTTTCTTTTTAATAAGTTTTTTTAGCATAGACATATACAAAATGTTAACTCTTTTAGCTGACTGTTAATTAAAAAGTAATTAGTGAATATTTCTTTAACTAATTACATGAGAAAACACCCAAAACCTTCAGGATAGACTCTACCTTGTCTCTAAGGTATGTATTGAAAATGTCGAAAGAAAAAATGTCGAAGGAAAAAATATCGAAAGAAAAAAAATGTCGAATCAGTGAAAATGTTGTTAGATGAAAAATATAAAATATTTATTTTATTTCATTCAAAAAAAGAACAATACGTTCATTGATAACGTCAAATACGTAGCTAAAGAAAGTGAATCATTCGATAGGTCCAGATGTACGCAATTAATATAAAGTTTATGCGTTTTTCGCGATGAGTAATGATAAGTTATCCAACAATTGCTCAAAGTCGATGTCGTTGTTGCTGTAACGTGGCATAAGAGTCTCGGTACGTTTTTAAATATCATTAGTAGAACTTGAACTTGGTCGCCGTTTAGCACATGTACTGATGTGCACGTATAACTGTTGAAATCGGCTTTCTTCACTAACAATGCATCTGATGAATGGGTTCAGTACAGGTGCTAAACGTCGACCAAGTTCAAATTTTACTAATGGTATTCAAAAACGTGTCGATACTCTTATGGCACGTTACTACAACAACGACGTCGATGTTGAGCAATTGTTGGGTAACTTATCATTGCTCATCGCGAAAAAAACATAAACTTTATATTAATCACGTACATCTGAACCTAGGGATGTGTAGTTTCAGTGCAAATACTGAAATACTGGCACTGAAGTCGCCGACACGCTGAACACTAATTACTGACTACACTGCACTGACAACACTGTCACTGGGACTCAACTGACACCGAACATCACTGACGCACTTATTCATCAAGAATGTGCAAATGCGCAACTGTAGTGCAACTGCAGCACATCAATGATGATCGGTGTCAGTTGAATGCCAGTGACAGTGTTGTCGGTGCAGTGTATCCAGTACTCAGTGCTCAGTATCTCGGTGATTTCAGTTATCAGTAAAGTGAAACTGCACATCCCTATCTGGACCTATCGAATGATTCATTTTTTATAGCTATTTGTCGTTATCAATGAACGTATTGTTCTTTTTTTTGAATGAAATAAAATAAATATTTTATATTTTTCATCTAACAACATTTTCACTGATTCGACATTTTTTTTTCATTCGATTTTTTTTCCTTTCGATATTTTTTCCTTCGACGTTTTTTCCTTCGGCATTTATTTTTTGAGACATTTTTTTCGACGTTTTTTCTTTCGACATTTTTTCTTTCGACGTTTTCATAGTAAATCGTCTCTAATGCTGATTTTTCAGGATATCTAGAGCCACTTAACATACACGTGGTAGATAAAAATTAGCTTCAGGAAAGCTCATTATCCCGAGATACACTTGTTTTAATATTGTGAAGTAACGTCACTAATGAATATTTTCACCTATATATTCTTTTTTTTTTCTTGTTTAGTACGGATTCAACTGGTACTGGACAAGCACAGACAATAATTGGTACACATACAGAAGTAAATATTGAGCAAACAGTTGATCTTATTAAAGAAGCATCATCAATTATTATTACACCAGGTTATGGTTTATGTGTTGCTAAAGTAAGTATTTTATATTTAATCATATTAAAATCAAAGACTATTCTCAGTCTTTTGTTTTGCTCTGCCTTGTCTACAGGACTAGGTATGGTAGTGCAGATAAACTGGGATCGACTATGAGCTGGATTGAGTATCTAATAAAAATTTCTGATCGTTTTTTAAGTTCAGTGTATTCATATCTTGTTTCTATGAATTCAAAAGAGTATGATTCATGTATAAAAATGACCATAAATTTGTTTGAGATTGATTAAAATACTACTATTTTGACCCCATTATAGTCTGATCTAAAACTTATGTTTTCATTTTTTTTTCTTCAAATCTTTTTTTATCAATGTGAATCGATAAGTCTATTTGATTGGTTAGAAAAATTTTGAAATAAATTATTTAACTAACAACTAAAAATCAAATTATAATTATTAATTGAAACGAAAACTTTCATCACTTTTCTCGATATCGAAAGAGTTTGTATTGAACGATGATAAATCAGAATGAGTATCACATGCATAAGTTCTAATATAATAAATGGAAAACATGACATCAGAGATAAGATTACTTTGAAAAGCTGCAAACCGAACTGATTCTAACTCTGATTATAATTACATAGATGACACATGTTTTCATTTAGACAACATTTTCAAAAGACTTTTTATGAAAGTTATCCTGCTCTGATGATAATCTTTGATTAGAATAATGAAAGATACAAATATTTTTGTTTTCGTTTTTATCTAGGCTCAATATCCAATTGCTGAAATGGTTGAAATATTACGAAAACATGGTAAACAAGTACGATTTGCTATTCATCCAGTAGCTGGTCGAATGCCTGGTCAATTAAATGTTCTATTAGCTGAAGCTGGTGTTAGTTATGATATAGTTCATGAAATGGAAGAAGTTAATCATGATTTTCCCAATACAGATCTTGTTCTTGTTATTGGTGCAAATGATACAGTTAATTCAGCTGCTGAAGAAGATCCAAACAGTATTATTGCTGGCATGCCTGTACTTCGAGTTTGGCTTGCTAAACAAGTAAAGTTTCTTTGTTTGTATAATTAAAAATTCTTTATTATGATTTATAGGTTATTGTTATGAAACGATCACTGGGTGTTGGTTATGCTGGTAAGTAGAATTTTTTATATAAAATTTCAACTTTTACTTTTTTCGATAATTGATTTTCTTTTTTTTTTTTATTCTCTAGCTGTCGATAATCCAATTTTCTTTAAACAAAATACATCAATGTTACTTGGTGATGCCAAGAAAACATGCGACAAATTATTAGCCAAGCTTAAATCTGATTATGATGAAGAAGGAGCAAGTAGTGGTTCAGAACCATCCAAAGGACATTAAATACTTTTCATATTATATCCTTCATTTATTATGTAGTGTTGTTCTTTTCGGATTTATTATCTGATCTAAGAGCCTGCTTATTGTTGTCCTTCATTCCATGTATTGGTTTTTTTCCCTCCTATCAACGTTAACGTACTGAATTATAGAGAAATGTGTAGTTAGTATAATAGGAAAATAAACTGATCCTGACTATGAGTTTTCGTGGAATGAAATTATAATTATACGTGCATGAAATATTCGCATTCTTAGTCTATTATTCAGTGCTCATCAATAAAGTTGATGAAAAAATGTTCAAAAAAGGTGAAATCGAAAAAGCATTCGATTTTTATGAATTAAGCAATGGTGGATTTATTTGATTTTTTGAAATCTACTGTTTAGTATTTTATATATTGCTCATATATCAATCAAATCGTAATGAAGATAATAGATTATTGATATTTTATGAGCATCGAAAAATTTGATCAAGTTTATATCCAGAATGTCTAAAATTTTATAATTATTTATTTATGTTTTAAATGATGTAATAATTAGTATTGAAATTGAAAGCGATAAATATTAAAAAAAAAAACAATATCAAATCTTTCGATTTTCATATATGATTAGTCGTATTGTTCATTGAAGTGACCATCTATATGGAATATTCCGGTGAAAATCACATTTGTTTACCTCTTTCTATTCTGTCTAGCTTTGACTAACCCCCTTCTTGGTCGATCTTTATTGTTGATTGCCTACTTACTTTACTTCAAGTAGATTACAAAACATATCGAAAAATGACCGATCGTATCGATTATTTTACTACAGAATTATATTCAAAATAGCCTTCGAGTCTATATTCCAAATTGACTACTAGAAAATTTATCATAGTTAAATTATAAGATACATAGATATTTAATATTTGACTTCATAGGCGTTAATTGAAGGACTTTTTATTATTTGATAAAGATTGAGAAACAAAATATTCAAGAAATATTATAAAGACTACTAATCGTTTGAAAATAGAAAGCACACGGAATATTAGAAGTAAAGATTACGTTTTAAATTTGTTGAACATATTGATAATTTGTTAACGAATACTAACAATGCATTATTGTGTAAGATCATTACACAATCTATTTTCAATGAATCTTGAAAAGAAAAAGAAATCATTCCTTCTTCTATTCAATAATATTTCGTTTTTATTCGATTTTCTTTCATTATTTAACTAAATTCTTGTTAAAAGAATGTAAGAAAAATTAAAAGATAAGAGCAATATTCATAAATGAATTTGATTTTGTATTTTTTGTTTAGAAATACTCCAAACAAGGATCATTTTGGAAAATCTTCAGTTTCGTATAAAATTCGAAATTACATAAGAAAAACCAAAGGACACGGATTGATCAGAACACATTTTTCTCCTTTTGATGAACCCTGTTACATATCCAGCGAATCGGAGACGCTGGAGAAGTGCAGGGAGATGCAGGAAATGCTAGACTAACTACAAATAGACGCGACCATTACACCTTCTCCCGCACCCACACTTGTGAGCGATGCCACTGTGGGAGATGCCGCATCTACCTGTGGAGAAGTGCGAGAGATGTGGCGTCTCTCCAGGAGATGCTGCATCTCCCTGCACTTCTCCAGCTTGTCAGATTTCCTGGATATGTAACACTGCTGGATACTAGCCAACAATATGCGCATCTGTTTGACAGAAAATGAATAGATAGTATTCGAGTTTTATTCGACTGCAATATGCGATGTGAAGCTACGAAATGTCGATCATCAAATATATCAATATTCCATAAAAAAGGGAATAATGGTTTCTATGATTTTAAGTATTATACCAAATTAAAGCGCGTCGAAAATGACATTTGTCAGTGTTAAATAGTAAGGAGTATGACATTTTTTCAATGTTGAATTCAGAAAATTTTCAGAATTTTACATCCTATTGGCATATAGAAAAATAAGTTTCATAAAGCAGTTCAAATTAGATCTAATGTAAAATGATGAATATCACAAATTACTATTTATCTTTGAAGTTTGACAAATATAATCAATAATTAGTATGACGACCACTAGCTTTCTTTACAGCATAAAAATGATACGAATACGAAGATAACTTAATATTTGTTTCTATGTTTGTCAAAACATCTGAAAATGTGTTTTTCATAGTTTCTTTATAATAACTCTTGTGTGTCACCCCTGACAGCATCTTTTTTCAACTTTATTTTTCATTTTTCCTCCAATATTTCCAGGTCAAATGTCGAGTACTTTGTGATCTTTGATCATTTTGCACTAGATCTAATTTGAACTACTTCATGAACCATACTTTTCTATGCCAATAGAGTGTGAAATTCTGAAAATTTCCCGAATTCGACATTGAAAAATAGTCACACTCCTAACTATTTAGCACTGACAAATCCCATTTTCGACACACTTTAATTTTCGTATAGAATTTATTATGAATGTTATTTAAAATCACTGGATTATCCACAGGAAAAAACACTTTTAGACACTCTGTAAAATAAATGACTAATACATATTATAAATATTGGACAAAATTTGATACCTAGATATTTCTGCAGAACCATATCAATATCAGCTGACTTTTATTTCGCATCTCGCTATAAAACGTTCTCAATAGAATAGGCATCTTAGTCTACATATGTCCTGAAATAGTAAATTCTTCGACGGTTTATCTGTGAGAGCACATCACTCGAAAATCAACCTCTTCGAAGTGTTTGAACTCTCATTCGCAACAATATAGGTACTTTGGTTATGTAAGCTTTCCGACATATTATTATACACCAGTAAAGTTAGCAACCTATGCTGGTTTTTTGTCGAAGACATTTCTCAAACGATTTGCACCGAAAAAGATATGAATTGCGCCAGATAGTGCACCGAATCTACTTTCGGATGCATACTTTTCGAAAATCTTCTGTTTCGGACATTTGCTTGAAAATAAAAAAAGAACTCTTTTCAAACACTGTTTTCAGTAAAAAACCAAGAAGTTCCACAAAATATTTGTTCGAAAAACTGTGTAAATTGAGAAACCATTTGTGCTAGATGAAGTTCGGTGTGATCCATCGATTGCTATCAAGTTCGACCTTGTTCAACGCAAGGGTAGACATCTAGACAGTTAAAAAGTACCAGGATAGAGGGTTTCAACATATGGCATCACCAAATATTTGTTCCAATAGTTCTGTTAATTGAGAAACTATTTGTGTTAGATAAACTTCGATGACATATACTGGTTATGACTAATATTACCTTGTTCATCACCATAGTGAAAGTCTAGGTGACCGAAAACTGGTGGTACTGAGGATTTTAGGATATGTCAACACCAAATCTTTGGTTCCACAGTAGTAGTGTCGGTTGAGAAATCATCTGTGTCTGATAACAATCAATGAGACCTATCTATTAGTACTAAATTCGACCTTGTTCATCAGTATGATCGAAGTCTAGATGACAGAAGCCTGATAGCACCGAAACTTTCAACACATGTTATCACCACTCGAACCCACACCGACACCTCCAGAAATCATCTACCCACACTCATAAACCATCAAAAGCCATTTTGGTGGTATACACGTGAGTGCTTCATGTACAAAGTGCTCAATCGAGTATTACGAACACTGGACGGCAACATTATTATCCGACTAGGATTTTTTTCTATGTGATGCTCACAGGCAAATTGAACGATTACACAAGAAACAGGTCAGTCAATATCATGGGAAGATCTTTTTACTATATCGAGGTCAAGAATTATTGTCAGTGGATTTCAAAAAACTCACAAAAAGTAAAGATGATCTTTTATCTTTTAATAATTTTTTTATCCACCAGTAAGAGCCATGATGTTTCCCTCAATTTCACCAAGAATGTTTCAGGAATGATCGATATGATCGGTATCCTATTTCAAATAACTACAGATCCCATCGTCTCATCCATTTCTTTTGCCTGCATCCAGGAGGAAAGTTATTTCAAGGGCGATGAGGAGATTCTCTTCTCCATGCACACAGTTTTTCGAATTGATGAAATTCGCAAACTTGACAAGAATCGTCGACTGAAGAATTGTATACCGTGGGACTTGAACAGGCATCTAATGACAGTGATAAAGTATATATATATCTATAACCAGTTTGGATGGGTGAAGCGCAATTAATGACAATACAAAGAAGCTATTTCATTTTACGAAAAAAAGCTCTGCCTTCAAATTATCCCAATTTGATTGCTTCCTACAACAACATAGGTCTCATGTATGACAACATGGGTGACTACTCGAAAGCACTTTCATTTCTTGAAAGGGCACTTTCAATTTTTCGAAAATCGCTTTCGCCAATGCATTCTCATATTAAAACATTGATAATAGTATAAGCTGTATGAAAAAGAAAATCCAAATCATTTTTTTGTCTTTTGGCTTGCTCAATAAATTTGAACTCATCGCTATTCATCCCTTCCAGCTTTTCTCAGCTCTCTGTCACGTACACGCGCGCCCAGGATGACTCTCTGTAAGCCTGAAATGCGTACATGCAGAGCGAACCATGCTGAACTAGTAAGGCAATGCACGTAGATATGACTTACAATAACAATGACATGAACCTACGAACATAGTAGGCCTTGCCGAGTACTATACTGATTTCGCCATAATAAGCATAAGGAATCTCCATGGGTCAGGTTATGAAGCAACCTGACAAGGTGTGATATACCATAGTACCTCTCCTTCAATACATTTCTCATTAGATCGACTACTTTTCTTCTCTGTTACGATTATTAAAAATAAATCAAAAGGATTTATAAAGATGTCAAGGTGACATGCAATATGTTTCTATGAAGTATGATTAAGTTTCTTGATATTGAAGTAGATTGTTCTGTTAACTGTTCAATAATCACATGAATTTAGGCCTTGTTCATTCGATTAGTATAAAAAAGAAAGCTTAACAGTATTATTGTTTTCTCAGATTCGATTAATGAAACACTCTTTGATTGTATTATTTCTCATTAATAATGAAATCATATACAAGATGTAGACAATTTACATATTCAATTATAGATAAAATTGAAATATCTCCAATCATAGTCGAAATTAATGTATACATTTTCGGAAAAATAAACCTTGACTTAGAATAACTATATAAAATTAAATTTTCATTCAAATTTCTTTAGTTACAATTGTCATTGATTTATATGTGAATCTGTACAAATTGAATTAAATCACAATGCCAACGTTAACATATTCTTTATCCAAATGAAATCATATTTTTCGCTTTATATATTGATAAGCTTCTTTAACAACATGAAGCATAACCCAATAAAAGATAATTGGTGTTTTTTTCTGTGTGTGTGTGGATGTAAAAAAACAACAAAATGTAAACAAAAGACATTTTTATATAGATGGATATGGTTTATAAAATGATGGTATTTGTATTAGATTAGCTACAAGTCGATCGATAGAATGATCTGATTCATAATCAATTAGTAATGTTGAAGGATGATAAAGTGATAATTGAGGAAGTAACATTCGAAGTAATGTCCAGACATTTGTACGTAATGAAATCAGACTATTTTGATGTGAACATGGAATATGATTTGAATCATCTGTTGAACAACTACTATTTGAACGTGAATTTTGTGAATCACTAATGCAAAAAAAAAATAGAAATAAAATGAAGTAAAACAAAAATGACATTATTTAAATAAATAATAAACTTACTCAAGAGATTTTTTCTCATCAGGAATCAAAATTTTATCAGTCAGAAAGCATGTTGAAAAACTAGATTTTTCATCATTTACTTTGATCTTTTCATTATTGATATTAGCTGAATAATTAGTACTCATATTTATAATACGAGCACGTTTTGCTTCGGACATAGTCGTGTTAACCACATGAGATATACTATGTTGACGTTCATGTTTCGACATATGTCTGTAAAAAAAGAAATTAAAGAGAATTAATTATATGATTCTATCAATATTTAATAATGACAGAAAAAAAAAGAAATTCATTATATAGATTAAATAAAATACTTTCATAGTTATTTTAAACTTTGATGATATTTTTTCTCATGCAGAAAAATTTTGTTTTAAAAATAAAGAATCATCGAACCTGATATTAATTGTTGAATAATTGCATTTTTGACATCGAAGGACACGATTATTCATATGGCATCTCTATAAATAATGATGATAATAATAGTAATATATAGCAAGAATAAAAAAATAAATCTTACTATATGACAATCATATTTTGATTTTAGTAAAGTTGCATATGAACAAAGATGACATTGTCGAACATTAACACCGAGTTCACCATGTTCTTGAAATAAATGCTCACGAAAATTATTTATGTCTTTAAATGTACGTGTACATTGACTACATATATGAACTAATTTAGCTGGTTCTGTTGCGTTTGATCTTTTAAAAAATTCCAACATAAAAATAAATTTCAGTTAATACAAAGAATTGACTTACGCAAGTTGTTTTTCTATTACAAGAGAATTCATGAGTAAAGTAAGTTAAGTAAATTACAAATCGTTACATCCTTCAATCGGCCTGCATTTACACTACAATACAAAAAGGAAGTATGTATATGTATATATATACATATAGATAGATAGGTGGATACATGTTGCATCATATACGTGTGATGCGACGAACCTGATTTCTGGCATTTTGTGAGTAAACATTCATCTCTCTTTCTTTTTGCGTCAGTTTGATTAGCTTCGGTAAGTGCAACCAGACCGAGCAATATATTTATGTGGTCGAAGATGAAGCCGGTGACGACGGCTACTATTTTACATAATTTCTTTCGTATTGTTTTATGTCAATAGACATAAGGATGACAGGTAGTGCAAGTGTATGTGTCAGCATTTACGTAACCCATTAGGAAGAGTGACGGATTGTGGCAATAGATAGATAAATGTGTATGTATGTATGTCGTCGTTGTCGTGTTTCGATCGTTCTTCTCCGCCTACTCTCGTCTATAATTATATGTAATTTGAACAACACGTACAACAATCGCCAATAACGAATAATTTTATGGGTCGATGAGACAATCATATAAACTTTTCTTTTTCCTTTTTTTTTTTTTAATAAAATAATCTTTGATATGTGATCATTATTAAATGCTATAATTATTTATAAATTCCAAAACAATTAGTTGAATAATAATTGTTTTTGATCTTTATGAAAGTCAATTACTTGAAGAGCTTTTTATATATTATTCTAATTAATTCCCTGAAGGACGCTATCGTTAGAAATAAAAATCAACGGAAAAGGATGTCGACATTCGACAAAACTTTATCGATAATATGTCCCCATCAAATTCATTACAATGTAATGGAAAAGAAAAAAAGAAAAGTTACTAAACGAGAATAAAAAAAGGAGCCAAAGAGAAAAAAAGAAATATAACAGAAGTTGATGACAAGTCTCGTAGAGTAAATCAAATTAATGGTTAAATAAGCGTGCATAGGCAGTCCATTCATGACATTGGTTCAACTTTATATTCACTATTATTTTTTCACTATCAATTCAAATAGATTTTGATTTTTTTTTATTGGTATGCCACGTTTATAATGATTACTTTATTAACAAGAGAAAAAGAAGTATTTTTAATATATATATATATGATACTTTTTATACTTAACGAGTATTTTGAATAAAACAATCTGTCATTTCTATTTGACGAGATGAGAGATAATGAGACGAGACACTAGTAGAATGTTGCATGTACTTCATGTTGTTTTTTTTCTAGCATTAAATATATATGTGAATAAGAAATGTAAAGTTTGTGGATAGTATTTCAATTATTTAAAGAAAACAAAGTGGGTTCTTCATCTTGATGAGATTTTCTCTATATTGTCTCTCGAATGATTATTTCATTTTGACGTCATTGAATATATAAATCTATCTAGATTCCATATGTAGTAAAAATAACGTATGCACAATTGTTCAGTAAGATATTATATGAGTTTTTACATAGGCGTTACTTTTTCTGTTCAAATTTACAGAAAGACACAAAATTAAATTTGCTTCTTCTTCTTATTATTATTCTACTATGCATTGCACTTGATTCGATTTGATAATACTCATGCGCTAACAAGTACGAATGATCAGCGCACTGAGAATATAGAAAGAGAGAAGTAATATTTTTGTTTGACATATATTTGCTTTTTACTTTATAGATTTACAGAGACGTCTTTTTATTGTTAACTGTCATATAAAAATGATTAGTTTTATATTCTATTTTTCTTGCACTCAAGTATTACATAGATATTGAGGCATTATGCTTTTTAACGTTTGTTTTGATCTATAAATACAAATAAAATAAATCAAGAGTCAGCTATCAAACTCATAATCATAATAGACTAATTTCTATCATAGCTAAATAAATGTCGATAAACGAAAAAAAATGTTCATTTTCTCATCATCGAATATGTATGAATATAGAAAAAAAAACAACAAAGAAAAACCTCTATTTATATTTTCCGTTATTTCATGTTATTTTTGATTCATTTTTTGTATAGTGTTCAACTATTATCATCGGAAGACGACACTCTATTCTATTATTACTTAAATTCCTCTTATAAAAAAATCTTTTTCTTGTCAACAGTATTTTATCCTCATGTGGCTACTCATTACTGCTTGTACTGTATTTTTAATTTCAAATTTATGTTTGGCAACAATTCATAATAATCCAAAGAATCTTATTTTTCAAAATGAACAAATACAACAATGTAAAACCATAGGAGATAATTGTCAAGAAAATAGTGATTGCTGTTCAGATTTAATTTGTTATTCAACTCAAGGTATGATCATCGTCTTATCAATTTTTTTTTTTAATTTTTTTTATGTGAAAAAAAAAACAGAAAACAATCTCTGTGTACCATCCACATTCAATTTGCGTTCGAAACATGATTTGGAAGATTTTATCATTCCACCATATTACAATCCAAGCAATCAACTTTATCCCTATGGAATTAGTAAGCCCGCATTGCCATTCTATAAAGCACTAAACTCAAAACAGAGTTCTGAAAGAAAAAAAATGGGTAACTGTGATCAATATATATATACTTATATACAAAATCACATTCTTATGTTTTGTTTTTCTTTTCTATTCTTAAGAATGGGATCATTGTCAATTTCATGAAGATTGTGGAGAAGGAAATTGCTGTTATGTGCATTTTCGATTTCGTAGCTTGCCGAAATGGTTTTGTCGACCGAATCGAAATGATATAACTGAACTATGTGCGCCTTTAACTAGATATCGTTCACTCAAAGATGTACCAGCTTGGAAACAACAACAACAAGAACAACAACAACGACAACAGCCACAACGATAAATGCCGTTTATAAAATGCAGACATGACATGATCATTACGTTGAACAAAAAGAGGAGAATAAAGAGAAAATTCTCAAATAAAAAAAAATGACTAAAAAATTAAAGAATGTCTATTTCTCATATATAGAATGAATGTTCATTGATATACGTATATATATATATATATTTGTAGATCCTTTTTCTTTTAGTTTATATAAACTTCTACATTTCGTTTCATATTCTATTATGATCCAAATAACAACAAAATAAGATTGTTAATCATATAATAAGAGTGATCACTTGCATATATGTTTGAACAATCAAAAGTGACATGTACATTTAAAAAAAGAGAGAAAGCGAGAAGATACTTTCTATATATGTTTCACGTATTTTTCATCTCATTACCAATAGTAAAAGAGAGTTTACGCATCGACGATTAGCGACTAGATGATCGATTGATGGACGATGAAATGAGCATGTTTATGAAAAAATGAGTACGAACTCATTTACTCGCCTATTCATTGTGAAAGTAAGTCAAGCACGACGATCGCGATATATATAGTACAAGAGTCAAAAGAAAAATGTTCATACAGTGATCGAATGACCGATGAAACTCGAGTTGCGCATCACTAGTCACACAAAATAAGATGAAATAGTGAGTCTTCTTCTTTTTTCTTTCTTTTCTCTCAGTGACCATCCCTTATATCTCTTTTTCTATTGAACGTGTGACACAAAAGGTACATCAATACGTACATATATTCACATTAATTTGATAAAAAAACTAAACAACAAAAAATAACCCCGAGCGAATATTTTAACTATTATGGCTGATACTGTTGCTGCAGCATATCCGTCATCAACATCACCTGGAAATCCAGAACAACAATATGTTCAACATCAGTATAGTTATCAAGCTCAAGCAACAAGTCCAGGTGGTCATCAATATTATGCTGAAGCAAATGGTATGGATCAGCAACAAGTAATGCAAGAAAATGGTGATCAACAAGCAGCTATTCATCAAGGTCAAGAAATGAATTATGCTCAATATACACGTAGTGGAGCTGAACATACTAATGAACAACAAGTTGGTTTTCTCGAACAAAATAATGCTGGTATTGTTCAACAATATGTAGGTGCTGCTGGTCAACTTGCACAACAACAAGGACAAAATGGTTATAAAATCAATTTTGATCCTAATCCACAAATTATTCGTAAACATGCCAATGATGCTGTTACATACAAACAAGAAGTTGCTGTACGATATTTACGTCCACCAACACCACCACCACCTGGCCCTTTGATTATCAAAGAGGTAAACGAAGAGATACTTTAGAGATTAGAATAAAGAAGCAAAAAACGAAAAGAATTTTGTTATTCTTATTAGGTACGTAATCCAGCATTACCTCCTGCTCCACCTATTGTTATTCGACAACGACCACCACGACCAGCTACACCACCTCCACTCATCATTCGAGAACGACCACCACAACCACCACCTCAACTAGCACCAAAATTGATTACTAAACCTTTACCACCTCCTCCACCACCACCACGACGTGTCATCATTGAACGAATGCCACCATTACCTCCTAAACCTCAAAGGTTAGTTTTTAGTTTTGTTTTCTCTATTAAAAAGAATTATATCTTCTAGTATTATTGTCGAACGTTGGCTTCCATATAAACAACAAAAACGACGCGTTATCTATCAAAAAGCACCAGCAGTACAAGCTCCAGCTCCTCAAAAAAATCTTATTATTCAATGGGAAGGTACACAAGCTCGTGTTGTCAAGGAATTTCGTAATTTGGGTATTATCAAAGCTGATCCAAATACATATGTACAACAATATGGTTCACAATTACGACCTACACAAGGTTTACCAGAATTTGTTAAAGGATTACCTACACCTAATCTTGGACCAGAATATGTATGAAAATTTGTTTTTTAATCAAACAAAAACTTTTGTTTTTGTTTTTATTTTTAGACAACTATTACTAATCCTGATCAAGTTGATCCAGCATTATTAGCTGGTGCTGCTGGTCCTATAGGCGGATATGAGGTTGCTGGTGATTCAGGTCTACTTGCTAGTGCATCAAATGGTTCATTGACTGCTAATGGACAAGCTGGATTTATGCAAGAAAATGTTCAATATGCAGCATATGGTAATGGGGTTGCAAATGGTGCTGATCAAGTTCCTGGTGAACAACAAGGTGGATTCATTTATCAACAAGCAGCATATTCAACTGGTAGTACTGTTGAAGGTCAACAATATGCTGGTGAGTAAAATTGTATTTAATAGTTAATAGTTTATATGGTCAAATATATATTTTTAGCTGAACAACAAGGTTTTGAACAACAAGGTCAACATGGCAATGGTTTTGTACAAAATGTACAATATCAAACAATGCCTCAATATGGTGTTAGTGGTTAATTGGAGTATAAACAAAAAGCAGAAAAAAAAATAAAATAAACATGTATCATTAAAAATGATAAAAACGAATTCTTCTGTTTCTTCTTTTATTCTTATTTCATCTCACTCCAATGTCTTTCTTTCATGCTCGTCTCTTTCTTTTTTTTCTCTTTGTTTTTCTTTTTTTTTTTTTTGTTTTAATTCTTTTTGCTAATGTACTTCTTTTCTTTTTCTATTATTGCGATCGAAAAACGATGGCCTATCTATCTGTTCCTACAATGCAAAGCATTTCGTGATATACAATTTGTTTATACATCGTCGTAGATCAATTCCAATAATAAAATTCTTGTCTAGTGAATTTACAAAATTTTCATTTTAATGAATAAATTTAGAATAAAATTATTTATATGATGAGAAAAAAAAAACGAAACTCTTGAAGATTAATTTGAAGATATGTCATCGAATTTTTTTTTTCAATCAATAAAATCATAAAGAGTAAAAAAATAAAAATCGAAGTACGATTGATTCACATCCATATGACTATAACGTATTGTAAAAACATAATATTATTGTATTAACTGTGTTGTTTGGCTAGCATCAGAACCACTCATAAATGTTCACGTTATAGAGGTGACTATTATTGAGAAGTTTTCAGTATCTTTTTTCGTTGCAATCTATAAGTATTCAGTCGCAAACGCTTTTCCGCTTCACAGGGTGATGTTTTTTTTTCTTCCTTTCAACCATTGATTAATTCAACTTTTTCAATCCAAGATAAATCAATACGTATGGACATCATTTGATGTAACTATGTAGGTGTGAACATAAAAAACGACGAGATGTGACACTAACCACTGTTGCCTAATATTGCTTCTTTTTCTTTTTAATATGCACGTTTAGTTCATCCGGTTATTTTGTATGTACATCATGATCGTCTATTATAACTCAATACACCCATCATCGTTTTTCTTTCATTCTGTGTGGGAGTGATAGAACGTATGTTATTCACATTTGAGAAGTTTTTATTGCTTATTGGAGTAGAAATAAGTCTTCATCACTCAAAAAGAACAAATACTCATATTACGGAGTGCAGTCCAAAAATTTTGAATCCAGCAGGCTGTAGTTATCTGAAAAGTGTATATTTCACTTGAAAAAAATTTAATTTTACCAATCAAATTTATTCTTATTCTTTCTTAAACTTAAATAAATCCACTTTAGATCATTCTCTTTATTTATCATCATCTAAAGTTGAACATATAAGCATGAAAGATCGAGAACAACAACAACAAAAAAAGAAAAAGAAATAAATCTATCTACATGTATAACTAATCGTACACTCTCATGCTTTGTTTTTTTTTTTTCATTTGTACGCCAATAAAATAAGAAGCCAAAAAGAAAAACGAGAATATATAGAATAAGTAAGAAGACAGAAGCGATAATGCGTATATGCAAAAAAAAAAAAAAGAGAAATCTCAACGATCACCGGGAAAAAAATCGTAAAAAAAAAACTATCTGACGATTTAATGTTTATGTTTTTTTTTTTAAATATTCCATAATACATTGTAATATGTATGTAAATATTGTATATATATAGTCCATGTATAATGAAATATTAATGATGAATCTGCTTTTCGAACTTGATTTAAACATGTATGCACTAATTCAGCATTTGTTTCAAAATCATATGTTAAATTCATTTGTATATGTTCAAGAATTTGTTGATTATTTAATAAATGATTAATAAATTTTTGTAATGATGTACTATTATTATTTGTATCATTTGATAATTTTTCACATAATTGTTTATGTAAATCAATAAGAACATTTTCATTTAAATGAAATTGTGAACGTTTTATATGAAATGTTTGATATAATTGATCAATAAAATGAAATAAAAATTCAACAATTATTGGACGATTTGATATTGTTAATAATGATGTTGGTATATATGTATGATTATTTAAACATTTATTTATATAATCAAACCATTGATTATTATTTTCATTTGTTTCATAGAGATTTATTTCATGATTAAAATAATTTGGTATAAATTTTTCATTAATTTGTAAATGAATTTCTTTTAAAAAATGTGACAGTAATTCAAAAATATTATTAGTTGTATGGTCACGATTACTAAAAAGAAAAAAATGAAGATCGAATTTTATAAAATACAACTAAACTGAAAATTAACCAGAAAACTTTTCAGCTACCCTATTCGGTGTCAATGAGTTTTTTTCTAGAGATACTATAGTCTTCGAATAAAAATCCTTAAAGGATATGAGTTTCCATTGATACTAGACTAGCTTACATAAAAACAAAATTCAGATGTTTTGAACAAAGTTTCTTCGAGAGAAAAAGTTTTCTACATATCCATAGGCGAAAAAAATCCTTGAAAATCAAAAGGGGCAACTGAAAAGATTTCTTCGTAAGCCCCTTCCGACCGAAAAAATGTCGAAATCAATCTAAGACCATCATAAATTTATTATATGTGCACTGTCACCGTTGAATTTCTAATAGGCTCAGTTAGCTTAGGTTTAAGTAAACTCCCCCCTAGAATAAAAGGCCATGGCTTTCTATTATGGAAATTCACATCGCTTCTGCAAAGGTGGCCTTCTATTGTGGACTATTTTTTTGCTAAGATTTACCTAAAAAACCAGGGGTTGTTGGAAAAATTTTCTACCGTTCAAAAAGGCACTTTTAGCAGTCAAGTTCCGTAAAACCAGTTCTCTTACTAGAAAAAAATGTAATTTTAGTTACAAANAGTTAAGATTTCTGATGTCATCATGGTTTCGGTTTCAGTTGCAGGCATTGTTTCTGTGGAAGACGCTTGAGCAGTAGGTCCGTCGGTTGCAGTGCCCGTTACCGATTCTGTACTCGATTGAGTTAATATTTCTGATGTCATCATTGTTTCGGTTTCAGTTGCAGGCATTGTTTCTGTGGAAGACGCTTGAGCAGTAGGTCCTTCGGTTGCAGTGCCCGTTACCGATTCTGTACTCGATTCAGTTAACATTTCTGATGTCATCATTGTTTCGGTTTCAGTTGCAGGCATTGTTTCTGTGGAAGACGCTTGAGCAGTAGGTCCTTCGGATGCAGTACCCGTTACCGATTCTGTACTCGATTCAGTTAAGATTTCTGATGTCATCATGGTTTCGGTTTCAGTTGCAGGCATTGTTTCTGTGGAAGACGCTTGAGCAGTAGGTCCGTCGGTTGCATTGCCCGTTACCGATTCTGTACTCGATTGAGTTAATATTTCTGATGTCATCATTGTTTCGGTTTCAGTTGCAGGCATTGTTTCTGTGGAAGACGCTTGAGCAGTAGGTCCTTCGGTTGCAGTGCCTGTTACCGATTCTGTACTCGATTCAGTTAGGAATTCCGATGTCATCATTGTAACACTTTCAGTTCCAGGCATTGTTTCGGTAGAAGACGCTTGCGTAGTAGGTCCTTCCGTAACAGTGACGGTTAGCGATTCAGTACTGGATTCAGTTCCCATTGCCGATGTCATCATACTTTCAGTTTCAGTTGCGGGAATTGTTTCTGTAGAAGACGCTTCACCGGTAGGTCTTTCGGTTACAGTGACGATTACCGATTCAGTACTGGATTCAGTTGCCATTTCCGATGTTATCATACTTTCAGTGTCGATTACTGGAATAGTTTCTGTCGAAGACGCTTGGGCAGTAGGTCCTTCGGTTACTGTGGCGGTTAGCGATTCAGTGCTGTATTCAGTTCCGATTTCCGATGTTATTATCCTTTCGGTTTCAGTTGCCGGGACTGTTGCTGTCGAAGAAGATTGACCAGTTGGTGGTTCGGTAACAGTGACGGTGAGCGATTCTGTACTCGGTTCAGTTACCATTTCAGATGTTATCATGTTTTCTGTTTCAGTTGCAGTGGCAGCAATGGATTTCGTAGAAGAAGCTTGAGCAGTAGGACCTTCGGTTACGGTCACGGTTTGTGATTCAGTAGTTGAATCTGTTAGCGTTTCAGGTGCTGTGATGGTGTCCGTTGGAGTTCCTGCACTTGTTGCTATAAAAAATTGCAGATATATTTGAGAGATGAGGAAATGAATGGTTGTGAGAGTCTGATATTATTATAAATTTTTTTCTCCACGAGTAGATAGCTGACTGTTTATTCTTATTATGCATGTCAGACGGTTTTTCTATTTTTGGAAGTGACAGAAAATAAGAATCGCGGAGTTCTTAGGAATGTGTATGTACTAAGAGATGGGTTCTGGTTTTACCTGCAACAGTACTGTCAGTTACATTTTGTATCATAGTCGATGATGTGATTGCTGTTACAATTTCGGTGAAAGTGACTAAAAGAGAGATTGAATTTGTGTTATATTTATTGAAAAATCGAATGAAAACACTATTCAACTGATATATTAATTATGCACAAGGACTCACTTTCTTGTGTTGACATTGTCTGGAATGTTGTTTCTGTGGTAGTCCGCAATGGTTCTGATGTGGGATAGGTGTTATGATTGATTGTGGTCAGTTGAATAGTGGTAGTGGCAGCCTCTGTATAACCTGTTGCTTCTGTTCCTGAAGTAGCTAAATACAATCGAAGAAGAACAACGTTTTTTTTTCTTTGACAGTCTGTTAGCAAGATTATGGTTGTTAAAAATTGTCAGTGTTATTCTTTTCTTTATAAAAAATGGAATGAAACTTATTCAGATTCTAAACAGAACCCATGATAAAATATAGCTTGGAACTGAGAAAAACAGTTTGTTGATTCGTCTTTTTTATTAGGACATATGAGTAATAAATTTTTTTTATTAAACGAAGAGGTAATTGTAATAACTTACTGTCAAATTCGGATGCACCACTAGCATCAACAATAGATGAAAAAGCTAGTACAGGAACCCATGAATTTGAGCCTGTATCACTCACATTGGGTTCATCATCGATACCATTATTTGATAATTGAGGGAATCCTTTGTCAGTAGTAGCAGGTTGTAATGAAATCGCGGGTGTCGATGAATTATCCATCCCTGCGTCACGTTTATGACGTTCATTTGATGTTTCTTTACCGATTGAAATAGATATAGTAGGAGCAATTATTTCATTATTTGCTATCAGTAAACCTTCAGCTGTTGGTTGTCCTTTTTTATTATTAGTATCAAGTGGAGGTTGAAAACGTGTATCCGTATCATCATTATGATTAATCGATCTTAATTCCCGTATTGTTCCTGTTAAGTCTGAATAAAGATGTTGGGTATATGCATTTGACCAATCTTCGCTCTTTTCATTGGAACCTACGTAATATGATATTTAGTTTGTCTTAGATTTAAAATGTGAAGTTAATTCCTTTTCGCTAAAAAAGTGTACATCAATGCTTAAACACCAGAGTTGTAATTACTGCTCTGAAAGTTTTTTTTTTAATAATCGTAATACTATTTTATATAGTTTCAATTGAACGTTACCGTATGTCTGTCTATTGAAATACTATAGAAATATGTATTTTTAATAAAACTACTAGGAGAATAAACTTAATTTTATGAATATATAATTATATACATATGAATATACATATATATATATATGTATTTATTTATATATTTATACATGTAATTTAAAAACTCTATAACGCCTTATTGTATATCCATGTACTTATAAAAGGGTATACTTTTCTTTTTTTACCTTTGACAGTATCTGTTAAAAATGTTATCGTAATCGATGATATAAGACAAGCGGCTGCCAGCAGCCGTATCGAATCCATTGTATGTTGTAATTTCATGATCTGACAACAATCTAAAATAATTGATCATAATGTATGAGAAACTGATTTGATGATAAAGAATGAAAGAAAATGAAACTGAATGATTACTTTGTATATATGACACAAAATTTCGAAACGAATAAAAGAACAATGAAAAAACAAACGAAAAAAATAGAGACAAGAGAAAAAAGAAGCAGAGAAAAAAAGATCGAATGAAACGAAAACTGAGTCTATGAAATTGCTGCCTGAATTAAAGATGAAAGTAAGAAGGCGAATGAGAGAGGGAACAGAAAAAAAAAATTTCTTCTTTCGATGACGACTGTTTCTCTTTTGCGATTTGATTTATACACAAGAGCATACTTTCATGTTTATACGTGAGTTTGTGAATGCTATCGCACCGGCACACTTCTGTCAGCATCGACTGCTCTGTTTATCAAGCCCCGAGCAAAAAAAGGCTCTTGAAAACTACTTGTGCCATTAAAGTAAAGGATTCTATTCGTTGTCGTTCTCCTTCTTCTCTTCAGTATATGATCCCTAAAACAAAAGCTCGAAAGAGAAAGAGAAAGAGAGGGGAAGAGAGAGAGGGAGGAGAGAGAGAGAAGGAAGGAACCAGCAAGAGAAAGTGTCTCTTAACACCGTCCTTATAGATGTACATTGATGCGAAAGTAAAATTTAGTAATATGTTGTTTTTTCCCACCATTTTTCGACGACCCATGAATAACATCATGCTTCCCTTTGGCGAAGAAAAAATTATGCATGACATACTCCCCCACATCCGTATGATTGTTTTGTTTAATTTGAATTTTTATTCTACCTTTTTTTTTTGTACAGAACAAAGTTGAATAATACAATCGATGTCAGCTCGAAAATAAACTACAAATAAGAAAGTCATTGTCAACATAAAAATAAAAAATAATAATAAAATAAAAGTAAAACTCTTAATTGATTTGATTTCATCATCATGTCGTCCAATTTAATAAGCGATTTATGCTGTGCTAACATTTCATAGATTTTTTTTTTTCATCTCTTAAATAGGCATATGCTTCCTTTGATGGAAGCCTATATTAAATTCATTTCTCCCATAGAACATCGTTATAGAACGTAAGAGAAGTCCAAAAAGCGTTGAAGATTATTTAGTTACTCTCTCGTTCCTGTTAAGTCGATTGAACAATCATCGGTCAGTTTTTTTTTCTGTTCTCTAACATTTGTGACATGCAATTGTATCTGCGTACATTTGATTTCAAGTTATATCGCCTATAAGTTGGAAGAAGAACAAAGAATCTACGATGTATTATAACACACCAAAAAAAAAGAATCGTCATAAAACTAGGCAATCAACCCACTTGAAAAATAATTTTCAATCAGCTATGAAATGAATAAAAATGTACTGGAGAGAAAAAAAATAGAAATTGCAAAATATATAGATCAATGATAAGTGTTTAGTTTGTTTGTATTCATATAAATATATATATATATATATATAATACATATAATCTTCGCTTATATTAAGTCAATATACCGTCACGCTGTAACCTTGGGCACCTATAGTGTATCTCAAAAATCATGACTTCAGCGGAACAGTACGGCATAAGCAACAAAATCGTTGAGATGTTTGCATTTAACCAATGCATATGCAAATAAAAAAAAAAAAAAAAAACTCGAATCTTGTGTATATAACTATCCATAAGCTTAAACTGTTTTCGTTTTATTCGGAAGATCAACATTCACAATGGTCCGATAAAGTACGCCGGAACCGGCATGAAAATGTTTTTGCTTCTTATATAATCAAAATAGAAAGAAAAAAAAAAATTTTTTATGCCAAAAAGGTACAAAAAATAAGAAACTGAAAGAAAAAGTAATCAACATAGATGTTTGAAGATGAATACATTCAATGGCAATAATAACAACGAAATTTAATTCTTTTTTTAATGTTTTCACGTATTTTTTATCTTTAAGGCCAAATCATGTAATATTTTAAGATGGTAACTTGATAAAAGTATAACAGAACCTATAGAATACATTTTAACAACAATAATCTATTACAAAATCACATGAAATATAACACTTTATTTAGTAGTTGACATCTACGTTAGCAAACGAAAACTGATTCGATTTTTTGTTTGTGGTAAAACGTTTTTCTTTTTCTTTTATTTAACAATACAAAGATGCGACATCGAAAACGGTAATCTATTTTTCTATAAGTTTCTACATAGACAATATTGAAAATTTTTCATTGAATGTTAAGTGGTCGCTACTGGAGGCAGTAAACATACTTTTTTTTTTCAAAAGACTAAATGTTTCTAGATGAGAAAACAATCCACATATGAAAACTAATTTATTTCAAACGTCGAAAAATATCATACAAGTCAAACTAGTATTAAAAAGCAAAAAGGTGATTTCTTTTTTTCTAGTAAAATGATAAGTTTTCGAGGGAAAAAACAATAAAATAAAAATTAATCATTATATATAATTTTCTATAATAATTATGTCGTATTAAATTTATAAATGCGTATATCAATAATTTTAATTCTATAGATTGTGTTGCTATTTAAAGGGAAACAAATGGAGCTCGTGAAAAATATGTTTATGTCATATAAGATGAAAAATATTTTTTTTCTTGTTTTTCTGTTTTGATAACGGTTAAAGTAGTCTTAAGATTCGCATTACCTTATTGTATCTTTTTTCTTTTATCCGTTACAATTGTATTGACAAATATATTAGAACAACATTTTGTTATCAAGCATATATTCGAATAAATTATATACATAACAAAAATAAAAGAAAGATGAAGGATTCGTAATGCAGATGATTAATAATAAAAATTATTGAATTGATCGAGAATAAAAAAAAAACGAGTTGAAAACGGAATAAAAAAAGGAGAACATAATCAACTGCCTGACTTTTTTTTTTGTTTGTGCACAATAGAAAATTGCCACTGTTTATATTTTTATTGAAGCCATTTACATTGCCCCCTAACAAACAAAATGAAATCAAGCAAACGAACACGGCAACAATATGAAATTAACATAGCATGATGGTTTTTATTTACATAGAGCAAAAATAATAATTCTTTCAAACTATTCTCTCATGTTTGAATTGAGAGAATTACAGAAAATATCCAATGCATATTTTTTTGTCTTGTACTGATTCATAGTCCTACAAATTTCTGTTTCATCAATCACTTCCTTCAATCGAGAAGAACAAAAAAAGTAAAGAAAAATATTACCGAGACCGAAACATATCAATTGAATTTAAAATTAAAGTACATTCATTAGCTTAATAGTTTCAATATTGAATGGTAGTGATTAATAGATGCACAGTAGGTATCAAAATTAGTCAACCTAATTTATTTTCTGCTACTCTAAGTGTTAGAAAAAATTCAAATAGTGGTTCGAGTTAGAGAAAATGATTTCTAACAAGAATATAACGAAAGAATAATTAGAATCAGATTCTCAATCATAGGAACTTCAGAAAAAACTCAAACTCTAGTTTTTCAATACTCAGAGTGCTTACATATAATTTTATTTAGACTACATACAACGTTAGAGTAAACAATTCTCTACAATGTTTTTAACTGAGATACAGCAGTCTTACACAAACCAATATGTGACCTTCAATCCAATTGCTGTATCTCAGAGGAAAAAACGTCGCAGAGAACTTGGAGACATCCTATTTCGTAGGCAAACGAAACAATATTTACGCGGTTGAGGTAATGAAAAATTGCGGTTTTGGTTTTCTCGAGTTTCTGTCTTTGAGAAGCAGATAATAATTTCTATTTCTTCATATTCCTATTGACAATTTTTTTTTCTACTTAAAACACTATTTGTACTCTTTCTAGTGTTTACGGCAGCGGAAAAAATTGAAAATAAACCTTGGCGAACGATTTCAATACACACTGTATATATGTATATATACAATAGCTGTAGGAAATATTCGATCAGATTTATTGTCAATTCTTTTCTTTTTCTGCTGTTGTAAATGTAAAGAGGATTCGAAATGAAGATTTGAGTAGAGAATCTTATTTACAACACAAATTTTCGAAGATAAAAATAGTTGCTAGCTTTCTGTGGAAAGAATCTCTAAAAAAAATCTCAAACCAACGTTTTTTGAGCTTTTACTATTCGCGAAAAGAATTCTGTTTTATTTTTCTAAGAAAGAAACTGATAGAACAAACATTTTTCTACAAAATAGAACATCTTCTAGCTGTCTACAACGTTGTTTGTCCGAGATACATTAACCATACGGAAAGTCTAGAAATTGTTTTTTTCTGTTATTTTATATAATCTGCTTTATGATTTCTTCGAGAAATATTGATGAAAAAAAAAAAGCGACTCTCTTACAAGAGAAAACCAAAATATGCATAAATCTCATATAAAATTATACTAATAATAACATTTTCCTTTCTGTTAGTCGAAATCTATATGTCCATTCAGTATACGTAAAATACTCAACATGCCAAACTTGAAAGTTGCATTCAATTACTCCTCACGTGAAAAAAAATTCAATGTCAGGACTTGTAAAATCAAATGAAATCACACTATAAGATGATTTTTACAGATCTTACCATCACATAAGATTTCTTATAACCTTATAGTTATATCTGACAAGACAGCAAGATTTTCAAGAATATTATAATATGACTTAGTGTAAGATTTCTGAGGTTATGTATGATTTTCGTCTGATTATTTGATCTGAGTCTAGAATAAAAAACAAAATTGTCTGCGTAACTAACTTTTTATATCTGCATCACGAAGTGAAAACGCATAGCGACTTCCGAAGAGTTGAAACTCATACTCTGTTCTTTGAACAGAATAAAGTGTATCTTTGTTTTATATTTTGAAACTACTGAAAAAGGTATATATAAAAAAAAAACAGCAAGAATGCGAATAGAAACGTCGCAAATCAAAAGAAACCAGCAGAGTTTGGATATATTTTTTTATGGTTTCTGATCGAAACGATAAATTGGATAAACTCTCATATAAATTGTTTTTCGGTTTCATCGGGAGGCGTTGATAAAAAAAATATATATTTTTTTTTCTGAGAGAAACCCAAAATATGACAAACTTTCAAATAAAATCATAATTTAGTCATGACATTTTCTTTTGTATACATCCAAATTTGTACGTCTTTTTTTTATGTTCTTTTCTATGCGCCCTTTTCAACACATCTGTTTGTACGTCCTTTTTCTCGACGCTTGAATCTGTCACACATGTCAAACTTGAAAATTGAAGTAAATTATTCCAGAATTAACAAAAAAAATTGTTTGCACAACCAACCTTTTATATCTGAGTCATGGCATGGGGCGTGTAGCGTTGCCTGACAGGCTGCCAGCCATACTCGTCTCTATGTAAACAGTAAACTTTATTCTTATTTTATGTTTTGACACTTCTGAAGACGACGTAAATCTAATCGGACTAGATGAGCCTGGATATTTTATTTACCACTTTCGATCGAAACGATAAATAGAATTAGCTTTTTTAAAAAATTTTTCTCTTTATGTTGTCATGCAAAATTTCACTGTTATTTTTTTTAGTAAAAGGACAAAAACACGTCTATAGAGTAGAAATATTAATATCTCCTTCATTAATGAGACTAGAAATATGAAAACTTGGATAAGTAATATTCGTCTCGTTGTAAGAAGTTGGATGGTAAAACTTAAGAATTTTTGAATTTGTAATAACAAAGAAAAAGTAATTTTTCTGAGAGGATCTCAAACGGTTATATCCTCTCATATTGCAGTTGATGAAAGAATACTATATAAAAATTTTTATACGAAACATAGTTGGTTCATTTATTAGTCAGTTGAAGATTTTCATTGAAATTGAATAATTAAGCTAAGACTAATTTCGCATGACATAATGATAGAATTAAATAACGACAAGTGAGTTTGCAGTTTCATGTTTGAATTTTTTATCACAGTGAATTATATTATTCTTAATAGTTACAGCAGTGAATAAGCCTTTTCTAAATTTAAATAACATGAAAAAGTTATAATTCTAAACATTAAATGAAAATTGTAGAATGCATAGTTACAAATCGATATAGAAATGAGGTGCGAGTGACATGCTAATTTTCTATCTTATGCCAATGAAGATCGTTATTCTTCAACAGAGACTAAAACAGAAAGAATTTTTTGGTTCCTCGCCCCGACATGACCTTGTCGAGTTTTAACAAGATGCTTGTATCCTTTGAACATATCATTACTTTGACTAGCTACATATATCGAAACATAAATAGACACAAGAGTACAATAAAAAAAAAACAAGTCGAGATCATCAATCAATCTTCTAATTCATTATCTTCCATCAGACAAAGAAATAAACATCTTCGTTTGACAGCGGAACACATACACTAAATTCATAAGAAGAATTTTTTTTTTAATCAAAAGTCTTACTCTTACTCTCAAAAATAAAGATGAAATAACAGTAAATGTATTGATAGAATTATACAACACGAAATGAATTATTGAAAAGAAATTCTTGATATAATTATTATGCGTTCAATATTTGCATTTAAACTTTCGATCATGTTCACATTGTCAATCACTTTTACATTCATTTTTCTTTCGATACGATGACTAAAATCTTTACAGCATAATAAAAGCTTATTTTTTTTCCGTTGTACTCAAAGTAAATATCGATCTTTTAGGAAAAAAATTCAAGCAAGCTATTGTAATAGTTTAAAATCGAATCTATTAAGAAATCTAATCATTTTTATATGAAACAAAATATAACCAATAATAAGAAGCGTTATGAAAATATATCCCTGGTTAAGAAATACGAACCGTTTCCGGCCGAAGATTCATGTATCTTGGTACCGAAATCAATGGCCCAGAATGGTGCTTTGAAAATATTAAAAAACTATATTAATACGAATAGATGGCGACATGCGTTTTTGTTTTGGTGGCAAGAGTCTATGATTTCCTTCTTACTTCTGTCTGTTCCAGGGATGCATCTGTTTCAATCATCAAATTATTAATTTATACAAATATATGCAAAATTAGTAATTCTACAACAGCCAATTACAATTACAAGCTCAATAATTGATATTAGTCAAAATTGTAATTTCTCCATTCCTTGTTTGTTCTTGTTTATCGTTGTTCAACTTAATCACGTTAATCAAAAACTTTCCTTTTGATTAACGTTTTTTTCTTTTAATTATTAAACTCTAGACTATTTTTCGAAGACACCCATGCAAATTATTGATTAAGATTGCATCCGTCCTCAAAAATATTATATTTTTACCAAAACATTATTTTAGAGGTAACTATAGAGGGACGTCAATTAAAGTGTTTGCTTTAAATATTTATCAAATATCTTTCTATGTTCCAGTGTTTCGTAGAGATACAACAATGCTTTCTCAAGTCCTTCACGATAAAATAATGAAACCCATATACGGAATAGCCGCAAGAGATTTGTTGGTCTTCTTTTCAGTAACAATCTCAGCAATACTTATAAACAAACATTCTTTTCCATACCTATTGTATTCTTTAATAGTTTGTACGGCAGAAAAAGATTAGTTAGTTAATTATTTCTCCAATATCACTGTCGTGCTGTGCCACTATTAAGGGATAAGCAACGATAACATAAGATTTATGGAAAAGAATATTTGTATGTATCTTAGATCCTACCGGATTGTTTCTGGACCCGACAATTTTGGACTTCATGGGCTCTAATTGTCTGAGAAATGTGTAGGATGCACTAGGCATAGAATACAAAAAGGCGCAAAAAAAAGTATATCGCATATTCGGGCCGAGTATCCAATTTCGATTAGAAAATATCATTGAGAGTATCAAAGTGTACGGTTAGATTGAGTCTAACTCCGAAAATGTTGGATCCAACGAGCTCTAATGTATACATCTTTATCATTTCGTTGTTAATTATTATTTGCAGAAAAACATCATCAATGCGAAACATCACGAACAAAACACAACAGTACTAACAACGAAGAGAAATTGTCTTTATTCAATTTAATTAAATGACTTTCTTTCTCAATTGAAAGTTAACAGTTCATATTTAAGTTATTAAAAAGATCTGTTGATTTGTTGTGAACAAAAGAAAGCAAGTTCACGATACAAGCCAAATGACAAAAATATACATGTCTATAAGATTAATAAAAAAATATAAGTTTTAATCACCAGAAAATGAATAATACGAAATGTTCAATATTCCATCGACTGTGTTAATTGTTCAATTACAAATTTCTAGAAATAGGTCTAAAAAACAGAGAAATAAATTTATATATATATATATATAGATAGAAATTTATATAATAACTTCTCATACCGAAAAAAAGCCTGTTGGGTTCGATTCAATATTTGATCTTGGTAATTTAAAATTTGGATTTACAGCTTCAACTATTTCATTATCTTCATAAAGATCATCTAGTGAATCATGAAATGTTAAATTTAAATCTTCATTATCAATAATTGCATCAAGTTCGTCAATTGGATCATTATTACTTATTGTTGATATTGTATCTGATGGTAAACTTGCTAATATAGCACTTGTATTTGGTCTTGTTATTGTTGCACGTAGATTTTCACCCATTTTTTGATCAAGTTCTTTAAAAAATGTACTATCTGTTGTATTACTTTGATTGTCATCAGATTCAGTTCGATCACTACTATACGTAGATATTGTATTTGTCCTATTATTTTGAACATTTCCTTGTGTAACCGACGATGGTACTTGAGCTCTTGGTAGATGCCAAAAACGAAACGTTCGTAGGTCATCTCTAATTAAATATTAATAAAAAAATTAAATTAAACCTAACATGTTGAATAAAACTTCTTACTTATTATGGGGTCGTCGACGACGCCAAATAGCCATAGCCCAAAGACAAAATGTTATAGCACCGAATAGACTAGCAACACCAGCTACAATACCAACTATAACTGGTGTCCAACGAGAAGGAAAACTAGATTTTATTGGATTTATATCTGCTGGGAGACAGCGATCGCCAACATAAAGTATTGATGAATCATTGTCATTAACAAAGCATTTACATTTACTTACACCATTTTGTGGTAAACATACACCACGTGGAGGATCTATTCCACATAAATGACATAGATTAATAAGAAAACATGGTGTAACATTTATAACAGATTCTAAATAGAAAAGAGTTATTCGAAAGATGAAATATAATAAAGACGAATTTTTCTTTTGTTTTTGACATTTATTATATATTTTATTATGAAATTTAATTATTTACCTGTTTCATTTCTACCACACTTATTAAATGTAAATAGTTGAACTCCAAGGGGTGATGTTATATTTTCAAGAACTTCATATAATCCATTCGTCATAGCAATATTATCCAAAGTTTCAAAATGTAATGTTACATCAACTGACGTCGAGCCATTGCACCTAAATTTTTAAACAAAAGTTGATTTTTTCTTTGTAATTTCATGTTTATATGTTTTTACATACGCAATTTCATTATAATTTGGTGATACACTATAATTATTATTAAGTGTTTGATTGAGTTTGTTCAAAATCTAATATCATTATTACAAAAGAAATTAGAATAATTATTGAAAAACAATAACATACATCAAATAATGTGTTATTTGCATTAGTACAATTGATCGTCATAATAATTATTGTATTATTAGAAGGATCTATGGAAACAATATTTTGAATAAAGTCAAAAGTGTTAAGTAAAAATAACCTACTTAGTGACTCAACTGGAGTAGTTGTTGTTGTAGTTATTATCAAAGCTGTTGTAGATATAGTTGTAGGGTTTGTATCCGGCTGATTTGTTGATGGTTCACTAGATGTTATAGTAGTCTCTAAAATGGTTGAAAGGAATTTTATAGAGAATAATGAAAGCTTGAAGAAATCTAATGATATAAGACAATGATAATATCGATATAAAAGATATTTTAAATAGATAAACCATATGTCACAATAAGACATAGGTGCGACCTAGTTTTTGTTGGCTCAGACAACTTTTTCTGAATAGTCCAGATCGAAGTCGTCGTGAATCTGGTATGTTCCTGGTCCCGGTTCTGGTAGGTTTTTCCCAGTGGTCACGGTTGCGATTGCTTTTTCGCAATGATTCTGCAGATGTATACTCAGATGTAACAGTTACTGAGAAACGAACACGATTAGCAAGTGAAAAAAGTACAACTTATTAAAAATAATTTTTCAAATTATATCAAACCAGAGAGCTTTCTCATTATTTATTTCAAATAACTTTGTATTATCAAAACATTTATCCCCATCATATTTACGAACGAAAAAAAAGGATATATGTCTATAGATACTGACGAAGATATATTTTAGTATTTATAATGATGAAATTATTTATGTTGTTTATATAGACGTGCATATGATTGTGATTTGTTTATTCATTAACATTTTTTATTTATGTCGTCTTATTTATAATGAGTTGTTTTTTTTTCCGTTTTACAAGCTATTAGCATGAAACTAATAAATTGATTTATGATATACGAAAAATTTCACTTAAAATGTCACAGAGTTAAGAATTTCATATATTCTCGGTTTCTGATCTCACTAAAGTTTTATTTTTTGGTCTCGTGCATATGTCTATTCATGATAATTCAATTTTGTCCTACATGATAACCATGGAGAAACAAGCGCCGATTTTATTTGTGAAAGTATTGCTTCATCATCTATTGTATAAAACGACGAATATTTTTAAAGTCTGTTAATACTATCAGAATCGAGCACTGCGTCTAAGCTGCCTGTACTAGCCACAGAACCTCAACCGGTCCCAGTTATAAGATAAAGTTGTTTTTATAGATGGCACTGCAAAAGTGTTCAACAGTAAAATATATTCTAAAACTGTATTTGAATTCTTTTTAATAAACAATTCAAATTTGAGTAGAAAACATTTTCTGAAATCATTCACAATTGCAACTAAAAATCGCAAGCACTACCAAACGATTTACTTGCAATAGTGCAATGAAATGTGCAATACAAAACATTAAATATTTGATAAGATTATTGAAAAAAAAATATAGCTTACCTGACGTTTGTTCTGTTGTTCCTTGTGTTGCTGTAAGAAAGAAAAACAAGAATATTTTTGCCAAAAAAAAATTTATTGTTAAATTTAAACGTACTGGTATCACCACTGCCATCAGTTGTATATGCAATATTAACTAATTGTTTACTTAATTCCTCATCATCAACTTTTAAGAAACTGTCAATTTCATTATTATCATCTTCTATTAGAGTTTGTTTTAATGATGTTTCAAAACCATTATCATTATTTGTCTCATTTGATATTCCTTGACCAAGATGATTATCAATCGGAGAAATAGTGTGATTTAAATTTTCTACTAATGTTGTAGTCTTACATGTTGTTGATAAAATATTATGTAATGTAGAAATTCGATTAATTACAATCAGAGATGTCGAACTAGATATTGTTGACGAAGATTGTTTACGATTATTAGGTTGTAACATGAATCCTTCATTAAATGGATGACTTTCCATTGTTTTATCATTTGATTTATAACCATTTATGTTCGATGCAAGATCATGAATAATATTAGTCCATATTGAGTTTGAGATTGATTCTGACGATATTGTAATAATGTGATCAAAAACTATAATAATCATCATAAAAAGTATATTAGAAATTTTTAGAACAAAAAGAAAAAGAATTACCTAAGATCAGTATAATAATCATTGTCAAAAATGACTTAAGCAAAAGCATTATTGAATTTTGACGGTAATTTTTCTTCTAAAAATAATTCAAATATAAAATTTTCTTGTTTCTCTAGTTCATTATGATAGTAATAAAATATCAAGCCTTTGCACAACTCCGGTTGTTTTTTATTAAGAAGTTAAGGCGCAACATCTACAAACCATGTCGGTCATAGAATTTATGAAAGTATTTGTGCAGATTAATATCACAAGATTAAGTAAATATACATTAGTAAGTTCTTATACATATTTATGTTTTTCATTTATAGAAAGAAAAATAAAAAAATAGCTGTACTGAACAAAAAATATCTATATATCATTTAAAAAGCCAATCTGTTAAAAATGAAGTTTATATTTACTTGGAAAAATCAAGGAAACTTATGAATAGTTTGTAAAAATCAAATTATTCATAGTATATGAATTATTATACATGGAGAAAATAATCCTACTATCTATGGTTAAATATCTTATTGAATAATATTTTCATATGAGAAATAATTCAGTTTAATAAGTAAATTTTGTGCGAATGACTGATTACTACCAGTGTATTGATATTCACGTATTTTGTTTCAATGAGAATCAATATATTATAAAAAAATAATCAAAAATTTGATGCTTTATTTTCTTTTCTTTTTCGTTCTTCCGCCTACGAGATTTCGTCATTTCTTTTTACCTTCAGATTATTAATCCAATTTCTTAAATTACAGATCTCATATTATTATTATTGAGAGCTCAAAATATTCTTTTCTTTATTGAGAGTATTTACTTTTTTTCTTTTCCTTACCGAACTGTTCGTCATAGAGATGAAAAGTTTTTCAAAAATATATCAATTTCTCATGTTTCTAAGTGCAAATTACAACATTACTTATTATTAACAAAAGTAAAAAAGAAGGAGAACAAAATGCTATCGAATACAGAGTAGGAGAAAATTCTTGATAACAAATATACAGCTTTTTATTATTTCGGTGTTTTTCTATTAGAATTTGTTTTGTAATCTGATATACACGATACGGTAATCGACATGACATAAATAAGATGGAAACACATGAAACTTTTAGCAGTATAATGTGAAAGGCGGGTAAAGTGATCATTGTATAATGAAATCGCATCCTCCCAAAGTTGACTTTGTTATTTTTTCAATAGTGAAGTCGAGTGTCAGAAGCAGTGATGGATTTATGGGGGGGGGAGTGCGATGGGGTGATCGCACATCTCTTCGAGAAATATTTTGCGCTTTTTTCCAGCAGAAANAATCCCTGTACCCCCCTTCAGGGATGGTCTTCTCAATAATGACAATTTTTTCGATAACTCAGCCATTTCTTGACAGATCCTGCTCATCTTCGAACTCGACCGAGACATGGTTAAGACTGAACTGTGTAGAAAATTTCATCGTGATCGGGCTCTCCTTTCGAAAGTTATCGTGTATACGGCCGGACGGACATACTGACCGATTCTAGAGTGTGCTCACTTTTTGAGTACACAAAAACAAATAAATCCTCAAATTGCAAAGGCAACTTTTTCTTTACGTATACAGGAAATTCAAAATCAAAATTCTTTTATAATACATTTTCAATCTAAATCAACTTCGACTCAAATAGAAATAATTCAAAAAATTACATATGAATGAAAAAACTTAATAATGAAACACAAAAAATCAAAATAACAGATCGCCAAGGTCATGATGGGTTTCTTGTATTTGCCATGGATCAGTCATCATTCAATAATCTAATGATAGGACAATGGCCACAAACAATTGATAATATTCGAATCAATGTAAAACAACCTCGAATATTACCATCTGAACATTCACTTATAATTCATTGCGTCTTCAAGAAATGGGATATCACTGAAATAAACAACAAATTAAAAGAAAAATATCCATATTTTAGAAAAGCAACAAGAATCATCGACCAAAATGGAACTCCAACGCAAATGATTAGAGCAGATTTTAACACGTCAAATTCAGTTCAACAATTACTAAAAGAAGAATATATATCAATAGGTCAAAGTATACATCAAATTAGGTCATATTTTTCTCCTGTATGAGTACCAATTTGTTATAAATCCCACCATCATGATCATCATATATCTCAATGCACCAACATTCGCACATGTTTTAGATGCAACACCGTGCATGATTTAGAAAAACCATGTACACGTCCAATACAATGTGAAAATTGTTTACAAGTACATTATTCAGGACATTCCTCATGTCCTCAGATTCAACAAATACGTCAACAATTAAAACAACAACAGAATATAAATCGAAACAAAATACGAATTTACCAAACCTTCGAAATGAAATCCGAAAATTTTCCACTTTTACCTTCTGCACACAAGTCAGTGATAAACTCATCATCAAAAAATATAGGTAATAATCAGCATCTAAATTCACAAGCAAACAATTATCATATAAAACAACCATCAACTTTAACCAAAAATACCTCGAAAAATATAAACGATAGTGTTGAACAGATACTACTAGCACACACTGAACAAATAGAAAATGTTCTTGATAACAAATTCAATACAATCTTTAAACAAATAACAAAAATAGATCAAAATTGCAAAAAAAAATCAAATGATAATAATATAAAAGTCATTAATGTAATTCAAAACAAACTTATTCCCGCTGTTGCAACATTAACTAGTATTTTAAATGCAAATATTTCAGACTTGACGATGAAAAATATTTTAAGTACTCTTATTCATACACTTAATCAAGAATGACAATATTCTAACTGAAGATGTAATCCAGTCAATCACAAACACTTCTATAAGGTCTAAACCATGACATTAAATCCATATGCAACATGTTTTAGTACATTAAATCATGAAAATATTACCATAAATAAAATATCACAAAAATATAATCCTTCAAACATTTATCAATTTAATTTTTACAGATATGAACAACTGATTAGAAAATACCGTCTTTTTACGATTAGTATGACTGAATATCAAATTAAATTTGGTCAAATCATAATTGCAGAATGGTGTTGGAATATATCACGACAGCAAATGTTTCATACTCATCTATCAATAAATTGAAAACCATATCGCTTACTGCTAGTCATTATAACATTAGATATTTTTTACTAAATCAATTACAACTTCTTCAAATGATCAAAGAATATCAACCTATGATAATATCATTAAATGAATTAGGATCACATACAGATATGAAAAGCATTGAACAAGTATTGTTAGGTTATGAAATTATAAAAGCAAAAGGTACAAATAGACATGGAGGTGCTATTTCAACAATAGATAAACGCATTCAATTTGTACCAATAAACCTGCATAAACCTAATATTGCTGCTGCAACTATTAGTCTCAACGATTCTACGTATGCTATTACTTCCATCTATTCATCATCAAATACACCTTTACCATTAGAAGCTATGTCATTGTTACTTACATATTCAAATTACACTATTCTTCTAGGTGATTTTAATGCTAAACATCTAGACTGGGGATGCTCAATAATCAATTCAAAAGGTGATCAATTATCAAAATGGATTAATGATAAAAATCTAACTGTTCATAATACAAATATGAGAACTTCACTTCGTTCATCTACTATCATTGATTTAGTTATTACAAATCAGCAACATGAATCAATTGATGGTAAATTACTGCCATATACTTGTAGTGATCATTTTCTTATCTTTATTGAATTCTCAAACATTTTATTTTCATGCAAATATGAACAATTTATACCAAAAACGTATTAGAATGTATTTAAAGCGGGTGGGTGTGGTGTGAGTGTGAGGATGGGTGTACAGATCTTCACTTGATTAACACATCCACACCCACACCCTACAAGTGAACGAGTATAGGTGCGACGGTTAGGGCCCTGCATTTAACTCCGAAACCCGATTGTGATTCCCACTCCGACTTTGTTGAAGTCGGAGTCAATGTAAATAATAAAAACTCCAAAAACAGAATTGCATTCTTTTCTTACGTATCATTTATTTTTGACAATTGTAATGCCAATCTAATACCCAGGTCAGACAAAAATTTTGAAAAAAGCGTTTAAACGCACAATCGGGAACCGCGATTGTAAGCCATTAACGCTCATTAAAAAAACGCACGAAAACGCGTTTATTGTAACTTTATGGGCATTGAAACGGCGAAAACTCCATTTTTTGAGCGTTAAAACGTATTGTTTTTAAGTTCTGGAATAACTGTGCGTTTTAACGCTCAAAAACTGGAATTTTCGCCCTTTTAACGGCCATATAGTTACAAAAAACGCCAATAAATGCGTCTTCATGCGTTTCTTTTAATGATCGTTAATGGATCACAGTCGCGGTTCTCGATTGTGCGTTTAAACGCGTTTTTCAAAATTTTTGTCTGACTGGGTAGTCAAATAACATGAATTAGAATAATAGAGAAAAAACAAAAGAAAATATTAACATTAGATTAACTTTCACAAGTAACTATTGCAAAAAAAAAACAAAGGATGAGGGCAGATAAGGTCATTTTTTCGCTCCTAACAAAATTGACTCTTTTTTATCGATTTGAAGTAAGGTATGACCCCTGATAATACTCCATAGGCTTATTTTTGTACAATCGACCAAAAGGTTTTTGGGACCCGTGGTCCCATACGAAGATGTCTGAAAAACTATTTTCCTTTGATTCCATTGAAATGTACATTTATTGGTAGAATCAAGTGTGCTGCTTACAAATATCAGTATATTAAGTGTTCGAAGTCTTTCAATAGCGAGAAAAGTCAATCCTGTTTCCGGTACTTCTTCGGCTTTATATCTAGCTTCTTGCCTCTGTATCTTATCCATTCATTGCTTAAACCTCATGAAAAAAGGTTCCTGGCGAGTAAAACAACGTAGTCTACTTAAATATGAAACATAAAATCTCCTAAAAGCATAATTGGGTACAAAAACTAGGATTATCGATCAGAAACCAACTTTTCTCCGTCTCCTACCTAAAATGAGAGGTTCCAAGTGTCCTGATGGAAGACGTGAAACAAAGTAAAATTTGGACTGAATACGTAATTTTGCATGCTCTATCTGATGGTAGGCTCAAAAAGTCCAATAAAGCAGTGCGTCAAGGTTTTTGAGTGTTTTCTGGAAAAGTATTTAAAGATCTCAAGGGTTTCAATCAAAACTGACTTCACCATCATGTTCAGCACATCAAATTACCTATCTTAAAAGTTTAAAACCTTACATTAGCTTTCATATATAACTAATCTTTTAACTTCTTTATTGTTTCGATTGGGTTAGATTTTCTCTATACCCAATTATAGAAATGTGTGTCCCGATCCAGTATATCAGTCAGATTTGGTTTCTTAGACAACTTTGGGGTAAGTAATTGGATGTGCTGAACATGATGATGAAGTCAGTTTTGATTGACATCCTTCAGATCTTTAAAAACTTTTCCAGAAAACACTAAAAAACCTTGACGCACTGTTAGATTGGCCTTTCTCAGTCTACAATAAGATAGAGCATTCAAAATGACGTCTTTCGTCCAAATTTTAATTTGTTTCACATCCGCTATCAGGAGGCTTCGAATTTCTCATTTTAGGTAGGAGACAGAGAAAAGCAGGTTTCTGATCCGTAATCCTAGTTTTTGTACCCGATTATGCTTTTAAGGAGATTTTATATTTCATATTTAAGTAGACTGCGTTGTTTTACTCATCAGGAACCTTTTTTCATGAGGTTAAAGCAACGAATGGATAAGATACAGGCAAAAACCTGCGTCAACGCTTAATGGGCGCTGGAAAAAGGATTGGCTTTTTTCTTTAGTAAAAAACTTTGAACACTTAACATACTGCTATTCGTAATGAGCGCACTTGACTCTATCAATAAATATACATTTCAACGGATTCAATGACAAAAAGTTTTCCAGAGATCCTCGTGGGGAACCACGGGGCGCAAAAGCTTTTAGTCAACTGTACAAAAATAAATCTATGAAATGTGACCTGGGACCATGTTTTACTTCAGATCGATAAAAAAAAAGTCAATTTTGTTACAGGCGAAAAAATAGCCTTATCCGCTCTCATCATTTGTTAAATGTACTTCGCTCTATGTTTTCACTAAATAATTTCATTAATCAAATGATTTCCATGTTCGGAATCAACTGTTTTCTTCGTTGTAGTTTATCTAAATTTTTCGATCAAACATGAAATCAATAGAATTTAAGATACGAAAAAAAAATTTTTCTTTTGCAGAACTTCAGTCACAACGCTTAAACCTTATAATGGTCATAAAGAAAGCAAACATATTGTATCAAAGAATAAAAAGTATGTATTTAACAGCTTTCAGATTTCAAACAAAAAAAATCTATGTCAGGACTATAGCATTTCAATTTAAAATGTATATATACCTCGTAAATCTCTTTCGAAAAGAATCGGAACTGGATGTTCTCCTTTGAAGATAATGCCTAATTATCAAGATTTTGAAATGTCGATTACAATTATAATATTCTACACAAAATAGTTTTTTTGTAGAAATTAAGAAGGTACTTTCCGCGAAGATATTATAAGAGCTTTTTCTTTTAAGTTTCCTACCAAATCTAAAATGTTTCTGTAAGAAAAGAATAAAGCTGTGAAAGATTCGGTGAATGACGCAAACTTTCATGGGTTCTATACGAAACCTAAAACAAATGTTCTTATTCTGTAGGCATCGGAAGAATCTTTTTGAATTTCGTAAGAAAAAGTTTTGCTTTCAGAGATTATAGAGATTTCGTTTATACATACCATGATCTAAATACATTATATAAATCAAATAATTTTTTTTTGTATTGACTGAAAACGACATCATTTATAAAATGAAATTTCTATTGGTTCTTCTCCTTTTTATGTCTATCCATCAATCAAGTTCTTTCAATGCTAATGAATCATTTCTTCAGTTGCATCTTTCATAACATAGGTTTTTTTTTAGTAAATCATGAGAATTCATTTCGAAATCGAATGCATTTGTAACACATATATATGTTTGACTGGGAGATCTTTTGAATTATAATAGTTCTCAAAAATATTGATAAAAAATTTCCTTGATATTTACTTTTGTAAATGTTTCAATCAAACTTTTCAATTTTTCCTGTTTGAACATGATTATTTATTAAGTTTACATGAATAGAGAAATCATTTATATTTATTTTTCTAGATTTGTCTTTCAAATCATGTGTGGCATTTGTTTTTGTCTTCATACACAAGTAAAATTAGAAAAAAAAAGAACCATCTAATGAGATAATGATACCTCAATTATACAACTCACTTGAAATAGAACGAAAACTAGTTGTTAGATCTTTATGACAACTTGTACTATCACAGCCTTATTTATTATTTGATGAAATTTCTCTCTGTCTCTCTCTTATTGCAATACTCAAATAACACAATAAGATTCTATAAAATTTTATACTTCGAGGAATGAAATATTTTCTATTAGGTTAATCTTTTATGCTTAATTTACCCATCGTGTTCTAGTCAAGTTTTATATATATTAAAATATGAGAGTTCTAAAGTGTTCAGCATATGTTTCATTTTTAGTCAATACCTCTGTCCATTGATTATGCACCATTAAATGCACGTGGTCCTGATTTTCAAAATCAATATGGACCAATATCACTTACATCTGATTTATATGTTACATTTGTTGTTAGTGTACTTGCTCTTCGAGGTTATAAACAACAACAACCATTTATTGATGAAGATGGAAATATACTTTTATATAATGGAGAAATATATGAAGGATCTTTACAAGTTTGATTATTTATTGATTTTCTATAAAGAAATTTTTATTGTTATTTTGCTTTTGTATTAAAGATAAAACCAGATGATAATGATGGTGTACTTTTATCTCATCATTTAAAACAATGTTCAAATGATATAGATATTTGTAATTTAATATCAACATTAGAAGGATGTTTTGCTTTTATATATTTTCAAGTATGAATCTATATAAAATGAATAATAATATTTTTTTTTCAGTTAATAAACGATCATTTTATTTAGTTTAGAAAAAAACCAATAGTCTATATTATGGACGAGATCGTTTAGGACGTCGAAGTTTAATGTATTCAATAGAAAATGATTTTCAAACAAATATAAAAATGATTATTAGTTCTGTTCAACTTAATCATCTGGTTAGATATCTTCGTTTTTTTTTAATATAATATATTCATATTTTTCTATTTTTAGTCATATACAGAATTGGATTCAAATATTCTTCATAAATTAACAGTCATACAAACTGATAATACTTTCAGAATTGATTCAATACCATATATAAAACATACAATTGATATTATTCCTTTTGAACCACCAACTATGCTATTAACTGAACTTGAATCTGATTCAATATTTCAAAATATATCAAAAACATTCCTTAATCAATTACAAACAGCCGTTGAACGACGTATTTTAAATTTACCATCACTTTGTCGTCAATGTAAACGATCAACTGATAGGAATCTTCGTCCAATAAATGGATGTCAACATGCTAAATTAGCCATACTTTTTTCCGGTGGCATCGATTCAAGTGTACTTGCAGTATTAGCCGATCGACTTCTACCAATCAATGAACCTATTGATCTACTCAATGTTGCTTTTTTCTCAGATGTATTAACACCACCAGCAGATCGACAAACAGGTAAGTTTATTATCGAAAAAAAACAAAGACCAATAGTCAATTTCTTATATGATCAGTGTAAGATCTTAATCCCACTTGTAGTTTATTGTTGTATATATCCAAACTCTGTGCAGCAATGTAATGAGTATATCTCGTAAGAAGAAAATCATACGGTAAAAAATCTCATAGATTATGAAAAAGAACAGAAGATCTGTAAAACAAATTTAAAGAAAAGAGAATTGTCATTCAATGTAAAAGACTAAAATAGGAGTTATGACTATTAGAAAATCCAAAACTTGATACGAGTTTTACATATTATATCTTCGTAAAACTGAAGTAATAAACTGTTTTTCGAAAGAATTGATTGTTTACGATGACTAACAACTAGAGAAAAGGAGAAAAACTTGAGTGTATGTATCATTATATAAATGTCGAGGAAACTCTTATAGTCTCATCTGAAGAAGATACAGTTCATAACAATCAGATTCATAGCTATGCAAGTACAAGTACTATCATGAAACATTGAACAATAATTTTCTATAGATCGTACTTGTTGAAACATATATGCATCTTTAAACTAATGTGATTCAGGAAATGAAATACCAATAATCCGGCTGGAATCGATATCATCATCTTGAGTAAATGGAGTAACCGCAATGGTTTCTTTAATACAAAATCAAATCTGCACCTTACTAAATGTTTCAAAAAGTTCGACTCATAGAAGATAATTGTTCCATGTTTGTTTTTGATGAAATCTATGATAGATATTGAGAAACAAAACAAAAAAAGAGTTACAACGTAAAGAAAACTTTCTCAACAATCGAAATCAGCTGAAATTAATATTATCTAAACGATGAAAAAAAGAACTTTTGATAAAAATTTAAGATAAACGAACATTTTCAATATTTTAATCATTTAATTTCTATCAAAATTTTCTGAATTTCAAATTGATTACCGTAAAGTTTTATTCGTTTAGGTTTACAAGCTCTATCAGAACTCAATCCAACACGACAATGGAATTTTGTCAAAGTAAAATTTTATTCTTATTAATTTACTCAAATTATATTTATCAATATTATAGATCGATATTGATTTAAATGAATTACGATATTATCGTGAAAATATTATTAAAGCTGTTATATATCCATGTTCAACAGTACTAGATGATAGTATTGGTAGTGCTCTTTGGTTTGCTGCTCGTGGTAATGGTATACTCGATCGTAATAATGTACCATATGAAAGTTCAGCAGAAGTAAAGAAAAAAAATTGATGATAGATATAACGAGTGTCGTAGATTAAATGGAACAAAAAACAGTTTTTTAAGGATGACTGTCATATACTTTCATACAGTCATTTGATAGAGGACATGACACTTTACGAGACTGTTGCGTTTGTTTTTCAAAGAAGTTTTTCTCGTTGAAGAAAAAATTTTAAATATTAATACTTAATCGTTCGAATGCGACGGTCAAAAGATGATGCAAATATTTTTGACATTAGTTTTCTGCAATTTCAAACATGTCACAAAATTTTCCATCTTCAAATATATGTTTCAGTATGTTACAAGAAAAATATTGAAGTAAAAAAACGCCTTGTCTGGCAGGATTATGAGATTGTTATTTTTTAATTCGATAACATGTAATCGTTTTTACTGTTCAATTTTCGAGGAAATTACACGAACTACAACTTGCCGTTTGAGCTCATATTGAGTCTACAGAAAAGTTCAAGTAAGTTTAGAATAAGCTTTACAGGATTCGTTTCCACAAGCCTCTAGAATCGAGTTATGACTATTTTAGTGGAATTTCGATATGCAATTTTGCTCATAGATAAATCTAATGCAGTATCCTAAAAGTTTTAGCCGAAAAGAATATTTTCCTTTTCAGATATTAAATTTTTAATTTAATTCGATTTGTGTGACAAGCGACTATTCGCTGAAAATTCAATAGCTCGACCAATGAATATTCTCTTCAGCTTCATAATTTATCTCTAGAGAGCCATGGTCACCAATTCTTTTGGAATTTGTCTAGCCCTACCGAAACCTTCTCACAAATCCAATATGAGTTCAAGCAGCGGATTACAGTTGAGATAGTTTCCTCGTTAATAGTCACATCATTTTATTGGAAATTAAATTCTACATCGTACAATAATATAACTAGATATTAGTTTCAAGTCTATTTATTGTTAACGATAACATCAGGAACCTTGACTAAGTCATAGAAGCAGAGAACAGAAAATTTTCTATCGATTAATGTTAACTGCATTACGTTTTGGATATAGTCTTGATAAGCAAAGATTTACATAACTTGATAAATATTGGCAGAAAATCGCAATTAGATGATTGATTAAGTTTTCATATGTTGAATTTTGCTTCGACAAGAAAAATTTATTTTAAAAACAAACACAACATTTTTGTAGAGCAAATAATTCTCTATCGAATGACTTTCTGAAAAACGCACTCGAGTAACTCAAAAAAAGAAAGAAAAAGTTCTTTTTTTTGTCCTATTTAATCTGTGCCATCTGCTACATATGTTTTTTTTTTATTGTTTATTTAAATAGGTGTTGTTATCTGGTTTGGGTGCAGATGAACAATTAGCTGGTTATTCTAGGCATCGAACAACATTTCGATCAGGTGGATGGAAAGCACTTGAAAATGAACTTGATATGGAAATGAATCGAATTTCAAAACGAAATTTAGGACGTGATGATCGGTAAAAACATAAATACAAATTTATTCTTCATATTCATTATTTCTTTTTTTTTTTTTTATGGTCTTTATTTAGTGTGATTAGTAGTTTAGGAAAAGAAGTTCGTTTTCCATATCTTGATGAACAATTAGTTAACTATCTTCGTTCAATACCTATTTGGTTGAAAGCTGATTTACGTTTAGCACGTGGTATTGGTGAAAAATATTTACTTCGTTATATAGCTCGTCATTATCTATCTCTTGAACAATCATCAAAATATCCAAAGCGTGCTATACAATTTGGTTCAAGAATTGCAAAACTTGAAAGTAAAAAAGAAAAAGCATCTGATCAATGTTCAAGATTAACAACAACAACACCAAATAATAATAATAATAATACTATTGATGATGAAGAATAATTAATATATTTGTTATATTTATCATAGACAAAGTAAAAAAAAAAAAAGAAAGGTATATAAAAGAGTATAAAATAAATACTTTAAACTGATAAAAAATCACTTTTTAATAATCGATAAAATAAACTTATATTAATAATTGCCATTATCAAAAGTCCTGATTGACCAATAAATGAAAGAACTAACGGCACATTTGAACGATTAATGATTAACCAAATAGACATATATGTAATAATTCCAAAACGAAAAACAACAAATGTAACTAAAATAATATAGAAGATGATAGATAGTTTCTAACCGGCAAGTAAATAAAAAATTTATATATCTAATAAATAATTCAAAAGTTTTTCAATGTGGTTCATATCTCGAGAAAAAAAACCTATTGTTCATAAAAAAAAAAAAGAAGAATAAAACACGCCTAACGACTCTCAAGATAATTACTATAGAGAAACAAAACATACCTAGATTAAGTATAATATTAATAAGAAAAATTTTACTTCGTCGAGATATATTCCACAATAGGAGCAATTGTCGTAAATGCAAAAATATACTATTTATTTCAAGAAATAAACTAAGAACAGAATATCCAATATATTGACCATAATAAACTGAAATACCAAAGCATCCAATAATCTAAATATTATAAATTTGTTTTCTATTATTCCATTATATATATATATTAGTTCTCACAATAATATGATGTAGAAGATATTCATATGTTTGTCTACCACGTGCTTTTTTTAACATATCAATTGAATCAAAAATAAAATAGCCTAAATAAATAATTGTTTATTTCAAAAAAAACAAAACAAAATAATTTTTGTAAAATAATCAAACCTATTTCAAATGAAACAAATAAATAAGCATTTCTTGTAAATGATGATATTATATCTGTTGTACACATTTTAGGATTTTCTATGAAACTAAATAAAATTTTTATTCATATTTTATAGCAATTTCAATTCTTTACTAACAAATAAATGCTTATAGTTGATGAAAGAATTGAATGAATAAATGATGTAAATACATTTACTTGTTTCCAGTGTTGTCGTTTATCTTTACATGATATTAATTTCGACAATACATGATGTATTGTTGAAAATGTCAAAATACTTGTAATAGATCCTCGGCAAAAAGAATTCCAATCGTAAAACATCGTTTTTAAAGATAAAACAACAAGTATAAATTATATTAGGAGTTTTTTATATTTTCATGATAAAGAACATTTGTCGTTTCTCTTTTATATCGTGATATACACCTTGTATGTATGTTAGAAGATGTTATGTAACGACTAAAATTATAGGTCATTATTTAATATTTGTTTTTTTTTTGGTCAGCTAGACTTTATTATGTTTTTCTTTTGTAAAAAAAAGCCGAATAAAGAAATAGTGATTGAGAAAAGAAAGAAGAGAAAAATGACCAATATTGTACATATTGATGATAATAATAGGAACAAACACAGCAACAACAAAAAAAAAAAGATTCAAATACAAACACTAGCGAATCTCTTTTTTATTCGCCAACAAGAAAAAAAGACAATCATGCACAGAAAACATCAAAAAGAAAAATATATATATATAGATCGATCTTAGAAATCGGGAAACTCTATGTTCTTTAATACTTTTATTTTCACGTTCGTGGCTATCACTCAATTGATGCAATGACAATAATAGATTTTTGAAAGACACATTTATACAAAATCAAATTTATTTTCTATGTTGTTTATTTTCTTATAAGTACAAAAATAGGTTAGAGAACGATGTTCCATTTTTCACTGTAAAACATTTTAATTTTAAAGAAAAAAGAAAATGTCGTCACACAGGTGGAATAAATTCGCCCGTGTGCTGCATCAATCAGTTTCTAGATTGTTCTGAAGAATATCTTTTTGTTTATACATGACATTGAATAAACAAAGAGAAAAAAAAATTGGTAATGAATGCGTTTTTAAACGCTGCATATATAAGGAACCGAAAAAAAAAAAGAGGCGATCGAAGCAAATAAAACAGAGAAAATTTAAAGAAATCAATGCGTGCTCAAACATATGCACGCAGCAAATATGTCAAGTTGAAAAAAAAAGAATTTGAAAAAATTTTAAAGACGAAAAAAGGAAAAAATAATTATGAGTGTACAAATATTCAATCGCCGGGATGTTCAGGGCATGTCCGATTGATACGAAACCAATTGTCGATACAACTAAAGAAATTTAAATAGATTTATACATAATTTTACGAAAGAAAAGCAAAAATTTTGATTATATTTATTTAATGACAAAAGAAAAAATTTCACTGAATATTTTATATTTAAACACAATATTTTATTTCTTCAAAAGTGTTTCTCAAGATCTAATGAATTAGTTCCTATGATCTGAAAATACATCTAGTGAAATATGAAACTATTAAATAAATTCGTACACACTACAGTAAACACTAATTGGAAGTCTTGCATGAAATTGCGTTGATAATCCCAATTTTAATATACCTATTTATCACACGTACTCGATATATAACACATAATAAACCTTCGAACTATCCAATATAGAGAAGAATTAGTGTCATTTATCAATCTGATATTCAACAATATTCCGAGAACGACTATTTTAAATAAACTTTATTGACAAAAATTATCTTTCTTGATTAGAGGTGTAATTATTCGCTCTAGATATTGATTTTCTGATTAGTCAAAGAGAAGATTGTTATAACCTTCTACATAGTATAAAGTATTTAAACAAAATCCGACAAGTAATAGTCTATTAAAAATAAATCCATATTCTAATAAGTCCTTTTGTTGATGTTCGAATAAATATCTTCATTTAAGCACGCAGAATGTTTCTGTCGTTATCTATTATACATGCTGTTCGGCTTCGAAAATTTCATGACTACCCTTTCTTTTTATAAAACACCTTAACATGATATAGTACGAAGTACAATCAGTTACTAAATATAAATCTATTCACCCTCAAATGCGTTTCTATGATTTAGTATATATAGACATCTGCAGGATTAAACGAAGAATATTTAATAAAATGTTGTCTTCTATTTCAAGAAAAAAAAAATATCTAACAAATTATAATCGAATCAAATGTCATTATACTAAATGAATTCTTAAGAAAGTTTCAATAATTTTATTTCCATCATAATAGACTAAATATATTTCATTTTATATATTTAACTTTTACCTTTTATGATAAATACACAGACATGGTAATCGAGCAATTTTTTGTCCCTCTAGTAAATCATCAAGACATATGACACATTCACCTTTATTTTCAGTCAGTGTATCTTCTAGAATAAACAAGAAAAAAAAAACAATGAATTAATAATTTTAAAAAAATTGAAATTTTTTATTTTATCAATAAAACAAACCATTATAATCTATACGTGGTTTTGATAAACATTGAATAATATGTTTATCAAATGAATCACTTGGAATTATTTTATTACATACAGGACATGGAACATCACGAAGTGCGATAAGTATACGTTGTAAACGTCGGCGAGCTTGTGGTGAATCATCATCTGAACTTTGATCATCCGATTCATGTTCAATGCCGACATAACGTAATAAATTAAAATTAAATGCAGCTGCAGCTGTTGGATCAATATTTGTTGATGTTGTACGATGTCGATTATGATTTGATGGATTATTACGAAATAATCCATGTGAATTATGATGACCACTACTTGAACGATGACGATGAGGTTGGGAATGATTATTTGAACTATTTGAATGTGTACGTGGATGAGATAGATTTGTTGATGAACCATTACCCGTATTTCGATGTGCTGTTGTCGATGATGATGATGTTGATGATGGTGGGGTTGTTAAACGTCCACCCATTTTGTTTCTTTATTTTTATTTAATAAAACTTTTAAAATTTACCAAAATTAGATAAATAAAAGAATAAATTAACCAATATTTGAAAACAAAACAAACATAATCATCGACATATCTAAAGAGAAATTCTATTATTTGAATTCTAATAATAAATATCACTTCATAGGAACTAAGCAGGGTTAAATAATCAACAAATAAACATCATACGTCTATCCATTTATTACCTCAAACGAAATGTGTCGACATCTTATTTAATTGACATTGGTGTTTTGATTTGTCCAACAAAACTCTATTCCTCTAAGTTGTCGTCATCACTCACTGAACCATGCAATATTTACGTTAGGTGTCTATATATTTATGTTACCGATGTATATAATAGAAAAAGTTCCTATCAAGTTACATAAAAATAATTAAACAATTTCGTGCTATGGTTCGCCAACTACAACGTAAACGACCTAATGCTAAACTTTATCGTTTCAAATGTATTCATTGTTTGGTACTTTTTGCAGCTGGATGTATTTCAACATTTACAGCTTTTTCATTGACATTATATGCAAGTTCGGATAGTTTAGGTGCACTTATACGTCAAATTTTTTCACCTACTCCACAAGAACCTGAAATTCAACAAACATTTGATGAATTGACTGAACATTATCGACCAAGAGGGTTTCCTGGTAAACAAAGATCAATTAGTATTGATCATAATGTGAGATATAATGATTTTGATTATCGTAAACCTGAAACGTTAACTTATAAAAGTGCAACATACGATAATATTGAAATACTATATCGACTTCCACAAAAATCTTCAATATCGGCTTTATTACTTATATTTCATAGTTGCAAAGATAGAGCTCATGATTGGTTTCATTCTTTCGAACGACAACGTATTATTGGTGCTGCTATAGAACTTGGATATGCTTGTTTAGTATTTCAAGCAACAGATGAAATTAGGCAATGTTGGTCAAATACTGCTGATATTTATGAGAATAAAGATGTGCAAATGGTATCAAAAGGTCTTGATGGTTTTTATAAACAATATCCTAAATTAGGTAAAATGAAAGACTTTTTTTATTTTCGTTTTTATTTTTTAAATTATCGATTATTTTTAAAATTTCTCTCATTTTTCTTTTTCTATTGAAAAGCATCTTTACCACGTTTTACATTTGGTTCATCAAGTGGTGGAATATTTTCAAGTATATTTGTTATTAATCAACATCATCCAATTCAGGGACAAATTATATATATTTCAATTATTCTTCCAGAAGTATTATATACTTACGTTAAAACAAACAATTATCCACCAACTGTTTGGATACATGTATGTAAAAAGTAAAAATAAGAGATAAAAATTTGTCGAAGTACTTACTGATGTTGAATTTTCTCCTATAGTTTACTCGTCAGGTTAAGATCAAAATAATGTTTGCCTGAAACGAAAGAAACAAATAATGATTATTTTTTCATTAGTTTGTTTATTATTTTTTTCACGTTGTCTAGTAATATCGATGTTATTCAATCGATTTGACGTTTAGATACTTATCTGACAGTAATTATTTATCGACACAAAATTTTTTCTTATCGCCTTGAAAATACGTCTGCATGTGTAGGAGTGAAAAATAAAGGTCAATAAATTTAGCCCTTTGAGTCCGGGAGTTTTTTTTAAAACTAAAAATATTTATAATTTCAAATCAATGTTTATTTTTGAAAATATGACCAAATACATAATTCAGAACACTTTCAGAGTATGATAATCTTTAAAACAATCCGTTACACACAACCCTACATCACATTCAATACATTCATACAATGTATCTGTTCTTGACTTGTCTCTCCTCACAGTATGAGCACAAACGTAACACTTTCTCCTCCGTGTTGCTTGAGTNCTCAGTCAAATCTCAACTTGGGCACATATCCTCTTAGACTTTTTCTAGTCTATGCATTCCCTACTTGTGGACAAAATTTCAGCTCAAAAGCTTGTTAGCACCTCGGGTAGTTCCCTCGTTAGACATGCATCGGTACCAGTATACTGAGTATTAGTATAACTGGTCGATGGCTATGGATTTTTCTTGATAATCAGATTTCTTGCAGACTATTATCAAAGATTCAGTTTTCTGTATTATAATGCAGTATAAAGTTTTAGCTATTCCTGTCAATGCTAATATAAATCATTTTTTGTTGTAGAAATATACTTTAATGCTATTATTCCCTCAATTCAAAGGATGGTCATATAAAAGAAAATGTGTTTGTTTGTGTATATGTTTGCAGTCGCGTGTGCATAAGACAGATCAAATTTTAAAAAAACACGTCTATATTTTATTACTTTCGTTATGTAGTAAAACATACATATTGTGACGGTAAGAAACAATAGAATTTGATATAAAAGAGAATTTAGATTAAACGTATTGATATTCTGAAATGAATCACAATACTGAGTACTTCATGACACAGTTTTATTTATTTAGAAGAAAAGATGGAAAATATGCTATACCAAAAAAAAAACAATCATCAATTCGATGTCCAACTTTATATTGCTTAAAATCTCGCGAATAAATATAGTTATGATTGAAACATTGTTAACTAGCGAGTTGAATATTTACGTTGAAGTTTTGATGATGGCTTATATACAGGTATTTGATATTTTGGATATACAGTATTTAGTATGATAGAAAGAACATTTATTGTTGCCGTACATGATGATAATTCATCATGCATTTTACATATATTTTGTTGCGTGCTCTTTCACTGTAGGAACTGTTTTTCTGCGTTAATATGTAATTCATCAAGTGCACGCTGATGTATTTCTTCTTCTATGCTTGAACCTTGATTTAAGTTATCGAGTAGAAGTTCATAAGATAAAGCTTTTTTTTTATAAATCTTCAAAAATTGATCCATCGAATCGATAGACATAGAATGAATTAAATGCATCTTCAACTAATACTACCTGACTTTGGTCATACGCTCTTATTTTATCACTAATTCACTTCGTCTTTGTCTTAGTTTGGGTTTTCAATAGGCATGTTTCTTCCAACATAAGTTCACGTATTTTAGTTTTCTACTTGTTCATGCTTTTATATGTCAATGATTTGTTTTGGTAAGGCTTGACGGTCCGGACGGCGTCGTATACCCAAAATTAGTGATATACTGACATACTCGTTCACGATCTTATGCAAATCTTTTCTTTTATGTATTTCTATTAATCCACGTTGACATATATCGCTTTGCAAACGCTCATACATAATTTCTAGTACATGTCGATATGCTGATTCGATAAGTTGTTGCGGTTTAGGTGGTCTCCAAACCCAATACTTATGACTGCTGGTGTATGTCCGATTAAGAATTAACTACTGTCGTTCTTCTAATGTTGACCTTCTGAACCATCACCACTCGTCAGACGGTATATCCCACACTTGCTTCAAAGAACATTTATTATCTTCATCAGGATCAATGTCATCCTCATTTGTAATTGATCCAAATCTTTTTGCATTTTCCTATGTTCTCCATATAAGTTTCTTTGGGTGTTTTAATAGCAAATGTTTGAAAAGAGAAAAACAATGTTCAGCAATTTTATATACATGATGACGAAGACGAGGTCCAAAGAATTTGTAAACGCTTAAAATAAACATAATAAACCAATATATTTGATCAATCACTTTAAAATCAGTAAAATCATATTCTTCTTTAGCCGTTGTCATCGCAAATCAAACAGTCATATCTTGAATAATAGATGGTCTAATTATCAGTAAATATCCTTCTAACAAAGAACTAAATACTAAATTTGAAAAGAAAATTTAATCGACCTTCCGTAGTGCTGGATCTGCTTATGGTCTAATACCAAGCCAATCGAGAAGAGCTATAATAGGTATAACATCATATCGTTTAGGTAGATGAGTGAATAGTTGTTGAACTGAATGGAATGAAATTGACTCAAGAATGAAAGAAAAGTGTTTATTTTCAATGTGTGGATCGAGTTTATAATGACCATGTTCGTCGCGTGCCGATTCAAATAAATCCGTAGAAGAAACAAGAGCAGCTAAATATGGGATTTTTTTCTATTTTATTTTGATCAAGAGTCAGAGTTTGATCTGAAGTAAAGCAAAATGTTTTTGCCGCTGTTATTGACTCATCAATATTGTCGATCATTGCAGGAATGTTTCAATACAACAAAATATCTGTTTTATTTATTTTTTTATATGTTTATAAATATTCAAAAATCATTACAAAAATATCTAAGAGACCACATACATTTCTTGTTTGAATGCAATTAACAAATTTTCACATATGCGTAACAAAGCTTGAGTAATAGGAACATTTCTTTCCAACACGTTCGAACGAAACATATTACTTATACATCGCCATCATTTTTGTAGAAAAAATATTGGATTTTTTTCAGAAGTTTTCTTTCTTTTCAATATTCATGTTAGAAGTTTTTAAGAACAAGCAAACATGATTAATTTATGTTTTTTTCCAACCATCACGTTTTTCTTTTATTCCAGTTTTGTTTTCAAACATGCTGATAAAGATAATAGTATCTTCTTGTAAACACGAATTCTTATAAATGATTATCATTTCAAATAGATTCAAATTAGAAAAAGAATATTGTTCACAGTCGTTTTCTAAACATAATGTTAGATTTGACCATAATAACTTGTTCTCAAGTCCTACAATTCAAACATTTTATCATATTTTAATTTAAAAGAATAAAACAAATAAAGAATTCTGTATGGACCCGCTAAGGTAATTTTTCTATCTTATTTCTTTCGTTTATTAATAAATGCTATTCTTTCTCTATTCTCAAGCATGTAGAAATATATCAAGATAATGAACATACTATGTCTTTCGAATAAAAATATCGAAACAAGTTTCTTTTACTTCGTTCTCATCATACACATAGAAATCTCATGTTTTCTGTTGTGATAATTTCGAGCAGGAAAACACGTAAGATATCTTAGATCAGCATTCGAATATTTCTCGAAAGAATTCACTCCAAAGAACTTTTCAAACCAGCCAAACAACTCAATAAGCTCTATCCAGGCCAAATATTCGTTCTGCTCGAACACCCTCGTCAGATGACAAAAATCTTCAGATACCATAAAAAAACTTTACGAAATGCAGTCAATTCTCGAATAATCGGTCGCAATTCACTCAGAAAAACTTTCTAACTAAACTATCCACTTTTTCGGAGTAGATCTCGATAAGCAATATTGAATGCGCACTTCTAGTATTCGATTACATGCTTCCTTCCCCTCCAAAACCCCAAATTCGAACTAGGAACCAGGTATTTTCCATAGAACCTATCGCAATTCGCCCACGAGAACTTTCTGACTAAATCATACACCTTTCCAAGTAGATTTCGACGAACTCCATCGAATGCACACCTTCCCAACTCGACTGGGTACACCATACCCCTCAAAATGGCTAATCCATGACCCAATTCCTGGTTTTTTGCGAGAAAATCTGTGATGATTCACACAGGTGGACTTTCCAACTCAATCATTCACCTTTCTTGGAAAGTCGCATGGTTTAATTGGAAATTTCTCGTGGATGAATCGCAATAGGTTATTCGAGAAGTGACTGCATTTCGTAAGGTTTTTTGATGATATCTGGAGATTTTTTTTTGTCATCTGAGGGAGGAGTTCGAGCGGAACAGATATTTGACCTTGATAAAGCCTGTTTAGTTGTACTTGAAAATTTGTCTGGCTTCTTTGGAAAGTTCTTTGAACCAAATCCTTCCGGGAAATATTCAAATCCTGTCCTAAGATATCCTATGTTAACAATGATGAAAATATATGAAAGAAAAAAAATTTTCGATTTAATAATGATCTTTAAGACGTCTATGGGCTGCTTCGATGATGATATTTTGCATCAGCATTATCAACAACATAAAGTTCTTTCATAAGTAAAGGATTTTCATCATTGAAATTATTTTATGTTATTCTTTTCAACATTTTGTTTTTTGATAGATGAACATATTATAAGTGGAATAACATCTCAAAATAAAGACTGAAAACGTTTGATGATAGCTTTTTTTTTAGCAGCGAATATTTTTCGGTAAGAGAATTTTGAAGAATAAATTGTGTTTTATTTCTCTAAGGATATTAGAAATTAATTGATATCGAAACTTTCTTTTATCTTGTTAGATTTGATATTGTCGAAAGGTTAACGCAAAAAAAGCCCTCTACATTTTTTTATTGCTGTATATATTTTTTTGTAAAATAATCCAATGAAAAAATAAGTATTTATAAAAAGAAGCAAAACGTCTTCTATCACTGGTAGAGAATGATCCTTTTGGTAGATTATTCTTTGTTGTTGTGTCATTTTTTGATACAATCAATTGTGTTATCATCTGCAATTGACAATAGCATTAATGGTTTATATAGCGCAAAGCATAATCAATGACTCATAAAGGGTTTTATCAGATTATGTGTCAACTGCAAATCTTTTCGTGTGTAATATCTTAATTTATGCTATTTCGAATGCAAGAACACTAATAAAAAAAAGAAAAAAAAACATTTTTTTAATCATATTATTCACCTTATTAAGGCTTTAAAGATAAATTAGATGAACATTTTTTTTAGATCACGAGCATGGAATTACATGAAAAAAAATTCCAAACCTTGAAGAAAAGCGAAAGATTATTATATTGATTGCTCTCATATTAGACCTCTCTTATGGTTACTTTTGCGAACATTCTTCGTAGAATGGAATAGAACGTTAACATGTATTAAATTGAAGAATGAAATCATCAGTTTTTTTTTTCAAATAGTAATCTCTTTTTGCCATGTCTTTCTCTGAATATTCACTACTAGAGAAAAAAAAATCTATCTTTTGTCATACGAAGTTGTCCATCATTTAATATTCAAATAAATAGAAAATCAATTGAAATTTGCCATAACTATTGAATTAGAATGCGTCTGTTAAGAACTCAAATATAACAAATATTTGCAATGTAAAGAATTACAAACCCCTTCAATGATATCTACTTATTTTTAATTATTCATGAGTATTTATTTTTTTTTTGGTTTTTGATGGGTTGAGTAAGAACAAAAATAATTTATCAGTGTGCCTTTGATTTTGAAACTAAATTAAAGGAATATAAATAAAACTCTTTGTTTTTTACTAAATTTAGAATATGATATTATTTATACATTGACATATAAAGCTCCTGAGTTTCTACTTTTATTGTTTTGACAGAAAACTATACTTTTACAATGAAAAACATCTGAGATAAACAGAAAACATTCAATATACTCTAAGCATGGACACTTTTATAAATCTTTTGAAAAAGTTCTTTATGTTTTTTCTCGATAGCATATCGACGTGATTTAAATGTTGGTGTTAAAAGTCCATTTTCAATTGTAAATGGTTCTTTAATAAAGTCAATTGCTTTAACTTGTTCATATGACATTAAACCACGTTTTTTACCTTCACAAATCATATCATCAAGTACAATTTGTTTTAATTTAGCATTCAATTCTGGTGATATTGTTGGTTCAACAGTATATCCTTCACTTTTTGCCCATTGTTTTACATAATCATCATTCAGTACAATAATAGCAACAAGAAAACTTTCAAACGAACCACCATAAACAAAGATTTGAGAAATAAATCGACAGCGTGCATAAACATCTTCAATTTTTTCTGGTGCTACATATTCACCTTGACTTAACTATAAAATAAACAAAGAAAAAAATTGAATTTAAAAAAATTTTTGAGATTTAAAGTATTTTGAAATAGATTTTTCGATCATCTTTAACATTATAAATTCATGATTTCTTACAATGTCACTTCTATCCAATCTCACAAATAACGGATAATCGAGAAGTAAAAGAATAAAATGTTCATTCACCTTGCAACCACTTAAATGAATCTGTAAAAATTTGAAAACATTGAGATTGAATCAATACTTTGTATTGTTTCAGGCTATAGGTTCAAGATTTCTCTAGGACTTTTGGTTTAGCAGTTACGAATCGAACTTTGAGAGGTGCAAAAATTAAATTTTGACAGAAAATTTACGTTTGTGTGTGATATCAATTATCTTCTTGACTGCATACATTATACTACTGACTTTTTAAAATAGAACTAAAGGCCAGATTGCTTCCTACAAAGTGATATACGAATCCATAGTTTTAGAACAATCATTCAGAAATGGCTGAGCTCTCATTACAAGTCGGGTGTTCATAGAAATAAAAAATTATGGCAATTCTCCTACAGGCTATAACTGGAATATAGTATATAAGCCGGAAGCTCGCTCTAGTTCGCGAAATAAATCATCCTATGTAGTAAAGCAATTGTAGAGAAGGAGAGAGACTTAAGGAGCTAAAATGTAAATGAACATTTTGACTAATTACTTCTGGATCGTTCGTTACTTTCATCTATTGTTTTAGTACATGTGTATCATATACGCTTTTCAAACTTTTGTTCCTTTTAAACTTTTACATGTAGAATAGTAACTATTCTGTAAATGTTTTGGTGAATGTCTGAGTGTTATCTTCCATGAATAATTCATTAAGCATGTTATAAAAACAAAGATATGCAATTGAATGACTAAAAGGTATTCTTTTGAATACTCAAAACTGCGATGAAAATTTACCATAAATAAATACTAATACTAACCTTATACATATTTTTCTTTCTATCAACAATTTTCATTGTCATATGTGGTGTCCATCGACCAATATCACCTGTATGTAACCATCCTTCTTCATCAATTGCTTCACGTGTTTTAGCTTCATCTTTTAAGTAACCTTTAAATAAAGTTGGACTTCGAAAACATATTTCTCCAATACCATCTTTAGCATAATATTCTTTTTCAGGTACATCAACTAATTTAACATAACTCATTAATATTGGGATACCTATTTCACCTGATTCAGTATCATTTACTGTTTGTGAAAAAATGATTACACATTCTGTTTGTCCGCAACATTCAATAAATGGACATGAAAATGCACAACGTGAAAATCGACAAACTTCAGGTGAAAGTGGTGCACCTGTTACAAGAACACGATTTATTTTACCACCAAATGATTGACGAATTTTTTCAAATATAATTTTATCCCATATTGTATTTTGTGAAAAAGATCCACGTCGAATAAGTGCTAATTTACCTTGAATTGACAATTGGAATAAAATACGACCAATTCTACCTTTTTTATGTAAGTCTGACCGGACTTTATCATATAATCTATTAAGTAAACGAGGTACCATTGGTAGAAGGGTTGGCCGAAAATCATGACAATCATCGACTAATTTCTCAACTTTGCCTTGCCAAAAACCGACTTCTCCACCTAGAAAATTCAGAGAACATATTATATAAGTGTACTCCACCCTTTTCGAAGTTTTTGGAAAACTGTCTATTAGAAAAATTTGAAGCTTTCAGAACAGATAAATCTTGAAAAGTAGAGAAAAACTTGTCCTAGACTGAAAGTTTTCTGGTACTGTCTTCCACGAAATATTGCGACAGCGATAACCTCAATTTTTGTTCCAGATGCTACGTTCGATCGTGCTGAAATCTTTTGTAAAAGTACGAAACACTGTTTTGTGTAGTTATCTTTCTATTTTGTGTCTTTCTAAAGAAGAAATCAAAATATCGAAGGAATCCTTGCAAACACATGTTGTTTTTTAAATACAAATACTAAAAGTCAACAGAATAGCATTTTTTCAAACAAAGAAGAAAAATACTCATCCAAAACAGTGTATAGTATAAGTGAAAAAAATTCAGTTCGATTGAACGTATTAAATCAGAGAAATGAGAACATTTTTACATTTTTTTATGATAAAGGTTTTCTAAGAAAATGTGAAACAATTTACAGTTTTGCTAGGTTGATTGCTTCTCGAATTTCTTAATGTCTAAAGACTACTTTCAATTCCAAAATGTACTTAGTAGATAGATACTAATTCAGACCATATAATGGCCACAAGAAAATAAAAATATTGAGTCACGAAACGGAAGGAGGTAACCTTAACAATACTTAAATGTCTACTATACCTAAATAAGTAACAGCAATGATTGTTCCAGAACCAAACACATGTGCTAAAGGCAAATAATTCAATATTCGAGGAATTTCTTCAGTTTTCGACGTTATTGCTGTTAAATTAACAGCAATTAGCATAGTAAATATGGCGTAAACAAAACTTTCATGTGCAAGAATACAACCTAAATTCACAAATATTTATTTCAAAAGCGGAACTAAAATTATATATTTTGTCTACCTTTTGGTTCTCCTGTACTTCCACTTGTATACATAATTACTGCGGTATCAGTTAGTTTTGGTGGTACTAATTCAACTGGATTATTTCGACCAATTTCTCTTAATTTATCAAATGTAAGAAGATTTAGGTGTTTTTCTTCAGCTAATTTCTTTAAGTCATCTGTTGGTTCAATAAAACAAACAATTGTTTTCAATGCTAATGTTTCATCTTTCCATTCAATTAAACTTTTTACACGTTGTAAATTATCAGCAAAAATTAATTCAACATCACTTTGACTTATTATAAATTTGACACCATCTCGACCAAGTGAATCATAGATACCTATTGGTACCATTGAATATGGCCAGGCCGCATAGAGACATAATGCATAATTGACTGATGCTGAAGAATAAATACCATAAATTGTTTCGTTTGATGGTTTAAGGCCAGTATTCACTATACCACTACCAATTTCTTTGATAATTTCGAATGCTTGTCTGACAAAAAAAAAGATTACATTTAATTATTCATATCAATATATCACTTACTTATGAGTATAGGATTTAAATGGTTGATCAGATGATTGTCTATAAGAAAAGTGTGGTCGATCACCACCCACTTGAATACCATGTAAAAGAACTTCATATAATGTTTTTGCATGAAAAGACGAAAGATCTTTTCTTCCATTTGCAAAGTCCGGATGTGCATATATATGTTCTTTAGGGTCTATTTCAACTGCACCTTTTGGTAGTAATGGTTTTTTGAAAACTATTTGAAGGAATGAGAAAAGGTAATCCAATAAAGCACTAATAACTATAACCACTCCCGTGATTATGGAAACAGATATGATCGACACCATAAATTCTATTAAACAAAAATGATAAACATTTAATAATATATACCAGAACGTTCGTTTTTTATCTGGCTACCGAACCTGGCACGACTCACTAGTTTTCGATATTAATTTGAATGAAAATGAAGAGAAAAAAGAACTCTATGCATTCGAACATTCTCTCTTAGATAATTAACAAATACAGAATAGTATGCATTTTTTTAAAAATATTGTTTCTTCACTTAACATACAATTGAAAAATTATATGTGCTAACTGTAATGTAACGTTATATAACTATTCTTAAGCAAATGTATATATTGATTCAGATCGATACGAATAAAAATTAAAACAAAGAAAAGCAAGAATAAAAATCAGTAAAGTATCAAGACGAAAGAATTTATACATCGAATCTTTGCATTAGAAGCAGATGATGACGCATGCTTTAAATGTCTTACTTCTAGTGTGTGTATCGAATAAACTTTTTTTCCGTTCTTTGATAGATAAAAATGGAATGTAGTAAATATTTGTTGTTTTATCTGATTGTCTAACGAAAATCACGTGTTACCATTACAAATATAAGAATCAAAGATTCATGGTAAAGGATAATATTAAACAGTTGTGAAAGACATTCTTCAATGGCCGATTATGATTATAATTAGTCATGAACTAGACAGACTGTGAATCAGGACTAAACCTACTCACAAATATATTCATATCAACAACAGTAATATGAGAAAAGAATTGTAGATATTAACTTTTCTAATCGTTTATTTGAAATACTTTTTTCAACTATTATTCGTATCTTCATATAAAATGTATAATGAATTGATGATTGATAAGAAATAGCAGAAGTAAGTAGGGTGGCCAATTATTTTTCGGATACGCTTTCTAATATCAAACTGCCATGACCATAATCATAAATCCTAAAAATACTATCTACCTATCACGACCTGCTTTCATAAACTGTATATTAATGACGAAGACGAAAGTTATCGACTCTCTTGTCAAAAGTGACAAGGACCTTTCTTGCAACAACATTAACAAAGATTTTGAATATAAAATAACAAAGATTATCTCATAAGAGTATGATGAATAACTAAAACTAAGCTTAAAAGTTATCCTAATTATTAAGTATTGCTATTTCTATTCATACAAAAACATGAAAAAAAAATTATATAACTTAAAAGATGAAATCATTTGTGAAATAGACGCTCTAATCTTGCACATACAAATGCAGGACACTTGATTGCTCATGACTGTGATAATCTATAGTCGCTACAATCATGCTGATTACAAGATAAAAATAAATAAATTTCCTTGTAACTACATCTTTAAAAGAAACGTTCTTCTAGTAACATATTGATAACCTTCGATGATAAGATTAAGAATGTGTTTTATCTTATTACAATTTCCGTTTACTAGAGAAAAGATAGCTTTACTAATTCGTTTGTTGATATATGTAAAATCAAATATTATTAAAAGATATGTACGATTGAGAACATGTTTGAAACATCTGCTCACGAAAAAACATGACACAAATACAATCCTCGTGAAAACTGCTAGGACATTCAAGAATGACTCTCCAAAATTGTACATGTCATTCGAATGAAGCTTTATATATATATATATATATGCTAAGTGTCGCTAATGGTTAAGCTCTTTTTATTATAATAATAATAATTTGAATTTGTACGATGTAAAACCAAAGCTTAACCTGTAATTATACCTATGAGATAAACAAAGTTTACTTCGAATGAAATATAAAATTGCGGTGAGCGATTCTTGAATATTCCAGAATTTGTTACCAGGATTGAGAATATCTACGTCCGGATACTAATAGAATATTTCAAATATAAATATAAACGATAGAGTAATTTTTCTCATTAACTTACAGATTAGTCAATAGTTGTTTTATTCGATGCAGGTTCTTTTTAAATATGTTTTCGCATCTTTATTCGACAAATGAAAAATATCTAATAACTATAATAATTAAGCAAATAATATCTTCACACGGCTGCAAACCATGGTGACCTTCGAGCTCTTTTTTTTCTATTCTGTGCTCTTTTTCTGTTTTCTCTTATAAGGGATGGGATTGTCGGCGTTTTTTTCCTTTCTGCCGGATACGTGCTTGATATGTAACAGCGCTTACTTCATTTTTCGTAAGAAGAGAGAATACCCGATTATTTTCTTTATTAATGCGCAAAGAAGATCAGAGAACTGGAAGTGAAATAATATTCTTAACATTAATCAGTTGAAGACAAAAATATTTCTATCTCAATTTACCGACAAATATGATCAATTCAACTTGGATCTGAAATTAATTTAACATTTATTATAAATTTTTAATCTGGAATAAAGAAATAAAACATAGTTAAGAAATAAAAGACAGAAATCTATTTTCATGATTATTTCAATAGCTATATTTTTTTCAAAAAATTTGATCTAACGAAAAGAAATATTTGAACTAAAATGACAACTAATAAGATAAAATGTTTGATGAGGGTTATCACCAACTCAAGAGAATTGTGCAAAGTAGTATATTAAAAAATATTCTCAAGCCATCTATTGTATTGTTAAAAAGGAGGATAATTATTTTCTCATGCTTTAGTGGTATCATCAAGACGAAAGCAATATGTATATAATAGATATAATGTGTTTGATAGATTTTGCGTCTGTTTAGGACATGAAATACTGAATACCTGAATAAAGTAAGGTAAAGTTTGGAACATATTTTCATTGGATATCGATATTTAAAACCTTGTAGGCTTTTGTATTGAAAAAAAAAACAGTTTTCGTCTTTTAGACAAATAATTTGCAATACTACTTAATGCATCATAGTTTAACAAATTGTTTTCTGTATCATTAAATTATTAATATAGGCTATTTAGTAAAAACAAGATCCTCCTTATCAATGTTGAATTTTATACGACGAAAATGATTTCTTTATATTACAAGAACATTTTGTTTTCTTCATTATAAGACGTATCATGAGCAAACTATTGTAGTAAGAGATAGTGATTCAATCTTTTTTATACCAGTCATACCATAAACAGAAAAACAAAGATATTTCCTCCTTTGAAGTTTTCTCTTGCATTGAAGTTTTCGCTCTGAATTTGTTTTTTGCTGTTATCTGTCGGTTTTGGTGATATCTTCTAGAACGCACATAATTAGAGTACGTAAGATATAAAGTTTTCTTCCTCTTTTCATAGCGAAGCATCCCTTTCTTTTCAAAGGGTCCATCTCAATCTCGTTAAGTCGGATTCCACCGGGCAGGTTTCAACTCCAATTGAATATGATGACTAAATACTTTCTGAAGTTATCTGATTACTCATAAAGTTTCCAGTTGATAGTCAATTCCTGAATTCCTTAGGTTTTGATTAGGCTTAAAGTTGTCGAAATCAATGGAATTCGGCGGATGGGAACTGTCGTATTCAGCATTATTTGATACTATCTAATGTCAAAAAATCATCGAAATTTGCCCTTTCAAATTATGGTTGAAATTAGATTTCACGATCAAACTCTTAATATCTGCCATCGGTATATTTCAGATTATATAAGAATCGAACAGTTGTATTCATTCAATTTCATTGGTTTTGCCAGGGTGGATCCTATCTCAAGAAGGTATCCACAGTTACTGGATACAAATGAAAAGCCCTATAATAGATTGGCTATTGGTACTCAGCGTTTCGTGGAGACCGTAATGACAAATAATTGGATTCTCAACATGTCTCACTAAGTTTAGTTAAGCGAAGCCGATCAGAACCGACGACACAATAATAACATTATTATTCGTGATATCGAGGTCAAGAAGAGTACGCTCCCAGTGACGTAGATTTTAGAGCTATCAATATTATGCTTTCGGAAATCTACACTTCGCGTTTCACCTGTTATAGCATAAGCTGTAGTAGTCATTGCATGTCTGCTTCTTGTCCAACAAATTATACTTTTTTGAGCTCGGAGCTGATATAATTTCTGCAACATATCAACATTGTCTATGAGCGCAATCTACAAATTTTTGCTAAACTATGTAGGCGTGGTACATATAATTTATTAAGTGCTACCCATTAGAACGGTATACCAACAACTTTGTCAGGGACACCTTGTCGAGCACTCATAAGATCTCAAAATATATTTAGCAAACTTGTTCAATAAACTTTCAAAATTCGAGACATATATTCAGTATATCGTCAGACTGTAATCAAAACAGAATTTTGGTAATATGGAACTATTTCTAGCTATATAACCAAAGTTTGCCGACGTACATCTTATATTAAGAACAAACTTCTGGTACATGTGATAGAGATCGTTCAGATTATACTTGATCAGATTTCTGTTCATTTTAGATTCTATTCGGTGGAATAAGTAGCGTCTTCTGTGTGCCATATATTCAAGATCATTACCTTCAAGTAGGGCCAATCTTCTAAATCTAGAATTGCTTATGCAATGTTTCGAGGAGTCCAAAGATATTTTTCTCATGTTCACGTATATTTCTTCATTACAGAATACACGTATTCTGATGAATGTCAACTACAGCAAACGAATAATGAGACCACACCATTAAAACTTCCAGAACCGTCAATTTTTTTTTGACAATTTCGAGCTTTCACATGTTACAGACGAATGAATCGCTTATTAAAGAAGCATCCATCAGTGAAAAAGACAGGTATCATATTAAAACGAACATAAAAAGTCGAGTGCATGTTGACCAAGCATCTTCAAAAAGTCAAATCTGGTATATCCAGGTACTCCTCGAAAAGTTGCAGGTAGCTCGGACACAACATAACAAAAATTGGCTATTAATCACTGATAACCATTTCTTAGGCTAAGACTTTGCCGAGTCGACATTAGACGATGATCATAAAGATAAAGATTACACAATGAGTGCCATACTAGTCTAAATAGCTTGTTTAATCTCTATAAATAGGACCGTTTTTCAGAAATGCAGCTATTTGTGAACAGAACTTTCTTAGAGTAATTACTTTCTGGACTGATGAATCATCATCACTAAGCACTATTTCAAGTAGATCTGGTACCAATTGAATTTTCTTTAACCGGACTGTACTAAACGGTTGCAATTTTTGACTTAGCCAGTGTAAAATCGGCTGTTGTAGTTGTAGAATTCAATCAGTGAAAAGTCAATCTTTTTTATAAATCAAGTAACAAGCTATTTATTTTGAGAAAGAGCTTATTAATATAGCTCGACAACAAGACTGAGTGAAATTTATACAACTTGTAATATTTCTAATACTAAAACAGTTTATTAGGTCCGTCACATCTCATACGCACTCTTACTATGGAAGCGAAAGTAAAATCGTTTTGAAATCTTTCATGTGACATCTTGTAATAAATGATCTAGGACGATACCTGCGTCTTATTTTGACTGGTTTTTCCTTAATACATACACCATTTCTTCACCACAAACGATAAATTTGAATGTTTTCACATTTTGAAACCATTATTTAACATGCTTGAAAGTAAGGTATCGCGTTATTCTTAATTACCGTGGAAAAGCTAATAAAAAAGTGTATTACTTCTAAACGAACGAGATTTACTTTTATTTATTAGTGATAATATATATATCCTCACGCATGACCGCGCACATATATGTACATGACACAGGGAGAGAACCAATAGAGGAGAGAAATAAATGATAACAACAAAAGAGAAAAGAAGAAAAAGTGAAAGTGAATGGAGGGTTATGATAATGTGATATGACTCTTAATAGTACTCTCCTCTTATTTTGGATGTGTCCACACACATCAATGATAATATATAAATTAATGGAGATCTTTCCATAAAGTCATATGCTTATTTAAGCATTATAGATAATGTAGATAAAAAAAATATGTCAATGTAATTTTGAACAATCTCCATTATGAATATCATGATTCATGGTTATCATTCCAAGAATATTATTGATAGTTTATATAAATAATAAACTATGTATTATCATTTATACTTGTGAATACTTACGGCATACCAAAAGTAGGGACAGTGATACTTTAATACCGTATAGTAGACTTAAAGAAGCTTTCTATAGAGTCTGATAGAGAAAAAAAGCTATCTTTCTATACTATTTGATCATACTTCAGCTAATATCATAATAATAAAATTTCGATAAGATGTGTTTCGTTATCATATGTGCGGGTTGTATTAATACTCATTTTAAAAAATACGAATGAGAAGTTTTGAATAACTTTTGACAAAAACAAGATAGAGAATTGCGGTTTTCACCGTTGAAAAGAGGAGATGAAGACGCATCGAATCATGTATTCCAGATTTCTTGATCCGTTTTTTGTAAAGTTTTCAATTGATGTTTTTAAGAACAAACTTATCTGGTAAGTTGTTTAGAATGAATTCTTCAGTTATCAAGTATAAACTCAAACCACTAATCGAAGATCAACAAAGTATGGAAAGCTGAGATGAATAATAAGTATTCTAATCGAGCCTCTAATATTATTTTGTAGCAAAGTCTGTGAAAAAAGCTTACTTTTGTGTTTTTTCCTTTTTTTCATAAAAAAAAAACATTTTTCCGACTGTAAGAAAATTGAATAAAAATACCTCAGAAATCAATATTAGAAAAACCTACAATACACGATTCGATGCGTCTTTATCTTCTCTTTTCAACGTTGAAAATCGTACTTTTCTATATTGATTGTTTCTATCAAAACTTATTCAAAAAATACTCACTAGCCTTCATGCAACCGTGACACATGTGAACAAGACAGATCTTATCAGAATTTTATTATTTTGATATTAGTTGAAGTATGATCAAATAGCATAGAAAGATAGAGCTTTTTTCTCTCTATCAGACTATGCGAAAAGAAAGTTCCTTTAAGTCTACTATACGGTATTAAAGTGTCACTGCCCCCTACTTTTGGTATGTCCTAAGTATAATAGTTGTTCATGAATTATAAAACATATTTATGCACATGATCTAATTAGTTTCTTGCTATGATGTATTAGCAGAAGAAATATCAGTTGTACTTTTTTTATCAATATATTTTAAAGCAACATCAAATAATTTTAAATATCAAACATGCTTAAGAATTGATATATCAAATAAAAAGAAATTATAAATGAATTTAATCATTAAACGATCAGACCTTGTAAACAATGTATTTGTTAATAGATATAGTGTACCTTATATTTGATTCAATATTAGCCGGTTTTGATGGTGATAATAATGCTGTTACATCAATTGATGTTTGATGATCTTAATCAATTTGAATATGAATGTCCTTTTCAAATATGTTCAAATTCTGATTGTTACTGCAATTGACTTCGGTTTATATCTTTATCACTATTTTTATTATTATTAATCTGTTTGATCATTTTTCTTGTTTATATTTCTTCCCTTTTGATCAAAATTGAATGGTTCAATAATAAAATAAAAACCTTCTTCATTATATGTAACACACGTTTTAATTAATAGATGCATAGGTAAAATAAAATTCATTAATAACAGCATTATAATCACATAATTTCTAATTAAACCTTAAATAATATCAATTAAGATTTTTTTTTAATGATTATTTGATATGATTCTTCAATTAATTCGTGAGATAATGTTAATATTTAACCCCATCATTTTATACATTGTTCTCTAAATGAAAAATAATTAATCCGCATATTTGTTGTTGCTTGTTTCCGAATTTTAAGCCAAACAATACCTCGCCTCGATGTCGATTTATGGTAATTGGATGACTGGTATGAATATTGTCTTTCTTAAGTTGAGCTCGAGTTTTTCGATAACCAAACTTTTATAAATTAGTCGTTTAATTCGAGGTTGAAAATCTGGTCGTGTTTTCTGTTTTCATTTATAATGTTTTCATTGTTGTTTTTCTGATTCAGATGATTTTATTGTTGTTTCTATATGTGATTGTTCTTGAATTTAATGGAAGTCATCCATTTCTTCTTGTGTTGCTTGCATTTTTAAAGCATTTTGTTCATCAAATTATGGTAACAATACATGGATTTGTTTATAGAAGTTTTAGTAATATAACTTATGTCATTACTCCTAACTTTCCTTGAAAACATACGAAAATATAATCGAGTAACAGCAGCACAATCATTTGCTATATATTTCTTCATTTGTATACATTTTTGCTTTACCGTATTGATGTTGACTAAACAATTTATTCTTCCATGTATCGAGTTTTAAATCAAGATCACTTTGTCATGTATTGATTGTTTCTGACTTATTTAAAAACTGTTTTAATTGCTGATTCAGCAGCATCCTGACGAGACAATTTAGCATTTGAATCATAATGAGTAAGATGACTACAATCACAATAAATGTTATATATTTTTTCTTCCTCATTAGAATCATTGTGCCCACTAGGCATATCATATATGTCGAATAATGTTCGCCTGGCTATTGTATAATGCCTTTCCATTCTTGAATGCATTTTACATTAATTATTTCATTTCCTAAGTAAAAACCTGTAGATTAATTTCCTCTTTACATTACCAAAATGAATCAGTTCAAGATAATTAAAGTTTCATAGTTCTTTAGCCAGTGATCCCTATGATGTAATTTCGTTATTATTGTTCAAGATTATTGAGCGACATTTCTTCATTCGTCGTAACAAAAGTGATTTTCAATCAGGTATATAATAAGCATCAATTAATATAATCGTTGAATGATTAATCGAATGTGTAACTTCAATTTGTATTAGTGCTCTTTGGCTTTATTGTTTAGTTTTGTTGTATTCTGTATCAATTGTATTTCGTTTGACTTCTTTTGCCTTTATAATTAATTCATTAACTGTTACCACCGTCAATCAATAATGAAGATGAATCATGTTGGTGTTCGATAATGAATGAAAAGTTGAAAATTTTATCGTTAATTCTTAATATTTTTATTTTTGAGTGATACGACGCCAATTTCATTGCTATTTAGTACTTCATTTATAATAATATGCTGATAGATCAGATAAAGTTCATCGGACACGAGACATAATAATAGACTACTAAAACACAAATTGTACAGATTATTATTAGTTAGACGGGGTGAAATGAATTTTCCTCTCTTATAAAATGTGTTTTCTTCTTTATGCATAGATCATGGCTCGATGAATATTCATATATGAAATTTTTCTTTCCATTGATGTGGTGTATGTATATATATTACATTTTTGTTTTATGAGCATAAGAAAATTGTTGACCTAGACTGCATGTGTCACTTTCTGCATTATACAGTATGCGCACAACTGTTAAAGTGCATCGATTATTGTACACTGTGATTGAACAATATGTCAATTCAGTGGTATTGGTTTCGATGTTCCAGATGATTTCTGACGACAATGATTATATTACGGGCATGGTAAGCATGAATTTAAATAATGTTTAATATCAACTACCATTGTCAGTCAATAATAATGTTCTTGAATTTGTCTTGTTACTTTATCACGATCGAAGTGAGCTCTATTTCCAGGTGTATCAGCGAATATTCGTCTCACTCGAACACACGGCCCTGAAAAAAGTAGTGGGTGCATCCTTCATACTAGTATTTCATTTTCAATAATATAATGTTTGTGATTTTTGATGTTCTGTTTTATCTCTTACATAGTCATGTCCTCTACTTGATACTTTTTCAGATCATCCATATTAAATGAAATAATCTTGTTTGGATCTTAACCACATAGATTTTCTATCGGCTCTTTAGAATTCACTTCTTTCCCATATGGGATAAGCTTATTTATTTTATCCTCAGTTGATACAGTCGGTGATGTTGTCATTGGTTGTTACTGAAGCCTTAGTTGAGTTCCGATGATTGCTGTTATTATGTTAAGTGAAACAAAATAATTGTTTAATAATAGATGTAAGATGTCAGTTTGTTTAGACTATGATTCATATTGAGTTTTTTCATCAATATCTCCTTTGGCTACCATAACCGGTGATCTTGCGAGGTAATCTGTCATATTGTTCTTCTTTCCTTAAATACATTTCACCTTAGATCGGTATTTCGCTAATTTTAATCACAATTAGTTGCATTTTTTTTTACCTCATTGTTTCTTTTTTGAAACAATTAACTAATGTTGTGTAGTCATTTGTCTATATAAATTCTCCTCCTCGTAGGTATTTGACTAATTTTACTATTGCTTCTAATATTGCATAACATTCTGGTTAAATTCTTGGCCAATTAGTTTGTGTCTTCCTCAATTTTTTTGACATATATGCTAATGACTGGTCGCTATTTTGAGTAATTTGTAATAGAACGGCTCCAATTCCATGTACACAAGCATCAGTTTCTAATATACATGGTAATTTATCATCAAATAAACCGAGATTAAGGTTATATATGAATACACTTTGGAGTTGATGAAATGCCATTCTCGTTTCGTTTCAATATTCAAATTTTTATTTCCTGGTATTTCTTTGTTGTTGTAATGTTGTTGATGAAAACTTGTGTAATGATGCAGCAATGAAGGAGAATTTCGTGATAAATTTCCTGTACTATTCCACTGCCTTAATGAATCTACATGTCTTTTCAGCTAATACTGACTCACGTGTTTTAGCCTAACTATAAATGTCTGATCATCAAGGTTTTCTGGCAGTCAGTGGCAAGCACAGTTCAGAAGTCAGCTCGTAGCTTTGAATTGGGAAATATCTAGTTCTGATTGAGTTTAGACACTGAATCGATAAGTAAGTTTTTTTGATCATCATAAATATATTCAGTATGCTTTTGAGATCACTTATTGTATAGTGGAAGGCGTCAAATCGAAATTGCGAGTTGAAGCTTCGAGTTCGGGTAGAAATTTATCGGCTCGAAGTTTCTATTTCGTGTTTCTTGAATACTCAGACCATGAGAAAGTCGATAAAAACGAGCAAAAATATACTAGTTTTTGTACTCTAAAAGGTAGTAAAAAATTTTTAAAACTGGCTGGTTCGGTATTAGTAGTTAGTATCGATTTCAAATCTGGTCTCCAAAGTAAGTGTCTTTTTATATCCATGGATAGATTTTAGATAAGTGTCCGCGCATCGGAAGACACTCGAATTAGTAAGAGCTTTTATAAACAATATAATGTCTCAGTCAATTAATTTTCTTTTAATATAGTTTTCTCTTCGTTGGACGCTAGTATGGTATCTGAAGATTTTCAGTGAATTCCTAAACTGTTCAATATACTTTGAAGTTATTCGAGTACAACGCGAGTAATGTCCAAAAATGGACAACTACCATTTATTTCCAATAGTTTGCGTAACAAAGAATAATCTTTTCCAAGATGAAATAAACTGTCAAAAGATAATTTTCTGGTGACGACGCTGTCAATGGCGTCGCTTTAAGCTTACAACTGCCACACATCTGATTATATATGCAGTGCCTATTAAAGTTATCGAACAAGTAGCGAACAATGTTTTCTGTGTTCAATATCTCCTACATAACAAAAACTAAAGAGCTCAAATTTTCACCAACCTGTAGCCTTTAGTGTCGCATATAGGTGTGACAAATTTCAGTTCAATCACTCGAGTTATTCTCATTTTTCTTATTAAAAAAGTATCATTAAACAAGCATGCAATTTTTTTATCTTCGAAGATTATTCAACTAGTGAATTTTGTGAAACTCTGTGCCCATTTTACCACAAAACTTTCTTTACAACAAATCATTCAAAAGAGTAAAACGCACTCTACACGTTGATGATTTTTCATCATAGCTTCTCTCCAGTATGAGTTGATAAACAGCGTTCTTTGGATCTATGCTAACAATTTTGTGATAAAATCTCAGCAAAACCTACTTTTTCCTACAATGTTCAGCTAGCAACAATGTTAAGCGTAGGTATGGGTGTGTGATGATAGATCTTCTTGTAAACTTCACCCACACTTACATTCTTCAATGTCAAAAAACATTCTTATACAAATTTTCTTAATTCTATTGATTCGTAAGGTAAAGGTATAACGATTATTTGATAATCAGTAGGTTCTCCAGACCTGGCACGATGTAGTTTTGGACTTTGCAATCTGATCAAACAAAATCTAACCGATCATTAAAAGTCACAATTCTTCTACTGTCCCATAATCAAGAGAATTAAGCCTCTCCCCGCCCCCCCCCCTCCCTTAGAAAATCNAAACAGCACCCACTATTCCCTCCCCCATCACCCAGACAACTGCCCCCCCCCCCCCCCCCCCCCCCCTTAGAAAATCCATTTTTTGGTAAAGTAATCGAAGTCGAGTTTTTATCATGGGAGGATACAGCGAGGTTTCCTCTTTCAGAATATATATAAATTTTTAAAAAAAGGCCAAATTTTTACATGCTTTCGTAGGAGATTTCCACCTCACTACCCGGTTTTTGGAGAGATTTTTGCGGTTTTTGTAATTTTTGAGAAGACTACTTTTTTACTTATATCAGCATGGAATAAACATTCTTATATCATATAGTATGACCTGTAGTGCTAGCTTACGCCATCTATTGTGTGCTTTCAAAAATTCCACATAAATATTATCAATATACCATTATTTCCTGCATTTGAAAGAAAAAATCCACTTGTAAAACTTCTTTAGTGTTTTTCTCAGAACATAGCTTCTAATCAGAAAAATTGGAACTCCTCCCTCATTTCTCAAGCTATAACCAATATTTTTTCTTTTCTTTTAAAGGTCTTAACAAAAGTAAACTTCTCATCAACCAGTTTTTTAAAGTATTCCTGGGCTGAGGAAAGTGGAATTTACTTTCGTCGGATAACCGTTTTTTAGGCTTCTTTTAAGACATGGCTACTAAAATGCTCATAAAAAATGAACAATAGGGAATTTAAAAATTCTGGTTGATGAAAGGCTGCATACTAACATTGACTTTAATTTGAAACCACTTCGAGCTGTATATCTTGTGTCGCGACGAATTTATACCGATTCTGCTGAAGGCCAAAAATGACCTATGAATCAGCTGGAAATCCGGTCTAGTACGACCTATAGGGCTGAAATTTTTACCAGAAGCGTTTCTCACCAGGATAAGTTATCTCTGAAAATTTCAGCCCAAAAGGACCATTCTATGTGGGAAATCATTTCTAAAGGGGGGGGGGGGGGNTCTTTTAAGAAAAAGGTTAACGTTGTATCATTTTCTCAAGCTGAGATATATGTGGGAAAATGTCGCATAACTTTTGGTACGCCCGGTAACAATTCATTTTATAAGTCCTCCATGTTTTTCCTGTGTCAGTCTTATTTTTCCTTTTGAATGAACAAGTCATACATCACTCGAAAGCGCTCATTTTACTCTATCAGAAGACATGTTAATTCGATTTCTATGATTCATCCTCGCTGCATAATAACCTCAGACATTTGTACGGATACTTTTGCATCGCGGGTTATATACATTTTTAAAAAAAGGCCAAATTTTTACATACTTTCGTAGGAGATTTCCACCCCACTACTCGGTTTTTGGAGAGATTTTCGCGGTTTTTGTAATTTTTGGGAAGACTACTTTTTCACTTATATCAGCATGCAATAAACATTGTTATATCATATAGTATGACCTGTAGTGCTAGCTTACGCCATCTATTGCGTGCTTTCAAAAATTCCACATAAATATTATCAATATACCATTATTTCCTGCATTTGAATGAAAAAATCCACATCTAAAACTTCCTTCTCGTTTTTCTCAGAACATAGTTTTCAATCAGAAAAATTGGAACTCCTCCATCATTTCTCGAGCAATAACCAATATTTTTTTTGTGTTTTAAAGGTCTTAATAAGAGTGAACTTTTCATCAACCAGTTTTTTTAAAGTCGATTCCTGGGCTGAGAAAAATGGAATTTACTGTCGTCGGATCACCGTTTTTTATACTTCTTTTAAGATATGTCTACTAAAATACTCATAAAAAATGAACAATAGGGAATTTAAAAATTCTGGTTGATGAAAAGCTGCATACTGACATTGGCTTTAATTTGAAACCACTCCGAGCTCTATACCTTGTGTCGCGATGAAGTTATACCGATTCTGCTGAAGGCCAAAAATGACCTATGAATCAGCTGGAAATCCGGTCTAGTACGACCTATAGGGCTGAAATTTTTACCAGAAGCGTTTCTCATCAGGATAAGTTATCCCTGAAAATTTCAGCCCAAAATGACTATTCTAAGTGGGAAATCATTTCTAAAGGGGGGGGGGGGGGGGCTTAATTTATTCAGTAATGATAACTTTAAAAAAATGTTTAACATTTGACTAGAAGCAACATAATTATGCTTCAGTAATAAAGGCAATTCCTTCAACTACTAATTTATAATTTATAAAATCAAATTTCAACTAACTTGTTACTGGAGTTTTTTTTTCGTTGATATCTTATTCGTTTTAGTATTTTCTAATTAGTTCGATGCAATCTTCGCTCACATTGGATCCAATACGTTTTATAAATTCAAACATATAATGGAGCTATCTAACTGTTATATCATGTTTAGAACGAAAATAGTAGATTACGATTTACTAATAATACTATGTACTTAAGAATACTATCATTAGAAGAACTCCTGGAGTTATTGAAAACTCTTTTTGTGACTGAAAAGTACGAATATAAGATTACACTTGCGGTTGAATCTTCTTTTCGATACGTTCTCAGACATCATACTAACTGTCTTTTAGAAAACTTAGCATATTCCACAAGCTGAACTGATAGAAAACAAATTTTCCAATTCGAAAATGACTTGTAGAAGGTTTATGAGTCGCTTCAATGATGATATTTGACATCAGTATTATCAATAACATAAATTCGATTAGTATTCATTTGAAAAATGCTGCTTTAATCAACACAGATCTGTCGTAAGAGATTTTTATCATTGAAATTATTTTATGCTATTATTTTTAACAATTGTTTTTTTTTTCGATAGATGAACAGGCAATAAGTGGAATAAGATCTCAAAATAAAGACTGAAAACGTTTGATTATAGCTTTTTCTGCTAAAGATAATCTTTTATTAAGCCCCCCCCCCCCTCAGAAACGAACTTTGTTATTTTTCGTCCGATTTCACCCAGATTTTTGAAGGATATTAGTCTAGGATAGGATAGATTATGAGTGAAATATCTTCCCCAAATTTCCAATAAACTAATGAGTTATAGTCAATTTATTGGTCAAAAACACCCTGTACGCGGGGAAGGATTTCACAATAAGGATACAAGCTAGCAAGCTCGGGCGGTTTTTAACTTGTAGAGTACCCTTAGGACCAGATTCTCACAGAGTCCGATTTTTAGATTTCCCTTTATTTCATTTTTAAAAACACATTTTCGAAAAATGTTCAAATTCAAAGCACTAATAAAAATGAAATATTAAAGTTTTTATTTCACCAAAAGATAAATTCAAAAATTGGAGCCTGTGAGGATCTAGCCCCACCTGCCCTCTATGCAACAAAAAACAATTATCCGTTCTTTATTGAGTCGTTATCAAGAAATCCTTCCCCGCGTAAACGGTATGCTCGAAAAAATAAATTTTGAGAAAAACGAAAAATAAATTTTTAAAAACCTTATTTTTTTCAATATGGGGGTTCGGAAAAACCTATGTAATATTCTTAAATCTCATGATAAAATCAATCAACTATAGTGCATTCGAGAGTAGACACTTAGCTCTAGCTAATGAGTTATAAATCACAAAATCGATAAATTTGACCAAAATTGACTTTTCTGAGGGAGGGGGCCCCCCTTAAGAGAATTTTGGAGGATGATTGCATTTTATTCTTATAAGGATATTAGAAGAAATCAATGGGTTGTCGAGATTTTCTTTTATCATCTTAGATTTGTTATTATCAAAAGGTTAATGCAAATTGTATCATCAAAACATTTAAGAAAATTAAAAGTAAAAGCAACAGAATCATCTGAATTTTTCTTTTATATTGATAACATAATACTATGCATCTTGTTAAGGCTGCACAGATATATTACATAAAAAGTTTTGTTTAAGTCCAGAGTAGGGAATTGCATCAAGAAAAATGTCAAACTTTGGAAAAAAGCAATAAATCATAGTGTTGATTGTGCTCATACTAGATTTCATTCATGGTTGTTTCAGGGAACATTTTTGGTAGAATGTAATAGAACATCAATTTACACAAAGTCGAGAAAAACATATTTTTTTCCGAATATTAATCTCTTTTTGCTATGTCTTTCTCTAAATATTCACTACGTATTAGTAGAACCCGTCGAATTGGTACGTGCCTGAAAATTTTTGACACGACGTGCTCTAATTACGACACAAAAAAAGTATAGCTTTCGACATACGACGATTTTCACCGTTTAATATTTAAATAAATAGAAAACCAATAGAAATTTGCTGTAACTATTGAATTAGAATGTGTGTATCAAGAATTCAAGTATAATAGATTACTATTTACCGTGTGAAGAATTGCAAACCATTACGATAATATATAGTCAACTTTAATTATTCGTGACTTTTTATCATATTCATTGCAATGGATTTAGTAAAAACAAAAATAATTTATTAATGTATATTTGATTGTGAAAATAATTTACAAGAACATAAATAAAATTCTTTGTCTTTTCTTCTAAATCTAAAGTATAATATTATTTATATATATATTGAGATAACAAACTCGTGAGTTTTCATTTTTATTGTTATGACAAAAAAACAACACTTTTACAGTGAAAAACTTGTGAAACAAACAGCAAAACTTCAATACACTCTAAGCATGGATGCTTTTATAAATCTGTTGAAAAAGTTCTTTATATTTCTTTTCTACAGCATATCGACGTGCCTTCAATGTTGGTGTTAAAAGTCCATTTTCAATTGTAAATGCTTCTTTAATAAAGTCAATTGCTTTAACTTGTTCGTATGACATTAAACCACGTCTTTTACCTTCACGAATCATATCATCAAGTACAATTTGTTTTAATTTAGCATTCAATTCCGGTGATATTGTTGGTTCAACAGTATATCCTTCATTTTTTGCCCATTGTTTTACATAACCATCATTCAATAAAACAACAGCAACAAGAAAACTTTCAAACGAATCACCATAAACAAATATTTGAGAAATGAATCGACTACGTGCATAAACATCTTCAATTTTTTCTGGTGCTACATATTCACCTTGACTTAGCTATAAAATAAACAAAAAATACATTTAGATTTTTTAAAATTTCGAACATAACAGAATATAGATCATAGAGCTGTAGTGTAGTGGTTTCAGAATATTTTATTCCGAAATTCAAAATGTCTTGTATTTGTGCGCAACGAAACGATACAGCAGACTCAGCAAAGTCAAATTAAAGATATTTATCTAATTCAAGTCATCGTTCGTGTAATCTACTCTAGATTCGAAATAAGTACTTAAATAGAAAATGTAATTAAATTCTAACATGTTTCTCTATTTAATGAGTTTTTTGCAGATAAGACATTAGATTTGTCGTCAGTGTCAGGCTTAGAGATGAATATTACAGACTGTCGTTTGTATCTTCCGAGGTTTTTTTTCACTTTCTACATCAAAAGAGAAAATAAACGACATTATACTGTCCAAGATTTTATTTAAAAATTAGATTTTCACTATGATTGCTTCTTTCGGGTGCTTGTTCAATATTTTTACTACTTATGTTCTTCAGTCTAACCTGTTTTTCCAATTACACATACCTTATACATATTTTTCTTTCTATCAACAATTTTCATTGTCATATGTGGTGTCCATTGACCAATATCACCTGTATGTAACCATTCTTCTTCATCAATTGCTTCACGTGTCTTAGCTTCATCTTTCAAATAACCTTTAAATACCGCTTTACTTCGAAGACATATTTCTCCAATACCATCTTTAGCATAGTAATTCTTATCAGGTACATCAACTAATTTCAGATGATTGAGTGGTGTTGGAATACCTGTTGCACCTGCTTCAATATCGTTTACTGATTGTGCACAACCTACGACACATTCTGTTTGACCATAGGCTTCAACAAAAAAACATGAAAATGCAGCACGTGAAAATCGACAAACTTCAGGTGAAAGTGGTGCACTTGATGAAATAACACGATTAACTTTACCGCCAAACGATTGGCGAATTTTTTCAAACATAATTTTATCCCATATTGTATTTTGTGAAAAATTTCCACGTCGAATAAGTGCTAATTTGCTTTTAACTGCCAATCGAAATAAAATACGGCCAACCATACCTTTTTTACGCAATTCAGATCGAGCTTTATCATATAATTTGTTAAGTAAACGAGGCACCATTGTAAGAATTGTTGGTCGAAAATCATGAAAATCATCGGGCAATTTCTCAACTTTACCTTGCCAAAAACCAATTTCTCCACCTAGAAAACTCAAAGAAAATATTATTTAAGAATGCTTAAATATTAACTATACCTAAATAAGTTAAAGAAATGGTCGTTCCACAGCCAAACAGATGAGCTAAAGGCATATAATTTAATGCACGCGGAACTTCATCTGTGTGTAGTAGGTCAATAGCAGCGGCAACACCAAACATTGCACATATGAAACTTTCATGTGTAATAATACAACCTAGAATTATAAATATTTATTTCGAAAAAAATACTAAAATAATATATTTTTCTACCTTTTGGTTCTCCTGTACTTCCACTTGTATACATAATCATTGCTGTGTCACTCGGTGTTGGTGGTACTAATTCAACTGGATTATTTCGACCAATTTCTCTTAATTTATCAAGTGTAAGAAGATTTAACTGTTTTTCTTCAGCTAATTTCTTTAAATCATCTGTTGGTTCAATAAAACAAACAATTGTTTTCAATGCTACTGTTTCATCTTTCCATTCAATTAAACTTTTTACACTTGATAAATTAAGAGAAATTGGTCGAAATAATCCAGTTGAATTAGTACCACCAACACCGAGTGACACAGCAATGATTATGTATACAAGTGGAAGTACAGGAGAACCAAAAGGTAGAAAAATANGAGGGAAGATACGAGGAGAACAAGACTCCCCTGCTGGCAAAAGCAAATTAGGTAAAATATAAAAAACTGAATGCAAGAGAACGAAGAAAAATGAAAGAATATTGATGGCTAAATAATTTCAAATTGATATAATGCCTAAATAGGTCTCCTAAATAAAATCACAAGAAAATAAGCAAAAAAATTTTTCGTCATCGTTTTTTCTTTATATCACTGCCCCTTCGTTCACATATATAATTTTTTTTACTACGTGCAGTAGAGCCATGATACATATATTCATTTCTTTCACGAGAAACTATTGACTAGAAGTACGGCTTGATTATAATTTTCATATAATATCACTATCTAATCGATAAGAAGATATGAATGTGTTATTCGTCGAATGAAAAATCCAAATAGTATGTCGTATCTTCAGCGCGACTATCACATTCGAATTGGAAAAGTTTATTCAGAGTTTCAAGAGTGCAGGGAGAGTTCCTATTAGAGATGTGAGAGATCGAGACCAAAGTTTAAAACTTTATTGATACCAGAACTAAAAATCACTAAAACCAAGAGCGAAACGGTGCCCTTTTTTTATTTGATCGGCTGTCGTCAGCATCCCAGGTGTATTAAAATCCAGAAGGAATTGATTGAATACTTTTTTGAGATCTTTTCAATTGAATTTTTTTTATAGACCATCTTTCACACGCAGACAAGCAATACTATATTAAAAAAAAATAAATTTAATTTTATAAAAAAAAATTAATTAAATATATTCTCTTTGCTTTTATCATCCATCACGGAAAACAATTATCTTTTCAGAGAAATGCAAAGACAAATTTTTCACCATTCCTATTTCTATTTAAATAACGAAATAGCAGTATAAGTTTGCTAATTAGATAACAAAAGAAAAGATAATTGGAACAATTTTTTAAATATTCATTCGAATATATTTCAGAAAGTGAAAATAATACGCTAAGAAAAAAAGCCTGAAGATAAATACCAGTAATTAATCAAGACTAACATACCAAAATGAAATCATAAAAATTCTTTAGATATCTTTTAGAATCATTTCTAGGCTAAATAAGTTGTTTTTTTTTCTCGTCTTAGTTTTGATCATCGAAACTTAATTGAAATAGCTGAGAAACTTCAATTCCAGAAAGTTTTCTCGTTTACAAAAATTTTATGAAAAGAAAATTACATATAATCATATATTTGTTAGAGTTAACCGTATTTAGGAATCTACAATGTATCATTTAAACAAAAATTGATTGATTCTTTGTATTAAAATATTTAACACTATATTTTTCAAGATGCGTCGTACCAAAAATTTTAGGAAAGTTAACTTCTTTTTACATTCAAAAAATAAATTTTTTACCTGAGCACCAGACACAATAATACAGTTCCATCTTAAAAAAAATGTTTTACTAAGAAAAACTTCTTATTTTTCAATTTACATGTTTTCGACAGACAAAAGTCATGTATAACCAAAACTAACCCATAACGAGAAATAATGAAAAATTGTATAATAAAAAGTTTTTATTCTAATTAATCAACCACAACAATAGACAAGGAGTTTTCACAATAACATTTAAGTGATAAAAGATGAATTTATTTTTTACATTAAAATTTATAACGAAATCAAAGTTGGATCTTTTATTTTGGTAAATAACCGACATTAACCTAAAATGAAAATAGGCTCTTAATTTAGTTCAATAAAAAAGTAAAACTTACGAAACCAGTTTTTTTCTTAATTTCAATTAAATGTTGCACTAATTGTTTTTGCTTTTCTGATGAATCTGCATTTTCTAAATTACTTGCTATTGTCAACAGTTCATTTAAAACATCCTTCTTATTTCGTATAAATCGAAAATATTGAAAAAGATTCTCCTTGTACATAGATAATTCGAGTTGTGCCATATGTTGAAATTCACGTATCTCTAAAAAAAATTAGAAAATGCTTTTTTTCAAAAACTATTAAAATACTTCAAAAAATATCTTAGAAAAGTCTATCATATAAGAATCAACGCATCTTCAAATGCTCTTTCTCATCATTTAAATCAGTTTCCTATATTATTCAGATAAAAAATGAGCGCAGTGTGGTTAAATGTCACAAGGATTTATTATTGTTTTTAACCATTAATTTGTATAACTTTTTTTATAAGTGATTACTTTTTTTTTTTAATATGATTTGTTATAGACATACAGTACTTGATCCTCTATCTATTTGTTAAAGAATTTTCTAAATTCGAGTTAGAGGTACCTATCTTCCACTTATTTTTTTAATAACTTTTAATGAATTTTTACATTATCTGAAGAGACAATTTTAATAAATAGATGCATTTTACATAAAATAATTAAAATTAACATTTATCATCAATTAATTAATATTAATTAGTCATTAACTTGCGAATAAATAGAGACTATCATTTAGAATTAGTGAATGAATCTTTCATTTTTCCTATGTAATTAACCCGAGTTCTCTTCAAATAATTCAATAAGAAATAGCGATAAAAATTCTGCAATTGTTTTCATCGACACAATTCGATGTGAAGAAAAAAACCGAGTAGAGTGAGTAAATAGATAAATGCATAGTAGACAATTAGGAAAGTCACCTTTTCTTCTAGTTATTTTTATCAATGAGGAAAACATCTTAGAGAAAATTTTCTTGAACGAAAAATATTTCATATTTCTTTACAATCAGAGTGAAATCTCTTTTATCTTAGGAAGTTCATTGAGAAAATAGACTAGTAAAAAAGACATTACTTATTCACCAATAATAAAATGGTTGCGAGTCATATTTTTTGTGGATATTTTGATGAATAGTCAACAACAAGAAAAACGAAGTTCTCTGAAAATTTCTTCGTTTATCGATTCTTGTAGATTTTGTTACGTCGATCATTTTAGTAAAAAAAATATTCAAATTTACTCAATAAATAACGCTAATTATAATCAAAATACTCAACAACATCAACTACAGTGGTCGTAAAAAGTCCCTTACCCGAAAGAAAACTATCTAAACCTCAACTATTTTGTTTCATATCTTTACTGCGAATAGAACTCAGTGAACCCTGATCGCAGGAGGCAATCAGGACTTGATCTACCTTGATGCAGATGAGCTGGCGCATGAACACGGACTTTTCGTTCGGTAACGATATTTCAGCAGAGGAATCAAATCTCACGGCGTTCCACTTCTCCTCCGGCATCGGAAAGCTCATGATGAGACATTCTCAAGTATCACGTTGCTGTTGAACCGAGAGTATGAACATCATATAGGCTCTGATGATCTATGAATACCTAGAAAAAAGTTCGTTCCGTAGCTTATTGGTGCCGAAATCTGGCACTGTTACTGTATTTTTAAGCTCTACTTCTGGTAGAGATTCCATAACAAATTACCGAACCTGTTGAGATTATCACACATTCTGGGACTCATGGCCAAGGGTGTATCTCCTCTCTGATAATGGCCACAATCGTGGAACTTTTATGTAAAACTTAATGGGGGGGAACTACTCA